>JANRMT010062813.1:94762540-94777924 GCA_026402145.1 Polypterus bichir lapradei
TATATATATATATGTATATTTGGAATGGTGTTTTCAATATAAATTAAAGGTAATTTACTTGTTTGTCATATATGAAAATGTTGATCTAGCCAACCAATTGATCATTAAGGTAAACATCCGCGATCTGTCAATCTGTATTTTTGTCGGCTAAAGTTATTCGTTTTTCGCGTTTTAATAGTAATAATGATGATGATGATGAAGATAGCAATGTTAATAAAAATCACAATGTATGTGTTTGAGGTTTCACATTTTTCTCGCCTTGTGCATTTATGTAGTAGATCTCTCACAAATAATGACCAAGCCAATGCCAACACTCTTAAAAATTAAGGTACCAAAGTGGTTCTCCAGAGCGATGCCATAGAGAATCCAAGTTAGGTTCCCAATAGACCCATCCACATGAAGGTACTATAAAGAACATCCGTATCAGGCTCCACAGAGTAAAAAAAACAAAAAAACATGAATAGATTTGTGTAATACTAGTGGGTCATGAGTTTAAAAGGAATTTTGCTGCATACAAACAATAGCGCAGGCTAAGTCCAGGTTTTATTAACCTGTTAGTGTCCTGCTGGCGAGCTCATCATACATTAAATTTTTAATTTTTTTTCCACATATAACGAAGTTTTTCCACGCATTATGAACTAACTTCATATTCAAAAAACTCTGAGAATGAATCGGTGCTTTATCAAGCAATAGCTCTACGATGAACCATACAACCTAGTAAAGTGCAATTTAAGAACCATTATTAAGAGTGCACCCGACTCTGTAACTTCAAATTGGACTTCCCGTCAGTTAATATTAAGACATTCATAATGTACAGTATATTGTACGTAAATACCTCCGTGCAGACGTCCTCATTATGTCAAATACAGTGTCACTTATAGTGTATCTTAAAGTCGCTTACGCACTTCGTTATAGATATCAGTTTCACCGTTTAACAACACGTTTGTTTTTCTTTATCTTCTATAACTAGTAGAAAAAAAACAAGCCCAATAACTTAATTGCTCCAAGACTTTCGTTTGTTTGTTTCTTTACGTCACCCGACTTTCACCGTTATATTGGCGATTCCTGTGTGGCGAAACCACATGTAAAATGTGCCTTTTAATGTGCAGCTCATTTCCTTTATTGGTCATTTTAAAGTTTCGCAAAACTTTTTTTAAAAACGAAGCCGGTGTTTATTACACTCGCGCTGATTGATTTGTTTTGTAGCGCAACAAATTACTGTAATTAACACTACGGGGAAATATTGGAACGATTAATTAGGGTCGTAGGTAAAATTATGTTCGGATATCTCGGAGTAGGACAATTGATTTAACAAAACTTTCAGTAAGGGGGCCATCGCGGACATACGTTGGAGGTGTGGAGAAGCTGAGTGCCCGCTGATGGGTTTACTACACTGCTCACAGTCGTTTACTGCCTGAAGATTTGTTAATGAGGTCTGTTCATTTCACCCCATTAAGTTGAATTTTCTCAAGTATAGTCAAACCTATTTTGTGTTATGTATATTATTCAGTGTGTGTGTGTGTGTCTTCATAGACGCGGATCATATTTCAAGTGCCTAATAGCGCCTCAGAGTTAGAAGTCTCGAAGTGGAGCATAAGATATTATTTGGACCCTTCATCCTATTGAAAAAAATCAATATAAAAAATAAAACAAGTCAACAAATGCTGTTGTGTTTGGCGAGAACTACTAAGTTATTGTATATTATTGTATTTCAGTAAATGTACATGATTTCTAAAGTTCAGTGTAAAACGACCCTGTTGGTGTTGCACAGAAACCAGGCACGCGGCTAAGCCTTCGCTGACGGCTCCAGTGGTTCTTTCTCTAGGTTAGAGATCACAGCTGACTCGTGAGATTTCTGCGTATCTTTAATGATGAAAAGGAGAATAGGGAAACGCACTTATTGTGATGGCCATGATGGTATGCTGGGGTGGATGATACTATCTTACTGCTTTTGATTTGCGTAGATTTAAAGTGTATTATATTGAGCATGTGGGAGCTGGAATCTCATTTAGCAGCATTGTGAAATGATTTACGTTTCCCACGAGTAATATCCTGTATTGTACTATATTGTAACGCGACTTAATTGCCATAACATTTAATGACTTGCAAAACATGGAAAAGAATATAAAATGAAGATTGGTTTAAAAAAATAACCCTGGTCACAGAGAGAATGTAAATGGATACTTTACATAAGTTGTAGAGTTTGAACAAGTTTTAAATTTCATCACCCTAGGCTAAAACTCTTGTATTGGAAGTCCCGTGAGTGAAGTGAAAATAAACTAGTTGGACAGACTTCAGATAGATTCTCAAGAGTGAACTGAACCTGACAGGCTTTCCCAATTGACATACAAAAGTTTTGGAGATGCCCAGTTTATTTTTGGCTTCCATGTTAAACAGACATTCCAGAAGTAATTCAATGATGCTTCCTAGTTCGAAATTATATTTTTGAGGAAATATTTGTCAATGGGCAGCACAAATTCCAAGGCTGCTGTCTCAGAGCTTGAGAAGACTGGCTTTTCATTTTGACTTGGTCACTGTAAGTTTACATATACTTGTTGTTCCTGTACAGGTTTTACCCTGGTTACTTCAGTTTTCCTCCCTTTTCCAAGGAAAATAGGTATGTGGCGCTTTGGCAGTTTCAAATTAGCTCTGTCTGAGTGTGTGTTAATGTGCCTAGAAATGGGCTGTTGTTTCATCCAGATTTGGCTCTTGCTTTGCATTGCATGCTGTTGGGATAGGTTTCCATGTATCTATAGTTGGATAAAGCAGGTTTGAAATGGATGGAGTTTTTTCTTTTTTCACCAGGAATGCTGTGAAATGAAGTTTTGGTTTCCCTATTTTTCATCATCAACTGGAAATATATCAATTATGATATTAACAGATTTTATATTGTCATATTTCTTTTTGTTACTAATAGAAATTAATTCAGTTTCACCATGTGTTCAATATAATTTGTGTGTTTATACAAAGGTGTTGTATACCATTTATTGGTAATGGCTGCTTGTTTAGGTACACCTGCTCATACACAAAATATCATGCTCCTTCAAATGGCCAGTTATTTGGGTGAAATTCAGTATACAGAGAATATAGGCATTGGCAAGAAGTTTTGGTTTTGTTTAACCACATATTAGAATGGGCAAGATCTGTGATGTCTCTGAACGTGTGGTCTCAGCGCACACTGCATCAGACCTTGAAGGCAGTTGGGCTACAGCAGAAGAAGACCATACTAGACTCCACTCGTCAGCTGAAGGTGAGGCTATAGTGAGCAAAATTGGATTATTTCAGATTTGAAAAAATTTGAAGATTGTAGGATCAGAATTTGGTATAAACAGTGTAAAAACATGGATCTGTTCTGTTTTGTGTCAATGATAAAGGTAAGTGGTGATAGTGTAATGGAGCAGGAAATGATTTCTGCTCAAACATATGGTGTCATTGAGCATCATTTGAATGCCACTGCATACCTAAACGCTCTTGCATACCTATATAATAATTGGAATGTTCCAGCAGGATAGTTTACTATTTCGCAAAGCATGGATCATTTCAAGCTAGTTCCAAGAGCCAGACACTGCTTTCATTTTATTTTAAATGCTTGTACAGTGTCCAGATCTCTAAACACTTTAGGTATAAGTTGGAACTGGAAGTTCATAGCATGAAACTGTGGCCAAAAATCTGCAGGAATTCTGTGATGCTTTTCAAGTCAGTGAGGACTACCATCCATAAAGAATGTTTCCAGCACCTTGCTAAATCCAAGAGTTTTAGAGGCAAAGGAAGTTCCTATGCAGTACTAGTTTGGTGTACCTAATAAAGTGGCCACTGAGTGTAGTGTTAAATATTTGTAAGGGCTCTGAGTTTGTAATCAGTGAAAAGTACTGTACAAAAAAAGTCAAAATTAATTAGTGTATGCATCATTTTTACTGACTTTGAAAAGAAAGACTATGCTGTACTAATTCTTTATTTTGTATTTCTGTAGTACTAGGGTGTTGTACCGTGTTAGCCATTATGAAAAGCTTGCATATTGTAACCTTTTTAGTTAGCCAATAAAAGGTGTCATTTTGCTTTGCTTTTATTTTGTATTGTACATTTCAGGATGAACATCATAGTGCACTAATGTGTAACTGAGACTAAAATTAGTATGCAGTATTTCACACAAAATCTAAGTAAATTACATTTAAGTCCAAGTCTAGGCGAAGTAGCCTGGTGCACTACATTATATATATTTGTTTAATTACATTTTCCTCTTACCCTCAAATTACAAGCTTAGCATGCCATTCACATTTGCAAATAAACTAAAATTAAATAAAATAATATTCAGTATAAATTCATGCAATTAAACACATAATATATTGTAGTTTCTCATTTTATTGTATATATAAATACACACACACACACACACACACACACATATATATATATATATATACAGTATATATATATACACATACAGTGGCTTGCAAAAGTATGTCACATTACAGCCACAAACATGAATCAATTTCATTGCAATTCCACGTGAAAGACCAATACAAAGTGGTGTACACATGAGAAGTAGAACGAAAATCATACATGATTCCAAACATTTTTTACAAATAAATAACTGAAAAGTGGGGTGTGCCTAACTATTCAGCCCCCTGAGTCAATACTTTGTAGAACCACCTTTTGCTGCAATTACAGCTGCCAGTCTTTTAGGGTATGTCTCTACCAGCTTTGCACATCTAGAGACTGAAATCCTTGCGCATTCTTCTTTGCAAAACAGCTCCAGCTCAGTCAGATTAGATGGACAGCGTTTGTGAACAGCAGTTTTCAGATCTTGCCACAGATTCTCGATTGGATTTAGATCTGGACTTTGACTGGGCCATTCTAACACATGGATATGTTTTGTTTTAAACCATTCCATTGTTGCCCTGGCTTTATGTTTAGGGTCATTGTCCTGCTGGAAGGTGAACCTCCGCCCCAGTCTCAAGTCTTTTGCAGACTCCAAGAGGTTTTCTTCCAAGATTGCCCTGTATTTGGCTCCATCCATCTTCCCATCAACTCTGACCAGCTTCCCTGTCCCTGCTGAAGAGAAGCACCCCCAGAGCATGATGCTGCCACCACCATATTTGACAGTGGGGATGGTGTGTTCAGAGTGATGTGCAGTGTTAGTTTTCCGCCACACATAGCGTTTTGCATTTTGGCCAAAAAGTTCCATTTTGGTCTCATCTGACCAGAGCACCTTCTTCCACATGTTTGCTGTGTTCCCCCACATGGCTTGTGGCAAACTGCAAACGGGACTTCTTATGGTTTTCTGTTAACAATGGCTTTCTTCTTGCCACTCTTCCATAAAGGCCAACTTTGTGCAGTGCACAACTAATAGTTGTCCTATGGACAGATTCTCCCACCTGAGCTGTAGATCTCTGCAGCTCGTCCAGAGTCACCATGGGCCTCTTGGCTGCATTTCTGATAATGCACTCTCCTTGTTCGGCCTGTGAGTTTAGGTGGACGGCCTTGTCTTGGTAGGTTTACAGTTGTGCCATACTCCTTCCATTTCTGAATGATCGCTTGAACAGTGCTCCGTGGGATGTTCAAGGCTTTGGAAATCTTTTTGTAGCCTAAGCCTGCTTTAAATTTCTCAATAACTTTATCCCTGACCTGTCTGGTGTGTTCTTTGGACTTCATGGTGTTGTTGCTCCCAATATTCTCTTAGACAACCTCTGAGGCCGTCACAGAGCAGCTGTATTTGTACTGACATTAGATTACACACAGGTGCACTCTATTTAGTCATTAGCACTCATCAGGTAATGTCTATGAGCAACTGACTGCACTCAGACCAAAGGGGGCTGAATAATTACGCACACCCCACTTTGCAGTTATTTATTTGTAAAAAATGTTTGGAATCATGTATGATTTTCGTTCCACTTCTCACGTGTACACCACTTTGTATTGGTCTTTCACGTGGAATTGCAATGAAATTGATTCATGTTTGTGGCTGTAATGTGACAAAATGTGGAAAAGTTCAAGGGGGCCGAATACTTTTGCAAGCCACTGTATATATATATATATATATATATATATATATATATATATATATATATATATACAGTATATGCATAGCCATCTATAAACTTTCTTAATGCACTTATCCAGAGGAGGGTTACTGGGAAGCTGGAGCCTAACCTGTCTAGCAATTGGTGCTAGACAGGGCAATCCCTTGACATTGCAGTCCATTGCAGGCTGAAAAACCTGCACACACTCATACATACTGTACATCAAGGTCAATTATTTAGCATTGCCAGCCCATCCAACCTGCATGTCATTGAACCAGAACACCCTGGGAAAATCCACACAGACACAAGTAGAACATGCAGACTCCATGCGGAGTACCCAGGACTCAAACCTCTGTCTCCTTATTGCAAGGCAGCAGTGCGACGGTGCCACTCCCACAATATATGTATATTTACACAGATTTTTTTTGTATTTACTGTATATGTTTATATATGTATAAATACAAATATATCTTAAGATTTGCAAATGCTTATCTGTGTTATGTCTGTAGATGTTTATTTTTTGTCGATTATGTTCTCTACAGAGGCAGCACAGTGGTGCAGTGGCTATTGCTGATGTCTCACAGTTTCAGAGTATTAGGACTGAAGCACAACCCTGGCTCTACCTATGTAGAGTTTTACATTCTAGCCCATCTGTATATCTTCATTTCTGGGTATTCCAGCTTTTCTTCCACTTACCAAAGATGTGTATGTTAAAGTAATTAGTAAATATATATTGACCTTTTGTGAGTAAATGTTGGTGTGCACATCATTGTGCTCAGTGGTAGACTGGTGTCTCTTCCACGATCAGCTCCTGCCTAATGTTGATGGGCTAGGCACAAGCTCCACATAACCCTAATTTTTTTATATGAGTTATAAAATTGAGAAGACCGGATTGTACCATAGGAGAGGAAAACAAAACTGCAGGCTAGTGTCCAAGCTAGGGATGTTTATCCTTGATTTAAATGGTGAGACTGACAGATCATCTGTTACACTAGATGTTTGAGCAGTCCATTGTTCCATTCTTCTGTGTCACCTGAAAAAATGCAAATGATTTCCTTATCTGAAGTTTTATGCCCCCATGTTATTTTAGGTTTGAAAGAGATTTTGAGTATAATAGCAATGGAAAACAAAACAGAGTTTGGTATAAGTTTGTGAACTAAAGCCAAAGATTAAAATAATATTGATATTTTATTTGGGTAAAAAGCGTTGTGGAAATGTCATTAAAATAAGGAAGAGGTGGGGATTTCAATTTAGTGCACAGCATAAAATATGGCAAGAACATGTACAGTGGCTGTTATGTTATGGTGTTTGCATCACATACTTTTGTTTAGTTCGTCTTGTGGGCATCCAATGCGGAACTTGCTTCAAAGTGTTTTCTCCTGTTCCACGTTACCAAGAGACTGCTTTGCTGATACAAACAAACAGTATGAATGATAGCCTTGGGCTAAAAATATATAAAAAAAAAACAACATGTAAGCAACTACATAAAAATCATAGCTTTAGGCTGCAAATGGGTGTAGCATTTTTCAAACTTTATTAGACACTTTTTATAATGATATTAAATTGCTTCATAATTTGATGGTTATCAATGTATTAGATGAAGTAATTTTTTTAACAGTGTTTAAAAGTTGATTTGATGTTTTCACTTCACACACACTCACTAGAACTGAAGAAAAAACAATAAATGAGTCTCTTAAAAAATGGAAAAGAATTTAACATTGTACCTTATGGCCAAAGTTAAAAAAGCCAGGACTGATAAAATTTACATTTAGTTGTTATTGTATAGGGTACGAGGAAGCATATATAAAAAAAAAATATCGCATCCATAGGCTTTAATATTCTATGAAAAAAATTATTAATGACCAATGTGAATGTGACATTTCTTGGATATGCTACATGAAACCTGAAATATTATACTTAGGTTTGTCAGAAGTTAAAGTGCAGAAACTAGCCCCCATTACAGTTCTGTATAGTTTCAGAAAGTACAGTTTTTTAAATTAAAATTAAGAATTAAAAAATTACACTTTACAATATGCATATGTATTTTTCTGATCCTGCCTTTTCCACTACAAACAAAAAATAACCACTGCCAAATGAACTAAACATATAAAGCAAGTTCATGTATGAAACCTATTAAGGCTGTGGGTTTATACAGAAACAACTGGGTCCATCTGGGTACATTTACTCTACAGCAGGGTTTCTTAACCTTCTTTCCCAAACTTCAGCAGCTTGCATTGAACAGGTGTAACAACTAATACATGATTATTATGATTAAATGAGCTAGTGTAAAATTGTTTAGAAAGGTAGCCCAATGTACACATCAAAGAGGCAGAGTACATTTCTGTGAACACATATGTTGGAATGTATCCTCATACATTCATTTTATAATCCATTTAATCCAAAATAGAGTCATAGGTGGAAAAAGTCAATCTTGGCAATATCAAATGCAAAGCAGGGGCCAACCCTGGCCTTCTCCTGCAGCCCTCATGTTTGTAGATACCCACAATCAGTCACATTAGGGCCCATTGAACTGAACTCATGTTCACAAAATTTTATAGAAAAACTAAGGTAAACTGTGAGCTCATTCAAGTCCTAGATTTAAACTCAGAAATTTGGATTCAAGAAGTCTAATTAAACAAGAAGTTCAATAAAACATGAAAATTAGTCTTTAATTAAGAAATAATGTAAACCAGCACCACCTCACCTTTTAGGGTATTAAATTACAAAAAAGGTTAAACATAATGTACACATTTAAGTTTATTACAGAAAAAGAAGCATAATTTGTGTTTTCATACACAAATCAGCTTCTATTAGACAGAATATAGTTTTATTGTACAATGACAATGTTTCCTTGCTGATGTTTAACAAAGTAGTAATCTTTGAGAAAAGCTAATCTCTTTTGTTTCAGGCTCTCCTAAATTTTTATTTATAACATGTAATTCTCATATGTGCCTAATCTAATTCATGATCATGGAGTACTATATGATACCAGATTAATCCCCAAACATACACTAGTAATTGAACAATTCTTGTTCAATCTATTGAGTTAAAACCAAAGTTTGCAGAAATAAATTTGTTTAATATACAGCATAACAGGTTTTATTACTTTGAGCATTTGTATCTATTGAGTGAGTCATTAACATTATCACTTTTTAATCCAACCAGCCCCAATACGTTTATTAAATATTATTTGTGCAAACTTGGGTGTGTTACACATTTCTTAAAAATGTTAGACACTTTCTGCTTTGAACATTTTTGTTTACTTGTTTTTACTGTAAATGAGTCTCATCTTTTTAACAAGAGAAAGAATGGGGGTGTCACAATTTTAAGTTTGATAACTTTTAACTAAAATTTGTGAATCTTTTTTATTACTTAATCTGTGCTTTCCTTGCACTGGTGAACTGCATTGACATGGTGAAGGGAGTAGAATAGGCGAGTAGGAGGCGTGAGAAGAAAATTAAAATTGATGAACCGAACTTGACAGTTTCTAAAAAAGGGGGAAAGCTGGTTCACTGCTATGTGGCAGTGACCTGCACCAGAAGTCTAAATTAGTATTTCCATTTTTTATACATGTTAAAGAACCTTAATGTGGTGGTTTAACAATGTGGAAGCCTTTATTTATGTGTTTACATTAGTAGAGAAGAGCCAAGCAAAATGACACCTTTTATTGGCTAACTAAAAAGATTACAATATGCAAGCTTTCGAGGCAACTCAGGCCCCTTCTTCAGGCAAGATGTACATTAGAATTTTTACAAACTTGTCATTTGCTATTATGTTATGAAGAAACGTACTATTATTTTGATTTAATTTTAAATCTTGTCCTATAGTACAGCTAAATGTTTTATTGAAATGTGTATCCATAATATTCATGCCATTTAAACAAAAATTGAGTATAGACTATAGAGGTTATATATTCACATGTTTGATGTCCAAAAAGTATGTCTTACAGTTTTATAGTAAGTGTTGGTTGTTTCATTTTTTTAATCAGCCCAGCAGTTTTTAGTTTACTGCTCACTTCTATCTATAGTAGATCTAGTATTACAGAAAACCTTTATTATTACCTTTGACCAAATTTTATTTTTACAAATAAGCCCATTGCTTTACACAAGGCAAATGTATGAGTGAGTAAACTTCCTGTCTTACATGTGGTTGCTGCTCAGTTTCCCTTTCACAACAGTGAGAGACATTTGTGCAGTAGTGAGGAATTGCTGATTTGTAGCACTAACTGCTTAACTAGACAGATACTTAATTGTGCCAGTTATAGGCAATTTGCCAATAGATACGCTTAATTTTGGTAATGTTTAACAGTGCACTTGCAGCAGCCCTCTCAACTCAGAATGAAGCCAAGAAGGCCAAAACGCATAAGAATGGGGATCTTTTTAAACAAAGAACTAACAATGGTGGAATAAACACAAAAGGAAGCAGCTTCAAGTACAGACTAAACAAAAGTAAAACAAAAATGTAACTGCCTGTCTAAACCTTCCTTCATGGGTTCTGAACTATTCCCTAAATGGTGGGATGACTTATCTACTTGCCCTCCATTCAGACTACTGTGTCACAAGCACCTCCCTGCTCATCTGCTTAATCTCTCTCTTCCCCTTTCTTTTCTTTGGTTACACTATTTTCTAGTTAGTTGAGTGTTTACCCCAATGTACCCTTGACTGTAAACTCATTGAATGTAAATGACTTTAAATCCCTCCCAGAATCAAGCACAGAATTGCTTCCAGTGTCCACTGAAGTATACAAAGTTTCCTCTTGGTGGCATGAGACCACTGAACCCCTGGACTATTCTTAGCCCTTAAAACTTTCGGCATTTAGACAACTTCTGAGCTGTCTTACTTACAATGGAAACATGGGGCCTCTACATATGCTCTGGGAATGTGTGCTGGAATCTTCTAATAGTCATAACTTTTAAAAGGGCATTATGGTTCGATTAGTCTTGCCCTGGAGCCATGTGCTGCTCCCTGCCATCCTGGAGGCGTTTCATCCTCCTAATAACTCCAAATTATTTAACTCATCTTCAGAAGGATAGGTTTCCAAACAGATGCAGGGTTGCCAGACCCCTAAAATTATGGGCAAATAATTGAATAATTTCATCCCAGGTAGCTCATCTTTCTCTCTTTCTATTTGTTTCATCAGAGTCTCTGTCATTTTCCTTTCTAGGGAATCCAATTAATTTACAGGTTTTACTGCTTTCTAGCTATATCTTTTTCTCTCACCACTACCACTGAGTGTTTTTTTGCACCGGACCTTACTGAAATCTGCTTCTTGCTTGTGCCAGTCTTTTATCCTGATAACCTTTTTGCCTAATTGGTAATCCAACACATCCACCTTAATCTGCTACAGATTATTATTTTTGTCCAGACGCAACTGTAATCTTTCTTTATTGCTCTTACTCTTGTAAGGTGCACTAAAGCCATTGACACATTACATGATTTCTAGTGGAAGAGGATGTCAAACCTGCAGGTATTGATCTCATCACTTGAGAATGTTCAATTTCAGGACTATAAATCACAGGGTTTAGCAAATTATGTGACCCTGTTACAACTTTCCAGCACCGTTTCACATTTCAAAAGTATTACAAGCTGTCCCCTTTTTCTTACAGCCAATAATGTTGTGCCAGATAAAGCCGGAGCTCAATGAAAGCTTTCCAGGTATGAAGAGTTCAGCCACAGTCTCTGCTCTTTTTTCTTTTTTCCATTCTGTTGTGGTATGTAAAACACAAAAACATCACACAGATGAGCATCTCTTGTTGTTGTGAATATCCAAAACATGTGTTTTCCTTATTTCTCATAGCTGCATTATATGCATTGTACTTCTCGGTGAGTGCTCATTGGTTCTCAACTCTGAAACACACAGAACTTGCCACTTTGACTTAAGACAAAATCAGGAATGTTTGATTTATTTGAGACAAGTTGCAGATGCATTGAACGGAGTTACTGGTTGTGTCAGACTACACAAATGGAGGTCATGGGAGCATGAGTCTAGTGTCTGATTTGCTAAAATTCTGTGAATCAAATCTGTGGCTGAAAGTTGCTGGAAAGACTGTGTAATGTGACAGGGCCTTGTGGCTGTTGGTCAGCAGCTGACTCTTATCAAACCCAGCCAGCTTTCTAGTCACCCTTGGGACCATATTCCACATTTTAATGTTTCTATGTCTAAACGATTTATATTTTGTACTAAGCTCCACTGCACTAACAGATGTGCCACTGTCAAGAAACTGGTGTATTTTGCCTGAGTTCCTCTGAAACATCTTTATTGTGCATAGCTTGACTGCATTCAGGTATAGTAACTACTAAAAATAACTGATTTTACCAGAGGCTACTTAGGTGTTTTAACATGGGGTGAATACTTATGGAGTTAATTATTTTATGTCTTTCCTTTTTAATTTATCATTAGTTTAGAAGAACGTGTAAAATTTTGTTGTGCCATAGTGGCTCAGTAATACTATTAAGAGCCTTATTTCCAAGGGCATAAGTTCAAATGCTGGTCAAGTCAACATTTGTACGTTAGCTCTTTCCCTTATGCTTGTGTGAGTTTTATATGGGCTTTCCAGTTCTTACATGTATGGATAATGGGGTATCAAAATTAGCACCATATGAGTAATTGAGGAAATGAGGAATGATTCCTACATTGTGCTCAGTGGTACTAGGACAGTCTCTAGTTCTGTGTATTATTTTTTGGAAAATGCTGGCCTATGGGTGGATTTATAATTTTATTTTCACCTCAACATTATTCCTGCAACCCTGAAATTAATGAAATGGGTTTGATAATGGTTGGGTGGCCTTTGACCGGTTTCAGTATTGATAAGTGACAATACTTCAAATTAAACATAATTAATATTTCATAGTGTAAGGCAGTAAAATATGAAAAGGTCAAGTCAGATTAATAATTTAAAATAATATTGTAGAATTTTCATTTTCAGTAGGTTTATATGACTTTTACATCTATTATAACATGCAATATGCTGTTGTTATTAACTGATGGCCCTGTGACACTTATTTGCCTCGGTACACTTTGATATTGGATACTACATCATATTTTATTAAACTATGACTAGTATTTTTTCTGTTTACTTAGTGCTGTACTTTGTGTAAGAAGATGGTAATGCATGTTTAAGCCCACATAAAACCACACTATTTGTGTTTTTAAAGTTGTAAACTGTAATTAACTTTGAAAAGCACAAGCTATTTAAATCGAAAGCTATAAACGATTGTAAAATTTAAAAAGAGAAAAGAATTAGAAGTCATGAGTGATAATGTAAATAGCAGTACAATGCAAGATCTTAACAAACGCGTGTGTGTGCATCTATTCCTTTTTTCCTTAGATAATCTGTTAATGGGTTTTTCCTTTACAGAAGTCACACTCAGTGGGGACTTCTTTCAGTTTCACTTGCATCATTTCAAGCATATTCTTGAGCGTATTCTTTGAAGAAGAAAATGTTTGGAGCCCCATGGAGTTGGATGCTTTGTATTAATTAGTTTAACTGTGAGTGCTTTTTTTGGCAAGCGCAGCGCCACCCAGCCACTCATACTGCAGCTAAAACGAAAATTATTTAAGTTTAACCCACTTCACAAATCGGGGGACCGAGTGCCACATGGAGAGTAGAGGAGCTTTGCCCCCTCCCACTCTCTCCTAATTGTGTGTGTGTGTGTGTGTGTGTGTGTGTGTGCGTGTGTAAGAGAGAGAGAGACAGAGAGAGAGAGAGAGAGGGGCAGACATTCGGCAGTGTTTGTGTGCACTTTCGCGCGAATAGACTGTTGAGCGAAGCGCAGTTCTACAGTTCTACAGACTAGAAAGCAACTCGGAGACAAAGCTTCACTGATCAAGTCTGGTACTGGATATATATATAAGCAGTAACGGATCCAACGTTGTCAGCTTGAAACGTCTGCCTACTATAATGCAAGTACACACACGATCTTTTTAGACTTTTTTTCAAAATCACACATGGCTCTTGGGCAATACCTGGTATAGTTTCCATCTGATGAAACGCCTCTGCCTGTGGCATGTAGACTATTTAGTGTGAGATGCGGATTTTTGTTGTGTATGCGACAAGGTCATAATACTAAAGTGTTTCTGTTTGTAATTTTATTTTCCTTCTGAATTGTACAGATTTCATACGAGATTGGAAGTCTTCTACATGCAACGAGACATACAAGGACTGCAGAGCTTGAAGACGATCGGCTCATTTTAAGGAATGGAGCCGCCAGTGGGCAGGTACAGTCAATTCGCAAAAATACCGCACCTGAGAGGGGGCAAGAATAAGAACGCGAGCCAGCAAACACTAGCATACCTAGGGGTAGTGACGGAGATGCGCTGCGTTTTTTTAGCAGTTTGAACAGAAGACCTGCCAGCAGTATGTTAGCGAGACCGCAGATCCAGACCTCTGAAAATCTGATATAATAACATAATGTGGGGGAAAGATCGCTGTTTTTATTTGACAGATATTTTTTTAATTATGCACGAAATGACCGGATTGTACTTGTTTCTGTAAAATTAAATTGGATTCGAGGAGATATATCTGATTAAGACTAAAACGAAAGAAACAGGAACAGATTTAAGTTTAGGAAACAGAAAGAACAGGTGCAGAAACCTTGGACTTGATCCAAAATTTGCTTGAAATCCTTTTCTTTCGTGTTTTTCTTTATGGTATTTATTTATATGTTTATGAATGCAAGTTTTAAACTGATTGAAACAGTAATACCAATAATTCCAGATATACTGTATTTATACTTTAGGACTCAGTCAAACCTAATATATTGTTCTTGACCGCGCTATTGATTCTCGTGCTGTTCTTATTCATGAATGCAAATCCTCCATCTGAAAAATTAGGAGACAACAGGCGACTAATGTTTCTTTTTCCAGTTCTTAATAATGTTCCAATAAGTTTAAATAATATTTTATTTTTTTTCATAAGACGGTAGCATTTTTTCAGTTTCCACAAGTAGGCATGTATTCAACTATGGGCACTTTAATTTTAGTTTTATTTTGTACATATTAATTGCAACACAAACGAAAATTATGAAGGATAGAATCTTTCACAATATTTTTTGGGAGGGATTTGAAAGGGGAAGTTCACTTTTTGAGGAATTGCTTTATCCTTTAGAATGTTTTATCTAATTATTTAAAAGTATTTGGACCCTTGACCAGTTCTCTAAATTTACAGAATAGCCAATCCTACTTTGAAATTTTGCACTTGGAGATTTTTTTCCAAAGCTGTACAACTCAGCATAAATTGTTTTATGTGAAATTGTTATGTTAGGAAAAAAATCTTAAAATGGAAATGTTGTTTGCATAAGTATTCCGTCTCAGTCCTGTAAAAAATCTTACATTTTACACAGGTGAAAATCAATTGGATTGTTTT
>JANRMT010062813.1:94788180-94807447 GCA_026402145.1 Polypterus bichir lapradei
TTTCTTTCTTTCTTTCTTTCTTTCTTTCTTTCTTTCTTTCTTTCTTTACTGTTAATTGTCTTTAAACATTTAATCATTTTCCGACTTGTCTTGTCAATCTTTGAATGACCATGTATGATTGAGTATGTATGAGAGAGTTTTTCACTTCTTTTAAGGAATGGCTATTATTATTTCATGCTAAATAATGTTTTTTTTGTCACTGCAGTATATTTGGTTGATTACATTTTTGTAACATTATCAGTTTTTGAAGATTTACGCTTGTCTCTAGTTTAGCTAAAATCAGACTCGGATGTACTGCAGATTTAAGTTTTCAAACACATTTAAGTGGATTCTGAATAACAGTGACACTGGATGTATGTCCTGCTTTAGCATTGAAACTTAATTGAAAAAGGTTTCTTATTTTTATTTTCATTCAGAACACAAACAGAAGGCCACGACAAGTCCCAGAGGTTTTAATTCACATAGGGGTCTGGGGTCAGTGGAGTCCCTGGTCTGCCTGCACACAAAGCTGTGGATTTGGAATTATGGAGCGCAAAAGAATCTGCCAATCTCCAGTTCTAGAGGCCTGGCAAGAACAGGCATCCCTGCCATACTCTCAGCATGAAACACCACATCACAGGGATTATGGATCAGTTGTATCTGCTGTACGACCTGGGTCAAATCAGGCATACTCCTCAGTGGATGCCTCATTTTTCACAAGGCACACAGACAGAAACAGGCAAACATCGAGCCAAAGCAGGTACCCTGCAGCAGCCAGTCGCAACCCAATATCAGTATACAGATCTGATTCTGAAACACAGGATGCTCTTCCAAACAGACAAGATTCAGCTTCTTTCAACCATCAGGACCAGCTGGGATCAAGTCAAAGAGTAGTTTCATTGTACAGGCCGGATTCTCACCACGTTGGGGATTCTGCAGCACAATGGAGACCAAGTATCGCTCAGGACCCAGGTCTGCCATCACAGGGATTTTCAGAAGCTTGGAGTTTGCCCAGAACCGATAGCTTGACTTTCCGGGGCCAGAGGCAGCCATCTGAACAGGGAAGACCAGGTGGTGGATCCAGGCATGGCAGCTCTGAGTCACACTCCTCAAGAAGGTAAGATAATGACTGTGTACACACATGTTGTTTCATATAGTAAATTATTTAGTGAGAGGATGTGCATTTAGGACAAGAGGCCTATGAGATTTTTCTCTTAGGTAAGAGCTTTGATTTTAATATCACATGTTCTTGCTAACCTCCAGTTAATGTATATAACTAGAAGATATATACTGTATCTATTTAAAATGTACACTAACTACCTTGACACTTTGGTTGTAAATTGATAACCATTAATGAATAAACAAAGGCTGGGTGTGTACATCCATAAACCTTAGTCTGCAGAGGCTCAATATCATTTGAGTAACATTGAAACTTTTAGCCTTGGCATTTTACTATTGATAAATATAAAAGGAGGTGAATAGACATGTTTTACAGGTGTTTCTACAAAAATGACCAATAATTAATTTAGAGTAATCCAATCAATTTGTCTTTCATGTTCATTTGGAAAAGTTCTTTCGACAGGAATTATTAAACTCTTTAAACATTAATAACTTGATGGGTGGTACAGTGTTGCAATGGTTAGTTCTATTGCCTCATTTTTGCCTCATTGAGTCCTGGGTATGAACTCTGTGCCTGGGCACTGTCTGTATTGAGTTTGTACATTCTTCCTGTGTTGGGGATTTTTTTTTGTTACACATGTTTTCCTGTTACATCTCATAAACATGTATGTTAGGTTAATTTGCAATGTGTGAGTAAGTGTAAGCATGGATGTAATCTGTGAGGGGTTGGTTTCCCAGCAAATGATGGTCTATGCTTTGCATGCTCTGCTGTTGGAAATAAGTCTTGCCAATTGTGACCATTCATTGGATTAAACAGGTTTGAGAATATTATGGTAGGGATTAACTATTAATAATGAATATCTAAAATATGTTAAAGCTTAATGTTAGCTGATTTTTTTTTTTTTTTGCTCTGCTAATCAGAACTAGTGCAAGGCAGGAAGACTTTCTTTCAAAATGCGATATGTTTGCTGATAATACTTTAACTTTATAGTGTAGTAAAGCAAAGTAATTTTTCTTTTGATTTTCATTCACTCTCAAACATGAGGTGTTACTTTTGAAAATGTTACCAACACTATCATATATGAGTTCTTTCAATTCAAAGAATGGAAGCCAACAGAGAACCATCCTTTTCTGAAAAAGTGGTGTGGATATTATCGTCCTGTTTCACAGAAGGGTAGATTTTTAGTGCAAAAAATAAAAAGTATATAGAGAAATACGGTTTCAATGGTTTGTTACGAATACACTTTCAAGCAAAAACCTAATTGACCAATTTTTTATTCCCATGTGTTAATTTTTAAAACATTACCAAATGCTTGTTAAATTACTAGCAAAGAGAACAAACTGACATCTTGAAAGACCTCCTCTCTGTTTTTTTTTCTTATCAAAGCTACAATTATGGTTGTAATGTTTTACTCAATATAATGTAAATGTTTTATCAAAAAGGAGCATCCTGTCATTTCCACAGGACCATCTGAATGGACTAGTAACCATTTTAATGTTCCTGAACTTTACTTGTCTGAGTACACTATACTCAAGTTCAGAAACATCATATCATTGCTATTTACTTGGTTGAGGAGACATGTACCTATTTTCTGCAATGGATCTATTGGTAGCAGCTTTTTGGTGATCTTACAGTTTTTCATTGTCAACACATCCATGTCAAGGAACGAATAAACTAATAATAATATAAAAGAGAAAATATCCTTGTAGATCACTTGCAGTCTTTTGTGTTCCTCCGTTATTGGGAGCTGATGTGTAATTTAGGGTCATTTCTTGTTCTGATCTTAATAAATACTTCAAAAAAATTCTGGCAAAAAACCATGAAGGCATTTCCAGAAAAGGACATAGATAAGGCTGATGTTTATAAACATTTATTCTGCTTATTAAAGCAAAAGCTGCCTTCAGTCTGTGTTAATGTTAGTTAGAGATTACTTTAGGTATCTTTTTTGTGTGCTATAGGTAGTGATGGTGCAATGATGCCTGTGGCTAGAGTTCTTTATTCCTTCATAGTTACAGTGTAAAATTAATTGCAATAACACGGTCAATGTAAGAGTTGGACGAAGAACCAAACAGTTGCATCAAGAGAAATAGTGTTTCCAAGAGTAATCAATACTTTAAAATGACAATTTGTCATGGGCAATCCAGAGTCTTTAATATGGCAACATTCAGCTTTAATCATGACTTGGTTTTATATAAAAATATAATGCAATTTAACCCTTGCTAAAATGCTATACAAGCTGGAAACTTGTTAAGGCTAAATTTTTCACATTAGGAAGTTTTTCTTCACACAGAGAACCACTGATACACATGGAATAAGTTACCAAGTAGTGTGTTGGACAGTAGAATTTTGGTCACCTTCAAAACTAGAATTGATGTTATTTTGGAAGAATAAAGTGGGTAGGACTTGTGAATGGTGTTGGGCCGAATGACCTATTCTCGCTTACATTGTTTTAATATTCTGATATAAATCACTTACATAGTATTTGTTTTCAACATGTAATTTTTCTATATGGCATAGCATATAACTGTTATCTCTGACAGCAGCTCTGGGTAGAAAGCAGGATTACATCACACATATGGATCTAAACTGCTCTACAGAACATTTCAGGACTTCTTACTGACTTATGACTGTATTTCTAATCTTATCCAAACAAAGACATACAATAGGTGAAAGTTAAAAAACTTTAATGGTTTTCCAGTGGTAGTTTTCTTAAGAAAGGCTTATGGTAAATACAGTATAAGGGACAAATAAAAGGAAATACCAAAACATAGTATGCAGTCGATGATTGGTGGTAAACTGTGTTGTTCATTTTTTCAGGCATGCTTAATTTTTTATGTATTTCTGTTATAAGATATATTCTCTTAAACTTAGGACAGCAAAATAAAAAAATTTATATTTAACTTAATATATGAGGGAAGAAAATTGGAAAAATGCAGTATTACAACAAAAAATAGCATCCAGCACAGTCTTAATAATAATAATAATAATAATAATAATAATAATAATAATAATACATTTTATTTATTCGTAGGTGCCTTTCTAAACACTCAAGGACACTGAACAATAGATAAAACACACATTAAAAACAAAACTAAAATACAAAAATTAAAATCGGACAGAGCAATTGTAATTAAAGAGAAAAAGCAGTCTTAAACAAATGAGTTTTTGTCATGTTATAAAAAGGCTAAATTTTGCCATATTCCTTAAGTGAAAGAAGCAGTCCTAGTAATCTGGTTAATATGTGGTTTAATGATTAGTTCAGAGTCAATGTTTACACCTAAATTCTTTACCTCTGCCTTTATTTTTAAACTTAAGGGATCAAGTTTATTTCTAATACCCTTTCTGTTTCCATATTTGCCAGTCATGAAGACTTCTGTTTTTTCCTTATTTAGTTTGAGAAGGTTTCTACTCATTCAATTGGTAATACTGCTAAGACATTGTATCAAACGGCCAAGAGAATCAGGGTAATCAGGTGCTATCCATAAATAAAGCTCTGTATCATCTGAATAGCTGCGGTAGCTCACCTTGTGCTTTGAGATAATCTGACCTAATGGAAGCTTGTAGATTGAAAAATGCAGTGGACCCAGAATAGATTCTTGTGGTATACCATATACAATATTATGGGTCTTTGAAGTGCAATCACCACATCTAACATTCTACCTTTTATGTAAGACTGAAACCAATTTAAGATGCTGCCAGAGAGGCCCAACCATTGTCTAAAGCAGTGGTCGGCAAACCGCAGCTTGCGAGCCGCATGCGGCTCTTTAGCCACTTGAGTGCGGCTCTGCCACGAATCGATTTCGACTACATGTGGGCGTGTGGGGTGTCAGTCGGGTTGACGTAGCGCAAGTGGGCGCAGGGTATGCGGCATGGAGGAGGCACACTCGACTAACACACGAGTTAAACGAGAGCAAGCCAGTTACAGCTTGTCCGTCAGTGTGTACAGTGGTCAGTGCCTGGCGTGCCAAAAAGTCTTACGCGAGCGACGAGAATACCTTAAGTGCATTAAGCTACTTGTATCTTTCAACCAGCTGCAGATCTCACAGGTATTTTTTGCATCAATTTAATAAGTTGTTCTAACTTTGTGTTCCTGCTTTTATTGTTATAAAACGAAACATGTTTTTAGGTGCCACCTATTTGACATGGCTACAAAGAAGAAGCAAAGAAAAATGGAAGACGAAAACCATGAATTTAAAGTTGAATGGACCGAATTGTTCGCGTTTATGCAAAACTTAAATGGCCTTCCGACCTGTCTTATTGGCAGAAAAATTGGCGCATAACAAGAAATCAAATTTGGAAAGACACTTTACAACTAAACACGTGTCATTTGGCAGTAAATATCCTGCCGGTGATGCGAGGAAGAAAGCAGTTGTGGAACTTCAGAAGAGTCAAGAAAAATCAAGTTCTCTATTTAATTATTGGGTGCAATCTTCCAACAATGTTAATATTGCAAGCTTTATTGTTAGTCAAGAGATTGCTAAGAGAGGCAAACCATACACAGACGGTGAGTACATTAAAAGTTGTTTTATAAATGCATCTGAAGAGCTATTCTGGGATTTTAAGATCAAGGCAGAAATTCTTAAAAAAATTAAAGAGTTACCACTGTCTGCTAAAACAGTAAAAGATAGGACAGTCAAATTGTCTTCGAATATAACCAATCAGCAAATCGAAGATCTTAAATTGGTTTCAGCTTTATCAATAGCTGTTGACGAGTCTTGTGACATAAATGACACAGCGCAAGTTTCACTTTTTGTTTGATTTATTTCATCTATGGGTCCTAAAGAAGAACTTTTAGGATTATTGCCACTGAAAGGTCAAACATGTGGCGAGGATATTGGAAATGCATGGAGAATGCATTGAATGCATTGGAGAAACATCATATTCAACTCGATAAAATTGTTTCAGTTTCAACAGATGGGGCAAAAAGTATGACCGGAGTGAGAAAAGGTTTTGTTTCTATTTTGAAGGAAAAAATTAATCACAAGATACTTGTTTACCATTGCATCATTCATCAAGAAGCGCTTTGTGCGCAGACATTTACAGAAGAAATTTGCAGTGCTATGGAATTGGTGATCAAGATTGTCAACACAATTGTAGCTAAAGCTCTTTAACATCGCCAATTTAAAGAATTTTTATTTGAAATGGAGAGTGAATACGCAGATCTTCTGCTGCATAATAAGGTACGTTGGCTTTCAAGAGGAAACGTTTTAAAACGTTTCGCTTACTTATTATTAGAAATTAAAGCATTTCTCCTTGAGAAGGGTGTTGACTATCCTGAACTAACGAACGATCAATGGATCCAAAAATTTTATTTCATGGTAGACATTACGTCTCATCTAAATAATCTTAATCGTAAACTACAGGAGAAAGGAAACACAATTTTTTCAATGTTGGAAGAAGTAATTTCGTTCGAAAACAAATTATCCCTTTTTGCTCAAGATTTTGAAAAAGAAACATTAATTCATTTTCCAAGCCTGCTGAAACATTGCCAAGAAAATAACTCGATAATTGACATTTACTATTTCAAAACAGCAATTTTAAATATGAGGGAAGCTTTTCTACGGAGGTTTCAGAAATTCAGAAATAGCATGGCTACGTTAGCCTTTGTTAAGAAACCTCTCAGTGCTGATGTAACAGAATTTAATTTTTCTCTTTTTAATATTGACATTGCCACTTTTGAAATGCAATTACTGGAGTTAAAAAACAAAGAATTATGGAGCTCGAAATTTGAACGCCTTAATGCTGATCTGGAAAGATTGGAGAAAAATAAATGTGATTTTAGTTCACAGCACAAATGGTCTGCTTTGAAAGTCATGATAATTTTCAACACCTGGAGTAGTATTCCTGACTCATATGATCAGTTAAAAAACTAGCATTTACTGTTCTTTCACTCTTTGGCTCTACATATTCATGCGAACAATCTTTTTCAAGCATGAACCTTATCAAAAGTACATTGAGAAATCGTCTTATTGATGAGAACCTGGAATCCTACTTGAAATTAAAAACAACGACATACAAACCTGACTTATCCAAACTTTCCAAGGAAATGCAAGGTCATTGTTCACATTAAATGCGTGTTTTGTCATATTTTTATTTTAATGTAAAAAATATTTTTTTGTCAATAAATAGGATTATTATTATTATGATATCTGGTTTTATTTAATGTTAGTAGCTAGTTTAAATTGACTCCTAAAAACATGGTTCTTGAAAAGAAATTTGGCTCTCAAAAGAAATCCTAATCGTTGTACTGCTGATCTTTGGCTCTTTTGACTAATGAGTTTGCCGACCACTGGTCTAAGGCGATTCATGTTGCCTTCCTTTTCTGACGATTATACAATACAATTTATTTTTCTATAGCCCAAAATCACACAAGAGGTGCTACAAAGGGCTTTTAACAGACCCTGCCTTTTGACAGCCCCCCAGCCATGACTCTGTAAGAAGACAAGGAAAAACTCCCAAAAAAACCCTTGTAGGGAAAAAAATGGAAGAAACCTTGGGAAAGGCAGTTCAAAGAGAGACCCCATTCCAGGTAGTGGATGGGTGAGTGCAATTGGTGTCAAAAAAAGGGGGTAAATACAATACAATACACAGAACAGAACATAAGTAATCCTCAATACAATACGCGTACAGGGGGTCCTCGGGTTACAACGTCTCGACATACAACGTTTTGAGTTTACAACGCTCAATCCCATAAAAACCTAAAAAAAATTGAGACATGAGAACGAATAAAGGTAAGGATTTTTTTACACTCATTTTTTCTGTTACTACAGTACAGTGTACAGTATAGTATATTTATGTCCTTTTCCTTTTTCTGAGGCTTAGATTTTGTGTTTTAATGTTCTAGATTATGATTTTGCAAATGTGTGAAGATAGGTAAGTGACTTAGGCTAGAGTGTGTTTCGACTTACACCAAAATTCGGGTTACATCACTGTTGTAGGAACGGAACCGTGTTGTAACCCGAGGATCCCCTGTATCTGGTTTTTGCAGTAGTGAATTGAGTAAGGATCTTTATAGCAGTGTGTGAGACAAAATTTCCATTACTTTTAATAGCTTAATGGACTGCCTCATGGAATACTGAGTTGCCCATTCTCTGTTTATGTAAATCTGAATGGTGTGTGGCTAGATGTATGTATTAATTACTGTGTAAAGGACTGGATTACAAAAAGCTTGCAGAAGAAAAAGACAATAAAATAGTAAAATTTAGGTAATTTTTCTTTCTGCTGTTAACTTCTGTAAAATTCCATCTGGTTTGGGGGATCCTTGTGTATATTTCTTTATAGCCTAAAAAATGTACCTTATTATCTGAAAGCCTTTAATCCAAGCCACTGCGGATTTTCAGCTGTATCCAAAAGTTTCTCCTAACTGATCCCACATGCTTAGCAGTCTGAGTGTTTCATGCTGTAACCTTCTGTGGCACAGTATAATCATGGTTTATTTATTGTAATTACTAAATTACAGGTTGTGGTAGTTTATTTAGTATTTTGTGAGTTTATTATTTATCTGTGGTTTGAGAATTAGATGGTGGGGAGGTTAAGCACTTCTGAGCAGATATGAATAGTGAAATGCAAATTCAAATTCCATTCCACTGTTTTAGTGGTTCTTATTTTTTAATGAAATTGTCCATCATTCTATGTCTTGCTTTGTCTTTAAATTTTAAGGATAATGACTACTGAAAATTAATTAAAAAATCATCTCCAAGTAAAGTGTTTTATTTTTCTATATATTATTTGGAATAGTTAACTGATCAGTGTGCTAAACCTGCTATTACATTAAATCACTAAGGCCTCTTAATAATTTAAAATGGAAATCATATGATAGGTGTAAAATTATAGTAAGTAAATTTAAAAATCTCTATGTACATATGTGTTATACTCTATTAGTGTATATGTAGCAGCAGATGCAATCTACCCTGACAACATTAGTTGCAGGGCAGAGCATATCCCTATAAAGAGATCTAATGTATCATAGGCACTTTTACATACACATATACCTGGTGGACCAATTTGAAGTAATTAGTTAATATAATTAGCTTGTGTTCATTATGTAAAAGGAGAATGTTAGAATCAGGAGAAAAAGACCAAGCAAACACAGAGAGAAAATGCCAATTCCATGGGCTGGGATATAATCCCTGTGTACTTCAGCTACAAAGCAGCAGCACTAACCACTAGGCCACCTAATTAAAAAGAAGCTTAAACTCAAAATCTTCTTAGTAGCAAATATAATATAACTTTTTAAATGTCTGCCAAGGTTAGTGAGTGGTATAATCTATTCTTGCATTTTGCCTTGTAGTTTGTACTATTGTATTGTATTTCTGAGGTGGCAATAACAGATTGGCCTTCTAGCTCTGTGAAGGGGATTACTTGAGTTCTGTCTTATGTATTGTATTTACCCCATTTTTTGCACCCATAGCATGCCTAAACTACCTGAAAGGGGGTCTGTTTCTGAATTGCCTTTCCCAAGATTTTTCCAAAACAAAGGTTTTTTGGGAGTTTTTTCTTGTCTTAGGGAGTCAAGACTGGGGGGGTTGTCAAAAAACTGGGCCAATTAAAGCCTATTGAGGCACTCGTGTGATTTTGGCCTATACAAGAAATAAACTGTTGGTGCTGTTGCTACCAAATGGCATGGATACCTTAATTAATCATGGATGAAGATCCAAACATTCATCTTCACATTATATACTTAGACTTTTTAATACCACTACAAAGATCATCACGTTTTTAATATTATCTAACATGTAGTTTTATCTCACTGCCTATCAGGAGACTTTTCATTGTATGGTACTTAAGACAGGCCAGCATGTCTAGTAGTACATTTTATACTTACTGAGCACCACTCCTTTGTAGTAGTTTTGATATTTTAGAAATAGGCTATATATCCACTGTATCTGCTAATGGCAAATGTATTGTCAAATTCCCCTTGTGCACAAATAAAGATCTATCTATCTATCTATCTATCTATCTATCTATCTATCTATCTATCTATCTATCTATCTATCTATCTATCTATCTATCTATCTATTTATTGTGGCTGTTAATTTACAATAAGGTCCCAGGATCCATTTCTGATTTTTGTCTTTTTGAAGCTTGCATGTTGTTGCTACTTTGGTATTATGGCTTCCTCCTACATCCCTGAGATATGCATGTTAGTGGAAAAGTAAGTTTAGAGGAAAGTGTGAATAGTTATTGGTATGGTAGTGACATCTTTAAATACCACCCAGCATCTGCATGGAGAGACTAGCCATTTTGGTTATAGTGAAAAAACTTGGGGTACTTGATCTTGAGTCAGACCAACAGATTTTTCACCTTATAATCGTTTATATGAGTTTTTGAAGCACCTTTTCTGTTTTTATTGCCCGTAATAATTGCAACAATCATCAATACATTGTTGAATTCTTATTATTTTTGTAGTACCTGTAATAAAAAATAAAACAATAATTTAGGAACATTAAATGCCCTGTTGTTTTGAAAATACTTTCTTACAATCTTCATTTTCTATTATTTTCTTTTTAGAATCTCTGCTCGTAATTCTATCAGGCCAGGACAGTACGGTTATGGCAAAGTCCCATTTTCTTTACCACTTCATCGGGACAGATCAGAGCATAAAGTACGTAAAAGCAGGAAAGCTCATCATAGGGATGAGGAACGTATAAAAGTCAGCCACCACAATTCCACCCATGATGAAGAATCAAGGACCTTTATGGAACTAGATGATCCTGAAAAACATAAATCAGAGAAGACACAACATTCAGTTTCTTTACATCCACAACAGCTCCTAGGAACACTTCTGAACATGAACACAGAATCTAGCTCCACTGGAAAGGAAAAAGGAAAAGAATCCACAAGGATGGTTGAATTACAAAGGGATTACCGAGGAACTCAACCCTTGCATAACTTCACAAAAGAGGATTTCCACAAGTCTGATGAATCTGAGTTTGAGCAGAGGCCGAGTGTATTAGAGAATCTGGATACTGGCCTCAAACTGCTGAACAGTAGAAATCGGAGAAGCGTACATGAAAGTCGCAGTCTTCTGAATCCAAAACAACGAAGGGCAGCTGAATCTGAGAAAACCAGTGATGTGCTTGTGACTGTGTCCACATTCTCTCAAAGGAGTTCAGCTGAAACTTTATCAGAGGGAGCAACACAAGGGAGGGAGCACACGGAAAAGCCTCCACGGGGAAGTTCTAGTAAGAGTCAACAATTTTATGGAGAAGTTTCTCAGTCAGATAGACATATTAACCAGACTGTCTACAGCGCTCCTGCTTATTCTTCTCAGTCTCGCCAACAGCATGTCCTGAACAGTGCGGACACTAAGCAGTATTCCCGCAGCTTGTCTAGGCCTCATCAAGACCCATCTTATGACCATCTTAGAAGTTCAGGTCGATTTCATGTTCAGTCAGCTGCACCAATTTCTCATTTGTCAAGATCCAGAACACAGAGGCAATGGGATAGAACATATACAGATCCCAGTGTTCAACCTCAGCAAGGTGCTCCTCGCTTCCCAAAACCAGATAATCTTCAGCATAGTCCAAATATTTTGAATCTGCATTCTCGAGACTCTGCTCCTTTAATGAATTTCGACAGAGAAGGAGAGGGGGCTACAAATGCAGATGCAATCTCAACAACCAACTGGAATCTGTACAGTCCCAGATCTGTTAGCTACACCTGTGATGGGAAACAAAAGGAATATAAGTCATGCCACTTGGAGGTGAGTGGGGCATGCTGCTTTAAGCAGTCTATCATGTGTTAAATATTCACAGTTAATGCCATTGATAACAGTTTTACAAGTAGTTAACATGACTCTTTGATCCCACTCAAACAGGGAGTCTGGTACTGTAGAAGAAGAGGGGGCTTGGATATGTAAAGTGAAAATAATAAACCTAGTGTGTGTGAGTGACTGAATTAAATAAAGTGGAGGAAGCAGTGAGTCAAGATCCTGCCCTAAAACAGGAACACAGTCCTAGTCAATAGGTCCATTGAATTCACTGAGCAGCAGAAAATATCAATACACTTCTAAGTCAATGTTTACTCTGGAGGTTGAAAAGACTACCACAAACTGAGCTAGCAGGGTTAAAGTTGTTCTGTACTTATCCTAAGGCGGATATTGCTAAATTTTAACTTTATAAAATCAATTAAAGTAACCACTCGAGTGAAGTCCATTTTCAAAGTTCTTTAAAGAAAACTGTCCACTTTGTCTGATCTTTGGCAAGATATTGGCTGCCTGCTTGGTGTCAGATGTTTGGCGTCTTCGTTTACACTCCATGTGAACTTTTGTGCAGCTGTATGTATGCTCTGTTAGTGATGTGTTAACTTTAACACTTGGCAGGGAATTTCAATATCTAAACATAATGAAGGGGTCGTATTCAGTAAATGTTTGCCGTTATATATATTTATATCTATTCCTTTCTTTTTTCCCTTTCTTCATTAGGAAGCAAGTTGAAATGGGTACAACAATATGCAATTCTAGGCAGGATTTTTGATTCAGATTTTATTAATCTTGATTTTATGCTAACAAAGAGCTCCAACTGCCAAAGTGTACTTTCCCTTGAATTTTCATTTTAAGAAAGTCCAGATTAAAGCAATGAAAAAGGAAGGTAGGACTTTTGAATTGTATTTAGTAGTAGCTTCTGGGCAATAATTGTTTTTAATGGGATGTTAAATCACACAAACAATATACTTTATGGTCCCTATTGTGCCTTGCCAAATTATTCTCTAAATATCCATTAGCACATCTTATTTGAACAAAGCACTTACAAAAATGAAAACCCCAACCACTTGCTATTTCTCCAAGGAGTGTGTTGTTGTGCAGTTTAGTAGAAGGCAGATGACAGCTGTTACATTTGCCATGTGTAACAGTGTTGGTACATGTTTATTGTATTTATTGCCTTGCATGGTGACCAACATTTCTTACATGTGACACTTGCAAAATGCCACTTTTTTTGCTTTCATCTTAGTTAGTAGATGTGATGAAGGTCACATATGAAGGTTAAGGTGAGATGTGATGAGCTTGGTGTACACTACCAGATATCTTAACCTTTTGGCCAAATGAATCCTCCACATGAAACAGTTTCCCATAAAAGAGGTTTTGATTTTTTATTTCTGAACTTTTGGTAAAATATGTATGTGCCTTATGAAATTCCAGATACCTTTGTTTCAGGCAGCATTGAATAAACTTCTGTGAAAAATATTTTGTGCAGCACACTGTTGCAATATAGACAAAAATAAGGATTGGAAGCATTTACCTTTAGCATAAAGGTTTCCCTTCAGTTCCTCTGTATTTTTGAGAATATTCTTTATAGTACATATGAAATTTGAATATTGTTACTTATGCAAGAGGATGCAATAGAATACGCAAAATGAATGCAGATTTAGAAGGTTTGAGTAGTACAGCTAAACCTACATTGCACCATATGCCTGATAACATTCCAATAGAGTCATGGACCAATAAAGTTGCAGGATTCTTGTCATTGTTTATATCTGTGTGAATCTAAATGGATAATCAGTGAACCTAGCTGTATGACCTCATTAAACAGAGAACTAGGTTGCAGAGTAGTAAGTCATATGAATGTAGAGAAAGTAAAACAGGTGCCAAGAATAAAAAAGTATTGCTTAACTCCACTCACCTGATTTGGTCTGCAGTAAAAGGGCATCATCAGGTTTTACAGGGCAATTTGCAGTTATTGCTTTTAGCTACTATTAGATTAGAATAGATTAGATTAGATTAGTTAAACTTTAATAGTACCATGATGATTTTTAAACTTATGGAACAATCTAAATGTGATATTCAGGGAATAAGGTCCTGTGTTCCATAATATAGGTATTTTTGTTTTATCTGTATAATATAGACGTTCATTCTTTTATGTATGGTCTATGTATCGAAGGCAAAGTCTGCCATTTGATTTTAATTTTGTGACACAAGTATAGTTTAAATTAAATTTATGATTATGTGTTGTTCAATGTAGTCATTAAGAGTAAATCATGAAGTTCAACATTCAGACTAGGCCAGTGCCCAGCAGTCTAATTGATGCATCAAATACCTATTTTCTTTAATAATAAACTGCTATATCACAATCCTCAGAATCACAGTTCAGGTTGGAAATGTCTAGTTTTTCCCATCATATGGACAATGGTCTTCATAAAACAGTCAGGTGATAGGTGAGATTTTGTAGCTGTTTCTCCTCTATGACGTTTAACAGAAAATACTCATAATCTTCAACATATTTTTATTTCCTGCAAGCTTAATTTGTATTTCTGTTATTTGCTGCCCATTTCAAAGAAATCAATTATACTATTATTAGCTAAAACTAAATGAGTTTTTACAAAATCTAAGAAATCAGATTCATAGATTGCATAGAGATATTTGTAGGATATTAGTAAAAAGTCTAATGTAGATCAAAATTTACTGATAGCAGATAGCAACAACAATGCCTAGCCCAGGTCCATTGTGAGAATAAGCCATTAAACCTTTTGCTTATCTCAAAGTTAAAGATGCAATGCATTATGACCTCCCTAACCCACATTGGCTTTACATCTGGGTAAGTGTGATTAAATTAACAGCAACTCTTTGTTAAAGGGTCATTATTTTATAATATGTAAACCTTATTATGCTGTTCTCATTATTAATGAGGTTTGCAGTGCTACACATATCACTTACACCTTTCCACCTAAACTAAGTGTGTACATGTAGCTGTTGGTCTTGTTCAGAGTACATGCAGATTAGGTTAGAATGCAAGCACATCCTTTCTGATGTTGTTGTCGTGCTGGGCGGTATACCGGTTCATACCAAAAACCATTTTTTATTTTTGTTATGATATGGATTTTTCTTATACCGCAATACCAGGTTAAATAGCCTTAACAATGTTCGGAATGTGGCCCAGTGGGAAACTGTTTAAGGGGGGACCTTTTTCACTGCTGCACCGCTAAGCACACATGCAGAGTACATGCGTTAGTGGAGGCATTCAGTGGTTAAAATGGACAGAGAACATTCCGAAACTGAAGCTGTAACAGACGATACAGTTGAACATGATGACACAGAAGAACCTTTGCCGAAAAAAGGAGCCGTGTCTGTTGTCTGGATATCCTTTGGTTTTAAAAGGTTGGATGTGGACCATTATGTTCAAATGTGTAAATACTGTTTCTATACTACTGGATAATACTGCAAGCCAAGTTGTACTTGTTTCATTTTTTTTTCAATACTGTGTAATGTACCTGGTTACTGTGTAATAGTGTGACGACATGTTGACTTTGTTCTTGACATTTCCACTTTAATCTCAATGCTTATGACGAGAATAAAGTCGACATGCTGACTTCATTCTCATAATTTGTCATTAAACTAGAATATCGTAAACTAAACTTCATCCTAAAACGAATATTTAATTTACTAGATTTTCTCAAACCCCGTCATAAGTAATGTAGCACATTAAATGCTTTCTGTTAAGTGTTCCCTGAGCCATGTTAATTGCTACGTGCTTCTTAAACTGAGGTGCAGGCAGCGATCACCACACAGAATACATTAATTTCATGATATTCCTTCTCCCTGAACATTCAGAATGCTAAGATAAATACTTGATATAATATTCATGATGAAATGCATTAAAGAATGTATTAATCATGTTGGGGGCATGGTGGCGTGGAGGTTGCACTGCTGCCTCGCAGCAGGAGGGTCCCGGGTGTTCCCTGTCTTGAATTTGCATGTTTTTCTGGTGGGTTTACTCGCCGTGCTTCAGTTTCCTTTCAAAGTCATGTAGGATGTGGGTTTTTGTTATGCTATATTGACCCTGCTAGTGTATGTGTTGCTCGTATTTATCCTGCGATGTGCTGGCGCCTCGTTCCGGATTTGCTCCTGCCTCGCACACAATGCTTGCTGGGATGGGCACAATCCTGAATGGATATGGCATATTTAAACATATATGACAAAGATTTTTTTAAAGTTCTGAACACTCCGTGGTCTAAGTTTATGACTAGTTTTAATTTCACAAAGACGTTTATCATGTGGTGATTGGTTATGTGGAGAAAGAAAAAGGAAGGATAGGAATTGGGGGTTTGGTATGTCAGATAGAGACAGCATGTATGCAATAAAGAAAGCCCGCTCAGAAGAACATCTGTTGATTTCCGTGTTCATGTCTCCGACCACCAGATCACGAACCCAACATTTACACAATATTTAAGTTAAACCTATGCGATACTCATTCATACATCCAGCTTTTTGAAGCCATAAAGTTCTCTACACTGAACGTACACCTGGGGACCCCTTACTGTGACGGAGCAGCACTACCGCCTCACTACTGTGCATGTTTAATATTGGCTTTAATGCATTTGATCAGGAAAATGATATCAAATTTTCAGAGAGCAGGAATATCATGAAGTGAATGTAGTCTGCGGCGATCCCTTTATTCTCGACATATAGTTTTTTTTTTCTTCACTGTGGCCCTAATACGCTTCCGTAGGGCTCTACCACAAATAGCATTATAAATGCAAGTTGCAGTTTTATTATTTATGTATATAGCTGAGCTTGAAGCAAGGTCCATATTAGTGCAATTTGCCTTAATAATGGTTCAGTTGGTAAAGATGTTTCACCAAGTTGCACTTGTTTTATTTTTATTTGGTGAATACTGTGTAATTCACCTGGACTTGAAGTCTTGAAGTAATAGTATTATTACTGGAAGTTGCACTATTATTTATTTTATTGTTATTATTTATTAATTTAAATATTATGCAGTTTAGTGATGGTAAAGTTGCTTAAAAAAGTCACTTTAACGTGTCAGTGGACAGAGATTGTTAACATTAACAGAAAGTGTAGTTGGTTTACAAAAAATATTCACTATTTATTCCTTTTCTAAGACATGTTCAATGCAATACAACCTTTGACAAGCACCTCTGAATATTTTATTAAGTCTAAATGCCTCTTTGGATGGTTGAAAATATGTTGTCAAAATTTTAACTTAAGTTGTTTGCAAAATTTGTTCAATAAAAAGGTTCTTTATTTTGACTGCAACTGTCATGCAATGTGATTCCTTCTCTTCATTTGTGCCAAACACTTGAAAACTATCACTTTATGGGGCCATGCCAACCTGTATTAATACTTGTCTGCACATTAAAATGTTTTTTTTGTACAATTCTCATGACAGTGGAATAGGTTATTCTTAGCCAGTCTTCTGCAGTAATTGCAGTGGAAAATGAGGTTAACATCCACTCATGCATGGGAAAAAAATACCGTTGAATACCGTGAAACCGGTATAATTCTGAAAAATACCGTGATACAGAATTTTGGTCATACCGCCCAGCACTATGTTGTTGTATTTAATGCAGTAGCATTTGATAAAGATTTAGTCATAGGGTAGATTTTCCTAATGTGCAACATAGCTGTAATTTCAAATCTTTTTCTGCTGAGACATTGTTAACATTTAGGAGACATGCTGAAAATTTCAAAATGCCATAATATCACACTAAGTAGCTGTGGTCACCAGTACTGAAGCAGCCTTTCAGAGAGTAATCTTGGTTTAGGCATTTGATGGCTGTGGAAAATACTTTCTGGTCATATTGTGACAGATGTGGGCAGCTTGAGGATAAGACTAAGTTTGTGAAGTAAAAGCCTGAACCAACTGTAAATATATTTCAAAAACAGAAGAATAATTTTCAACCTGTTAGACAATTTGTACTGTAAGTGGCATTCCTACTCTTCCTCATCCTGCTGAACCACAGCAGTGTTTACTTTCATGAAATATGAGAAACACAAATCTCTGGTAAAAGTGCACTGAATAGAGTTACTCTTTTAACAAAATAAAACAAACCAGCTGGAGCCTGAACCACGTTTTTTTTTGTATCAGGACTTGTAGCCTTCGAATTATGGCTTGACATCTATTAGGCAATGAGAAAACTTTATTCTTGTTTTAGTTGATATGCCTGCATTTATTATTAATATGTAAATAGAGAAAGATGCCATTAACATCATTAGTAATGAAGTACCTTATACCTTGCAAGAGATGTTTATGTGCAATTTATTGTAGTCATTGGAGAATGTGAACTACATTCTAATTGAGAGATCCAGCCCAGACAGTTCAGCTCCTTTGGGTGCTTTTAACTGCACCTGCTATTTCCAGCAGATTGCAGGTTCTATCAAAGAAGATAGAAGATAATCTGTGTTGTCTTGAGATACAGATTCATTTGTAGTCAATAAAATGTACCAATTGTATTTACGATTTTAGCCAATAATGAGCAATGTAGCATAACATGTTAATATGTAAATGTGAGGTATGTAAAACCACAGATGCATCAAGTTAATAATTTACAGTGCTTTGGTCAGGGCAACATTTTCATGTATTTTTTTTTCATTATGAAATAATATTACAAAAAATGTAAGTGTGAAGCTCAAGAATTCCATACACATCCAATACAGTATTTGTATACTATCTTTAAAGATTTTGAGAAATTAAATTTTATTTAAAAGTTTCAAATTACACATTTTACAAATATGTCAGTATGTGGTACTTGTATTTGTTTTCTTGATTTATACATACTGATATAGGTGCAGGGAAGTGGGAGGAAGGGGTGTTTATGGGAGTCCAGAAGAAATACTAAAGAAAAGTGGCAAAGGTAAAAATTACACTTAGCGATTCATTGTAAATATATATTTATATCTGAGTTAAAAGATATGCTGCCCACAAAACATCCATAAAGAAGTCTGTGGTGAATCGCTTTAAAGGTCCAGCCACCGTTAGGAAAATATATACTCAAATCAAATTAATTTTCTGCATGTGAAATCAGTAGAACCTCTACACATACTAAAATTGTTTCCCACTGAACAGTAACCATTCGTTGTAATATTTAACTGATTCTCATTCAGAGCATAGATTTGCTGCCCATAAAACAACAGTATTTGCCAAATGGTTTGCATCATTTCATTTGCTTCCAGAATCTGTGACAGTCATTTCTAAAGTATGTTCAAATTATTTATATATTAATATACAGACCAGTGTGCTCCTTTGTGTAATCTGTAATACTGTATATCCAATTGAAACTGTAAAGTAAAAACTATAAAAGCTGTAAAGTTAAATTTGTTGGCTAAGAGTCAGAATAAGAAATGTCCCTAAGCATAACCAGAAAAAATGATTGTATGCATAAAAATTATCTATCTATCTATCTATCTATCTATCTATCTATCTATCTATCTAT
>JANRMT010062813.1:94807457-94861183 GCA_026402145.1 Polypterus bichir lapradei
TATCTATCTATCTATCTATCTATCTATCTATCTATCTATCTATCTATCTATCTATCTACAGCATATACTCACATTACCTCAGTCACCCTGACATGATTGTACAGGTGAATAGATACATAAATGGACTAGCCATTGTCTGTGTGGAATATTAACATTTTCGCCTAAGGATGAAATTGAGTTCAATTTAGGATTAATATTGCCTTGCTACGTGGAAGACTTGTGACAGTGCTCTAGAAAAATTAATTAAAAAAACAGATGATTATGGAACAAACAATACATTGATGGAATCATTTAAAAACCAAAAAAATATTTTCAGAAAGTGTAGATTTTAACAAGGGGTTTAGCAACAAAATGGGGTACATACAAATTTAACAAACCTGAATTTGGTGGTGGAACGAGGAAGTGCAGAGAGTGGTCAAGGAGAAGAAGATGGCTTTCAAAAAGTGGCTTCCTTCCCATGCCAGTGGGAACTATCAGCGGTACAAGGCCCTCAAGTCAGCAGTGAAGCGGGTAGTGGTGGTGGCACGATGATGAACTGAGCGCACCAGAAGGAGTCAACAAGATCTACCGCCAGTCCAGCAGGTGCAACCACTCTATGCAAGATATCGGCCAAGTCAAACACATTAAGGATGACAACCATCAGGTCCTGCGAGATCCATTCACCTTCCTCCAACTCTGCAGCGACTACTTCTCACGGATTTGAAATGAGGAATTTCCCCACCCACCAATCCAAAGCGCCGGCCTTGTCTCTGGACCCGTGCCAGCAATCACTAACGTGGAAGTTGAAGCCGCCATCAAGAAGATGAAAAATGGGAAAGCAAGTGGCTCCGACGACATCCTAACGGAAGCGTGGAAGCTCCTTTGCCACAGGGGTGTTCTGATCCTCACCACCCTTTTCAACTGTATCATCCAAGATGGAGAAACCCCAGCAGCTTGGATGACCAGCACGGCGGTGCCCATCTGGAAAGGCAAGGATCAATGCTGCATGGCTGAAATGGCGACAGGTCACCAGAGTCCTCTGAGACCACTGCATGCCAGACTGTCTTAAGTCCAAGATATACAAAACGGTGGTGCGCCCAGTTGCCCTCTATGGTTCAGAGTGCTGGACAGCTACTGCAAAGCTCGAAATGGCCCTTAGTGTGATGGAAGCACGGATGCTGTGTGGTGCCTTGGTTTGATGATATGGGACTATGTCATGAACACTGACGTCCGGAAACGGATGAGAATTGCACCAATCATAGAAAAGATGTGTGAGGCAAGGCTACGATGGTATGGGCATATTGCCCGCGGTGATGAGAACTCAGTGACCAGAATGGCACTGCGCCTGAGCACCAAAGGCAGATGCCCGTGAGGGAGACCAAAGAAACATCGGAGGAAGAAGATCAAGGAGAACATCTAAAATTGCTGCTATTGCCCGGGAGGATGCCGTGGATCGCGCCAAATGGAGGAGACGTTGCAGACAAGCGGATCCTGCAATTGCGTGGGACTAACTCTAGGAAGAAGAAGTATTTTAGAATATTGTATACCAATTGTGCTTAGGAGTTTTTGTCCTATAGTTTGATATGCTGTTTTCTCAAATTCTGCCATTTTTGCCGTAAACTACTGTGCTAATAAACTTAATTTCTTTTGTTATTGTTTGATGGATGGATGGCTTTATGCAGAAGTCAAATATTCCTTTAGTTGCACTTCCTTAATGGCTTTAAATTTGTAATGAATGTGGTAATTCTTCTCATGGCAGTGTAGATTTTGTACTTTTAACTGGTGTATCTAAATTCGCCTAGTATAGGTAAACATTAATGTGTGAGTAAATGTGCATTTCACAGACTCATGTCTCATCCACAACTAATTTATATTTTGCTTCGTGGTGCCACGGTAGCCTCCAGCTACAGCCTCAAACCTGTAACAGAAAAAACAGATTAAAAACATGGATGTATTTTGCATTATACAACAATCAAAATTCTTTTTGACATGTTAGCAGGTTTATTTTCTTTTTCCTAATATGTAAAAAATATACACATTCTCAAGGGAAATATAATGAGTTTCAGGGCCCTGTTGTAGGAACCAAACTGTATTAGTTTATAATGAGTTTTGGTACAAAAAGTGTACACTATATTCATGTCTTTTAATATTGAGCATGAAAAGGAAATTTACAATTCCAGATATATTTCTGTATATAAAATATGGAACTGGAAATACTGCATAGAGAATTAGATTGCAACTCGAAAGGTCAAAAAGAAAATTTTGTGGATAAAGATAGGGCAGTGGGGCATAGTTGCTAATGCCTTGGATGTTGGACTTCCGATCCTGAGGTTGTGAGTTCTGATTCTGCTACTTGACACTATGTGATCATGAGCAAGTCACTTCCTCTGCCTGTGCTTCAATTGGAAAAACAAAAGAAATATAACCAAATTTATCTCAAAAGTTGTAAGCCCCCTTGATAATAATAAAAATGTGCATCAGTCAGACTTGTATAAGAATTGTTAAAGATACCCTTACATTTTAAAATAGCAAAAATATTGACAGATACAAGTTACACACAGTATTTAACTTAACTATCTATAAGAATTATAAATAAAATGTTTTCTACCTTTTCCAAGCTTGCCATTGCTTTTGCTTACACAAATCATCAACTTCTGCCCTTTCAGGAGCGGATTTAGGAATGCCCCATCTGCCTTTGCAATACATAATTTTGAAAGTTGGAACACTTCAAGAGCACATCTGACTATGTTAAAAACATTCTTTATCTCTGTGTTGACAGTCTACAAAAAGTTGGTGACCTGTTGTATAAATGTTCCCACTGTCAGCTATCAATTAAATTTGGTGCTTTTCATCAAGGTCCAGAATTTTTAATTTGAAAGATAAGTGTTTTTTAAAATGCTAATTTATCGACTATTGCCTTTTTCAGAGTATGTTACAGATACATATATTTGGACGCAGTGTTCACAAATTCAGCAACAGAATTGTTGCTTCTTCCACATGACAGTTCAGTTATTGACTTATTCAGTTAATGGTTTAAAAAAAAAAAACGTTCTGTAATTCAAACACCTGGCTGGCATTCATAAAAGAAATACTGTCACTGCTACAGACTGGGTTGTTTGGACACAGCAACATTAGTATTATTATATTAGCTGTTATAGTATGTTAATCTTGCAAATAAAACTTACATGGAAAAATCATTTTCATGTGCTTATTTGAATAAAGATAATTTTAAAATGAAATGAGATGAGAATTTCAAGTGTTAATTTGACATTGGTGATTTTGCTGTGAAGCCCATCGCCAAACATTGGCTTTCCTCTTGAAGATTTTACAGACAGTGATATTTACTAATTAGATTTTGGTGACCTTTTTACAACAACATAGGTGTTTGAATACTGCAGCAGTCAGTTATTTAGGGTAGTGGCTTTCAAAGTCAGGGTTGCAACAGAAGGCTTGCTAGTTTTGAAGATGAGTCACCAGATACTGAAGTTCATAAAAATGGACCAATAAATAATATTGTTATTTAGGCCAAATAACATTTCTACCCTCACCTATGGCCACGAACTTTGGGTAGTGACCGAAAGAGCAAGATCGTGGATACAAGCGGCTGAAATGAGTTTTCTCCGCAGGGTGGCTGGACTTTCCCTTAGAGATAGGGTGAAGAGTTCAGTTATCCAGGAGAGACTCGGAGTAGAGTCGCTGCTCCTCCACATTGAGAGGAGTCAGTTGAGGTGGTTCGGGCATCTGGTTAGGATGCCCCCTGGACGCCTCCCTGGGGGGGGTGTTCAGGGCATGCCCCAGTGGGAGAAGGCCACGGGGCAGACCCAGGACACGCTGGAGGGATTATATCTCTCGGCTGGCCTTGGAACGCCTCGGGGTCCTCCCAGAGGAGCTGGAGGAGGTGGCCGGGGAGAGGGCTGTCTGGGCTTCAATGCTTAGGCTGCTGCCCCCACGACCCAACCTCAGATAAGCGGTGGATAATGGATGGATGGATGGAACATTTCTATTTTAAATATACTACATGATTCCATTAGGTAATATAGAGATCAGTATACTCTGAATGTGCATTCAGATATTTGCAGCTCTTACACATTATAGATCAACAACAAAGCAGAGTCCCTGTCAGAAATAAGAAATACCACTGCTACATACATAGTACAAAATGAATAGAGCAGGATCAAGCACAATATAAAATCATATATCAAATAGGGAGATTTTATGAATATTGTAAAATAATTATATTTACTAGCTACAAAAGACAGCATTGAAATTACCCTTCTTGGTAACTAAAGTAATTCATGTGCAATTAACATTTTTTCTGGGTCAATTCTCTAAATAAATGGATTTCAGCAGTATTTACACTGTTAACATTATATTAAGTTGTCCCCAATAAAAGTATTCTTTTGTGGTAATATATGTGTAATCTCCAATGTAGCAATAGCTTGATGCCCTTTCATTTTTTCCAAAAAAGCAGTGGGACCTCTTTGTTTTAGGGGATGTTGAAATCAATTGCCCCTTTGATACATGACATAATACCAATCACAAGTTTTTTTATAAGTTGGCAAAAAATATGCAAACTTTGTTCAGTATCAGGTGAGCTGACAGGTGTTTCCTTGCCACAGCGGCTAATAAGCATAACAAGTGTTTCACATGCTAAATGATCCCTACATTCAGAAGAAAGCAAGGCCTTTTTACATAGATATGATCTCCTGTGCTCTGTGAAAAGTTGCATTTAGTGTTATCTCCGTTAGGTGGTGTATTCTTTATTTTGTAATGGTCTTTCAGTATCTCAGTATAGTTTGGTCATTAAGTAGGCAGGTTAAACTATTAATGCCCACTCCATAAAATTAAAGCGTAAAGAAACTGCCATCAAAAACAGATGAAATGATTCTCTGTTAAATGCAAAGTAATGACGCAATAATGTATTAAATAAATTAAGACAGCTGTGCATCGAGACTTTAGATAAGTGCTTTACTGCACTCATGCCCAGTGTTCAGTTCTAGGTTTAATGATTATGTGCAGTTTGCTTGTTCTGTTTGCATTTGCATCATTCACATCATTACCCTTGATGAGTAATGCTGTGTTCTAGTGAAACTGTGTGTGTAAGCATTCTATCAACAACTGGTTGATTCCGTATTCCTGTCAGTGCTGAGATTTTGTAACTTTGTTTAAACCTTAGCAGGATATGCAGCGGGATTAAGTGAAGAGAAACAAAGACAGTTGTGCTAAATTTTCACAACTGTGATAAAGAACTGTTGCTGTTCATGCAAGTAATACACTGTCCAGGTGAAATTCTAAGCTTACTAGAAACTTGTGTAGTAGTGTGAGCCAATATGATCAGATAGACCTTTCTTATTCGTTATGCAGCTTCTAGTAAGTTCAATAAAGCAAGAAAAAATGTACTTCCTCTTTTAAGAACTTCTGATGTCTTTCATGCATTGCCTTTTTCTTCAGGATCTTTTCACATGCTATGAATGTAACACATTCCAGTATAATCATTTAACACTAGAATAACTGAAGCCTACAAAAATACTTGGAATCCCGGGCCACCTTAAGTTCCTTCGCACCTCTCCATTAGCATTTTTTGTTTTATAAATGTGTCGATCAACACAAGCAGCAAGCAGCTTGCTCTCCCATCCCCCCACCGCCGCAGCTCAACTCGGACAAACCGCTCTCCCAGCTCAAGGCTCTTTATCTGCGTGTAAGGTGCCTGGAATTATATAGGGTGAATAATATATCGTGTGGCGGACGGCTGGGCGAGGGCTTGCGCCTCCTCCAGACCACGAGGGGGCGACCGCCCTGGTTGCAGTGGGGACCACAGGTGCAGAGCTTGGAAGCTCAACCCTGTAGGGGCCCGTGGTCCCTGCCAGGGGGAGCCCCAATGCCTGGAGAGCACTGGACCTCAGCACTTCCACCACACCAGGAAATGCTGGGGGGAAGAGGAGCAGGGACACCCAGAGTGCTTCCGGGGATACAGCCGGCACTTCCGCCGCACTGAAGCGTGTCGGTGGAAGATTGCCGGAGCATACCTGGAGCACATCCAGAGGAACATAAAAAGGGCCGCCTCCCTTCATTCAGGACTGGAGTCGGGTGGAAGAGGACGAGGTCTGGAAGGAGAGAGAAAGAGGCGGCCTGAAGGAAAGGCATTGTGTGTTGGGTTTGTGCACTTTAATAATTATAAATAAACGTGTGTTGGACTTAAAATGATGTCCGTCTGTCTGTGTCCGGGCTGCGTTCCACAATCGTTATTTGGAACACATGCATTTCATGTGTGTTCCACGTCTACAACAATCTATGTAAATGTAGGATGACAGGAAATGCGAGGCAGGAAATGTTGAACACATACCTAAAATAGAATCTTTTTTCATGTTATAGTACTAATGACAAAATTTTGACATGAAGTGTATAATAAGTCCAAATATCAAATAACACTTTCACAAAAGGTACATGTATAACAAAACAAGTGCGCTTATATTCAAGATTATAACCGAAGAAAAAAAAATTGGGTTAGGATACAACACTGACATGACTGCTTGGTTGGTGCAGCTGTAAGAACTGCTGACTCATAATCAAGAGGTTGTCAGTTCAACTCCGGGCACTTCCTAGAATTACCATTTTGAGTAGTAAGTGGCTCTTATTGTTACTATTATAGGATAAAAACAAATATTTGATTTGAGTTTAACAGCTGGTATAAATTTGTGGTACTTGTAAAGGTTAGCGTTTTTGTTTTTTATTCAGTTTTATTCTCTCAGTCACGTTCATGCTCCTCCCGATCTGACACTGCTGTTTTCAAATAAAGACGTGCTATAACAGAGGTGAAGTCAGATGAGGATAAGGGCTCAGCATCGGAGAAAGAGAACAGAAGCCATCCCCGCAAGAAACATTTGCCCACACATAAGAACAACAAAGCTTAAAGTCACAAGTAGACTCCAGAGCTTCCTGTGTTTGATCAAATGGACATGTTGACAAAGTACATGTGCAATGCGACTTTAGCTGCTGGTGGAAGCTCTTGTTGCACTTTACGCAACTGTTGTTACGGATCTGCCTTTGTCCAGAAATAGTTTCATAAGCTTTATGACCTTAGTTTTGGAAAGTCTTTCTACCGTGGGACGACTTGGATCTTTTCCTGAATAAGGAGTGGCATTGTACTTGTACTACAATAGTAACAATAAGAGCAGCTCACTAGTCAAAATGTTAACTCTAGGAAGCACTTGGAATTGAACCGGCAACCTCTTGATTATGAGTCAGCACTTCTTATTACTGCACCACCCAATCGGTTGACTCAGTGTTGTACCCTAACCCGATTTCTTTTTCTTCGGTTATATTCTTGAATAAAAGCGCACTTGTTTTGCTATATGTGTACCATTTGTGAAAGTGTTTATTTAATATTTGGACTTCAGTCTTGACACATTATAAACTTCATGTCAAAATTTGTCATTAATACTAAAACATGAAAAAAGTTTCTGTTTTAGGTATGTGTTCAACATTTCCTGCCTCGCCTTTCCTGTCATCCTTCATTTACATAGATTTTGTAGACACGGAAAACACGTGAAATGCATGTGTTCCAAATAACAATATATTATTTACCCTATACAATTCCAGGCATCTCACACACAGATAAAGAGCCTTGAGCTGGGAGAACTTTTTGCCCGAGTTGGGCTGCAGCAGTGGGGGAGGTGGTTGGGATAGCAGGCTGCTTGCTGCTTCTGCTGATTCACACATTTACAAACAAAAGATGCTAATGGAGAGGTGCAAAAGAATTTAAGGTGGCCCAGGATTACAAGTTTTTTTGTGGGTTTCAGGGATTCTAGTGTTAAAATGTGGTCGGTGAGGGTTCTTTTTTCCATTCACATTGGACTGTTTGTAGTTTTTCCATTCAAATTGGACTGTTTGTAGAGTTAACTGTTGCTGTTTCTATCTTCCAAGTAATGTGGCTGTAGTAAGAAGAGTAGCTGCAGAGTCAGCTTTTCTTTGTAACTTTGATCTTTTTTCTAATTCTTGGACTGTGGCCACTTTTCAAGGTGAGGCTGACAGTTTTTTTGTAAACATGTCTAATGGACATACTAAACAGTACTGACTGATTTGAAGTGGATCACAGGAAACAAGGCAATAGAGGCGCCTCTTACGTTCAGATCTTGGATTTTGCAGCATTACATCTACAGAGTGTGCAGTAGACCAAAGTTAGTGAACTGATTGTCTGAATGGTGCAATTTAAGCTGCCTGTCAGATTGCTAAGGCAGAAAATCAAATGAAAAGTAGACAGCTCCCTGGCAAGCTTTCTAATGGTTACATAATAGGGCTTTATAGGCAGCTGTGAAACAAAAATGTTGTGTTGTTAAAGGCCTCAGATGGGATCTGCTTATGCTGCTTTTCCTGTTGGTAATGATGAGGCTGCTGCTATGCAATTGCAATTCTTAGTCTCACTCACAAAATGTGTACTGTCTGTAAGAACATCTGTTCATGGCTGGATGAGCTTGTTGGACACTCATCAGCACTTCAGATGTACTCTTTTGTTACATATGCTTGTTGCATGTACGAAAGCCTTCTCAGTTGACAACAGACATCGGACAAGTAACAGCTGTGTTTTTTGGCCTATCAAGTCAGTTGCCTAAAACAGGAAGAGTTCACATAGCAACAGGTAATATATCTCCTATCTTGCTCTGACATTGTTACACACCTCACTTTAAAGTGCTTGAAAGCTGATTCCGTAATGCGATTAGCATTTGATGAGTACAATATGGTACACCTGTAGGCTGAGATTGCCTAATGTGAGGACTCTGTCACTGCTTTATTATGGACAGAAAGATAGAAAGGCATCTCACAGGATATTCTGAACATATTTTTTAAGAGTTAATATTACTGAAAATCTTGTACCATGCTTTGCTTACATCAGGTCATTGTGTAAGGATAAATATTTGCTTTGCATTGGATGTAAAGAGAAGTAACTTAAACCATGCTTTTTTAGAAAACCTGAAGGAGCACAAAATCAGTGAAGTGTAAGTAGTAAAGCATGGAAAGATAACCATGGAGTTAGGTCTCTCAATTACTAGGTTTTCCTGTCCAACCCTGTCATGGGAAAGAACTTCACCTTAAAAGTGCTGGGTTGCAGACATTGCCTGTTTGAATCAGATATTTACATAATTGGATAATTTGTCTTTCATACTGTTTCTCACCACTAGACAACTTTCAGAAAGCAATTTACTTAATGAATAAATTGTTCTGGAGTTTTTATCACATTCCTTCTGGGAAAAGGATTGACCTCCCATGCCACATACATCACTTCATCAAAGCAATATTATCATTCCATCTTTTACTTTATTGTATGAATGCTGTAGAACACATTTGTGCACACTCAGATAGGGTTCTTTGCAGTGAAATTAAAAAGGAAACTGTCACTGTTGACAGATGTGTTTATATTGCTCAAACAACACGTTTTAATCAGAGTATAGCATCAAGCCAATGAAACTTGTGGGATATTGATCTGGTCAGTTATGTAGCAGAGGGTGGTTGTTAATCAATTTCAGCTGCTTTGGTGTTAATGAAATTAACAGGTGCACTAGAGGGGCAACAATGAGATAACCTCAAAAACAGGAATGGTTTAACAGGTGGAGGCCACAGACATTTTTCCCTTCTCATCTTTTCTGACTGTTTTTTCACTAGTTTTGCATTTGGCTACAGTCATTGTCACTGCTGGTAGCATGAGGCGATACCTGAACTCTACAGAGGTTGTACAGGTAGTCCAACTTCTCCAGGATGGCACATCAATACGTGCCATTGCCAGAAGGTTTGCTGTGTCTCCCAACACAGTCTCAAGGGCATGGAAGTGATTCCAGGAGACAGGCAGTTACTTTAGGAGAGCTGGACAGGGACGTAGAAGGCCGTTAACCCATCAGCAGGACCAGTATCTGCTCCTTTGGGCAAGGAGGAACAGGATGAGCACTGCCAGAGCCCTACAAAATGACCTCCAGCAGGCCAGTGGTGTGAATGTCTCTGACCAAACAATCTGAAACAGACTTCATGAAGGTGGCCTGAGGGCCCAACATCCTCTAGTGGGCCCTGTGCTCACTGCCTGGCACTGTGAATCTTGATTGGCATTTGCCATAGAATACCAGGATTGGCAGGTCCACCACTGGTGCCCTGTGCTTTTCACAGATGAGAAAAGCTTCACCCTGAACACATGTGACAGATGTGAAAGGGTCCGGAGAAGCCATGGAGAATGTTATGCTGCCTGTAACATCATTCAGCATGACCAGTTTGGTGGTGGGTCAGTGATGGTCTGGGAAGGCATATCCATGGATGGACGCACAGACCTCTACAAGCTAGATAAAGGCACCTTGACTGCCATTAGGTATCGGGATGAAATGCTTGGACCCATTGTCAGACCCTATGCTGGTGCAGTGGGTCCTGGGTTCCTCCTGGTGCACGACAATGCCTGGCCTCATGTGGCGAGAGTATGCAGGCAGTTCCTGGTGGATGAAGGAATTTATACCATTGACTGGCCCCCATGCTCTCCGGACCTAAATCCAATAGAAAACCTCTGGGAAATTATGTTTCGGTCCATATAACTCTGCCAGGTTGCACCTCAGACTGTCCAGGACCTCAGTGATGTCCTGGTCCATATCTGGGAGATCCCCCAGGACACCATCCGTCGTCTCATTAGGAACATGCCCCCCCCCCCGATGTTGTCAGGCATGCATGCAAGCATGTGGGGGCCATACAAACTACTGAGTACGATTTGAGTTGCTGCAATGAAATTTCAGCAAAATAGACTAGCCTGCCACATCATTTTTTCACTTTGATTTTTAGGGGGACTTCGAAATCAGCCCTCTGTAAGCTGATAATTTTCATTTCCATCAAATGATGTGCCATCCTTTCGTTCCTAACACATTGCCCAGTCCAGATCATTACGGATATCCAGCACGATTTTTTTTCCCATTGAGATATGATGTGTTTTCAAAGTGTTCCTTTAATTTTTTTTAGCAGTATATGTGTGTGTATGTGTATGTAAAATAGTAGCAAAAATATATTGTGTACAATGTTTTGCTTGTATATAACTTTACAGATGTATTTCATGGTTTTATACTTTTCTTGGTATGTTTTGTATTGTATTGTCACTCACCAGAGGAGATATGCAAGTAAGGATTTCATTGTACTGTGTACACATGATAATAAACTTGAACTTGAACTTACAACATTGAGTCAAATTTCTAGCATGACATGGTTTTCAGTTTAAACCCAATTCTATTGTCAATTACAGTGCAAATTTCATTTCACTTTCTTTAGTTCCTCACTGAAACTGATAGTCTTCTGAAAGAAAATCAGCTAACAAATACACTGTAATCTACATGTGAACAGTAGTGAGTGGCTAGTCTGCTAACCACCATGTGAGCTGCTCTATAGTACAGTTTTCTGCATTGTTTTGAATAAAGCCTTCAGTCATCTAATGTGTCTTTTCTTTCTGATTTAAATAGCCATGTCCTGGTGGACCTGTGGATCCTAGAAAAGCACAGTGTTCAGCTTACAATGAACAGGAGTACATAGGCCGCAAGTATGATTGGGAGCCATTCACTGAGGGTAAGTAACATCCCTGAAATGTATTGTTTTTCTGTCTTTTATCTGTCTCCATCTGTGTAAAATATATTCAAAATGTATTTCTAAGCGGTATTTACTCTTCATGTAAATTAATAAAATTATAAAGGACTTACAATGAGCAATGGTTTGGGAAATAGTGTGGCTAGGATGCTTATTATACTTGTTAGAACCATAATAATGGTTATTCAAAATAGATTTCTATGGATCAAATTTCTTTAGCATTCCATACCATAAACCTGCCCTATGATTGTGATCGCACCTGCTTATGTTCATTTCTGTAGGCATAGGCAGTTAGGCACAAGCTCCCGGAAATTCTAAGAACCATATTAGGGTAAATTGTAAATAAACTGATAAATAGTTGGATTGATTAATGTAATAAACATGTAGATGAGAGATGTTCACTGCAAGGATATGTAAGAACAGTTGGTGTTTAGATAGATAGTTAGGCAGATAGAATCTTTATTAAATCCTTAGGGAAATATTAGTGTTAAATTAGCATCTGTTGGTATTCCACTTAGACTTTCATTCAGATCCACCCTGAGGTACATAAATGTCCTCACTATATCTTCGCCATCAGTGGAAAGCTGGTGTGGATACCAATATGCAATGTATTACTCTCGGGAGAGGAGAAGAATTTCAGCAGTGAGTATTATGACCACGGTGTGGCTATGTTTTCCACCTTTTAGAAATGTGGTTATAGGTGGTTACTGTTTGGGTTTTATTATAAGACTCTAGGCCAAAGACACATACACGGGTGGGTACACATCAAGTTGTAATGGCGTATCTTAATTCTGGTTTCTTATATGTCAAAAAAGCTGCACAAGTGAAATTTGCTGAAGCCTGGTCTTTTTTTATAGATAAGAAGGCGGTTCAGATTAATTCTTCTAGTTAAATGTGTATTACAATCAGTGTTACAGTAATATATCTAATCTAATCTAATATTAGGGTTAAGCATTGGAATGTGAGAGACAGAATGAGGGGAGTACTGGGATAGCCAGATGGCTTAGATGGACAGATCCCAGGGATCCTTCAGGTTTGTTGTTTTAATGTCATCTTTTGCAACCCATGCAAGATTGTGGCATGGGCTGCATGCTAAGAAAATAAAGTTTCAAACTTGCTACAAAAAAAAATACAATGTCACCTCCTTCATTCCATTGATTGTTAAAACAAAAATATATTTTTGCAGTGGCAATTAAAGGATGTAAAAGATCAATTGGCTGAATTTTCTTCTTTTCTTCTTTGGCCAACTAGGGCTAATCCCTAGTTCAAACCAGGTAGGTGCTGTCACACTGTATAACTAAATAAATTACGCAGCATAAAGTTGGGATAACCCAGATTTAAGTGGTAGTGTGAAACGTGCTTTGTGATGTGTTAGCTGCAAAGAAATTTACCGGGTTGAATAGTCTTGAAACATGTATAAACTTTAGATTTTCCTATATGCTTGGAGTTAGTCTTACACAATTTCCACTTTTTCACTGTGTGGTACTACTTATGTGTGATGTCTTTTCAGACTAATGATGTGACATTTTTTTAAGTAGGGAACTAAACTCCGAGCAGTCAGATAGTTGGTTTCCTTTAGCCCTTGGCCTCAGCACTGTGTTATTTTTTTCTTTTCTTTTGTATGCTAGCTTCCCATACTATTTTTTTCACTTTCTTTTTGCCTCATCAGTTGAGCAGGAGCCGAAGTCAATCCTTTAAAACAACAGTGACTCCATTAGAGAAGCATTAGAGAGAGTGATATCATCTGCCTTTAGTTTCCAGAACTGTCAGAAATGAGACAGGAGGTTTACTCTGCCTGCCTGGCCAGCTTCCTTAACCTCTAAAGTGCTGGCTTCTCTCTCTAAATTGTATTATTTTAATGCTTTCATTCATTGCTTGAAGCAGTGGCTTATCAGTAATACAGTATAGTAATTGAGTGCAGAAGATGTATTTCTTCTGCTGCTTCACATGTTTCATTCAGGGGTGCCCTATAAGTATAAAATGTAGCTGATATGAAAAGCTGGTATTGTAAAGGTATTTAGAAAGCTGAAAATGTCTAGGCAATATGCTCTTCTTGAAAATGTAAGAAAATGATAAAGATGGAAAAGGACATTTTTAATCTGGCAGTTTGACTGGGGATGCACAAACCAGTGTGTTTCTTCCTGCCAGTCCCAAGCCCGGAAAAATTGGGGATGGTTACATTAGGAAGGCCATCCGATGTAAAATTTTGCCAAATCAATATGCGGACAAGGATGATCCGCTGTGGCAACCCCTAACAGGAGCAGCCGAAAGAAGACGAAGAAGTATGACAAATATACAGACAACAGGATGCCCTTAGGGCCTTGAAAAATAATCTTAACTATATATGAAGAAGTACACATAAGTGAAGTGTCATGTGAGTGTGGTAAAACAGGGATAGACTACATGTGGCTGCCTGTCTGGAATCAGTATTTTCATGAAGATTGACAAAAACCAGGGATGGTCTTTGTATCTGTTGACCAGAGGCCCCTTTTTGACAAGAAAGGTGTGAATATAATAAGATGTAAAATACTCCAGCAGTCCAGTTTTAACTGAGTCTTATTCCAGAGGCCAAAAAATGAACAGTCCTGTACCTGACATGTTGAATGGGATCCCTTAAACAGACAGACACATTCTTGAAATATCTGTGCGTGGTTGAACTTGGGTTTGGGTTCTGCTGATTTATATCTTATTTAATTTGTTTGCAGGTGTGTAATAGCATACAAAGAGTTACAAGTAATCTTGCAGTAACTTCAGATCTGCTGCAAACTTGGTAAACATGGATTTTCAATCTTAGAGAAGCGGAAAGGCTTTGGCAAAAAAAAGTTAACTAGTGTAATGTTTCAATTAGACTGGGTGTTTAATGAAAGAATTAGGTCATCAACATTTATGGAAAGAAGAGTGGAAGATCAAATATTCTGCAACATGCTTGTTTATTAGGATACAATTACGGCTCCAGCCTTCTCTGTTTAGTTGCAAAATACCTCTGAAATGATGAATTTCTGTTTTTGACTTTTGTATTCATTGCAAATATATATTAATGCAGAAGTAAATACCCTAATGCCGATTTAGGAGTGGCTTGTTTATTTTGAGATGTAATACTGAGATGTTGTCCTGATTGGGTTATCCCAAGAGAAATACCAGGGCAAACTTTAAGCTATGAACTTGGGCATGCATTAATTCAATTCACATGACAGTTCTCCTGAGAATAATAATTGTACTTGGATTTGGCTAGAAGGACACAAAAGCTGGGTTGTTGAGGACAATGAATGTGTCATTAAAAAGCAAAGATAACGTTTTGCTAGGAATGGGAAATTTCTGTTTGGCAGTAGCCTCTCACACAGAGAACTAAAGTATACAGTGTGAATCTAATGCACTATTTATTTGGAAAAATGTGCTCCATAATCTCATATGAATAACTGCACCACACTAATACTGAGCCTAAATCCATATTACAAAAAGAAACACAACCCCATTGTTTTGTTGATTTCATTGGAGCAGCTACAGTGCTTTATTTGTCCTTTTGTTTATTTACATTATGCTTTCCTTGTGAAATTATTTGTGAGTATGTGTGTGTATTTGTTTGTATGCGTGCATCTGTTTGTCTACTATAAAAAATGATTTTTATGATGATCCCAATTGTCGCAGAAGAAGTTGCTATGAAATTAATTTTAGTAGATAATTGAAGTAAAGCAGGTAGAGTTGTTGCCTCACAGTTTCAGAGCCAGGGGTTCAATTCCTGACCTGGCTCCCTCCTTGTGAAGTTTGCATGTTTGTGTGTTACGGTTTTTTTCTCTTGGTGCTCCAGTTTTCTGCCTACAACCCAAAATAATGAATGTTAACTTAATGCACAGCTCTAAAGTGGATGTGAACATGTGTGTGGACACTGAAGAACAATAAACTAGTTTTGAGAATTAATGAATAAATGATTTCTGATGTGATATTATAGAGCATTAAATTTAGTCAGGTAAGATGGGCTCATATGTAGAAAGAGGTTCTATTGAGCACCCTAACCTCTTCAAAATGTATTCTGACAGCTATAGAGGTGTGCTTTTATGAGCTGAGAGGCAGGATGACTGATAGCAAAGTATATTTATAGAGTGCTTGTGCTCATATCTGCACCTTAGTATACTCCTGATAACTATATCACAGTGGATAGTAGATATTAATAGTCAGGGAAGAGAGCAAAGTGGGTAGTTACATGTTGTCCAGCAGCAGCATTTACAGAAAGTGTAATACCAAGGCTTATCAGAAAGGCAATCTTGTAAACCACTAGTGCTGTTTTTTATTGGATAAATATTAACTTTGTCAAGAAAGAAATTAAGTATATTTTTATGAAGGCTTCTCTGCAGCCTTCCTTTTACCTACGTAGATAAACATTACAGCTGCAAAATATAAAGCTTGAAATGATATGTAATCATTGTCAACTGAGACTGAGGAAGTCACTTGGATGAATGATGAAACGTATTGGAATCAACTGAGACTGAGGAAGTCACTTGGATGAGTGATGAAACGTATTGGAAAAAAACTATGCCCAGATGAACAGAGTCAACTTTCTAGAATTTCCTTACCTGGATTATTGAGCATGCATTGAGACATTTTGACTAACTTTGGCAAGAACTGCCTAAAGCTTATACGTGAATATGAGCAAACAGCATGTAAAATGGCAGATTATAGGAACCACCTGAGATTCAGCCTCAGATATAGACAGAGCGAAATTACACCTAAAAGTCTACAGATGAAATCGTCAGTGGAGGGTCTCTGAGTTACAAAAATTCTACATAAGGCACAGAGCCAGCTGCTAAATGAACGGGTGAAACTAACTTTACTATTGATGTTTTGAAATCTAAAGAGGAGCAGATCCGACAAAGGCTTTCATCGCTTTTAGATGAGAAAACGGTTCCAACAGGTGATTGAATTTACTGAGAAGGCTTGTCTAGCACAGCATGAAAAGTCTAAGACCAGGCAGCAGAGGAAGTTTGATCTACTTGTGGGTGCCAAGAACGTCAGCATACGATACACCCAACAGAGAGAAGGATGCCAGACACAAACCGAGGATTTGGACAAGTGGGTGAAGAATCTGTCTGACAGACAACTCAATCAAGCAGAAAAAAACGTCCTTGCTAAAGGATTAAACTTTGCTGTCACACTGAAACAAAGCCTGCTAGTGGAACTTATCACAGCCACAGAGTCAGCAATCAGAAATAACAACATTGCAGAGGTGGAAGCGGAGCAACTGCGGATAAAGTTTCGGCATGTCTCAGCAATGCTAAGCCCCCTGCACCCAATATCAGTACTGAGGAGAGGAAGGCTCTCATGGCACTCAGTAAGGACGACAACATCATCATCCTTCTGGCAGACAAGGGGAGGTGCACAGTGGTGCTAAACCAGACGGACTATCATGAGAAAATTTTGTCTCTGCTTAGTGACAAAAACACTTATGAACTCCTAAAACGAGATCCAGGTCGTGGTTACAGGAAAAAGGTGATAGATTGTTTCAAGCAGTTAGTGCATGACAACACTATTGACCGGACCTTATACCACAGATTATACCCAGGGGAAGCTACGCCAAGTCTGTATGGTTTACTGAAGATACATAACCAGGATGCACTGTTAAGACCCATTGTCTGCATGATCAATTTGGTTACATAAAAATCTCACAGTTCCTGGCCGCTGTCCTCAACCTGTTGGTAGGCAGCTCAAAACACCATATTCAGAACACTTTGGATTCTGTGGAGAATTTGAGAGATGTCATTATGGAGGCAGGTGACACTATGGTCTCGTATGATGTTACATCTCTATTCACTTGCGTTCTAGTTACGGAAGCAGTGGAGGTGGTGATTACAGGATGACCCCACACTCAGAAAAAGGACCTCTCTCGGCACCGACCAAGTGTGTCTACTCTTGGAATTGTGTCTTCAATCCACATATTTCATATACAAAGGCCAGTACTACAGGCAGAAACATGGGTGCGATATGGGTTCTTCAGTTTCACCTATTGTGGCCAATCTGTATATGGAAGAAGTGAAAAAGAGGGCACTATTATCCTATCCTGGAACACCACCAAGCCATTGGTTCAGGTATGTGGACGACACCTGGGTGAGAATCAAATCTCAGGAGGTACCACAATTCACTGACCACATCAACTCAGTGGACAAACACATCCAGTTCACCAGGGAGGACATGAAATGTGACAGGCTAGCTTTCTTAGATTGTGAAATTTCATAATCATTTGAAAGTTGATGTGTACCATAAACCAACGCATACAGATCAGTATTTAAGGTTTGACTCTCAACATCCGCTAGAGCACAAAATAGGCATCATCAGGAATCTACAACACAGAGCAAACACCATACCCACAGACAGCGGCCAGCGGCCAGGGAAGCAGAAGAACATCATATCAAAAAGGCCCTGAGTAAATGTGGTTATCCCAGCTGGACTTTTGTCAAAGCAGGGAAGACACCTAAAGAATGCTCTAAGCAATCCAGGAGAGAGGAAGGACAACCGCTGCCTAAGCGAAAACCTTTGGTGATCCCTTATGTGTCAGGAGTATCGGAACAGCTGAGACGCATTTTTTCAAAACACCAGGGGCCTCATGCATAACGCCGTGCGTAGAATTCGCACTATAACATGATGTAAGCACAAAAGCCGAAATGTGCTTACGCACAGAAAAATCCAGATGCAGGAATCTGTGTGTTCTTCCGCTCCATAAATCCCGGTCAGCGTGAAAAGTAACGCTCGTGCACGCGCCTTCTGTCCCGCCCCAACTCCTCCCAGAATTACGCCTCTTTGAATATGCAAATCAATATAAATCGCCCTTAAGCTCAGCCTTCTGTGAAAAGACAATGGTAAAAGCACGGGGGAAAATATAAGAATTTCAGCGAATACCAAGTGGAGGCAAAGGAAAAACATACTATTTGTTTATTTAAACCGTGGTATAATCAACAAAAGGAAGTTGATCGAGTGACATAGAGTGTTGGAGAAACTTGAAAGCTCACGTTCACAAAGTCGCACAGTGCTGGAAATAAAAAAGAAGTTGTCATATATCAAAGTCGCTGTGAAATGGCGAGTCATAGCCCACCGTCTGAGTGTCATATGAAAGCTTATTAGGTTACAGAGAAAAAAAAGGCACACAGTGGGGAAAAAGCACGAAATGTCAACTTCAGTCTCGAAATTTCCACTTTAATCATGTAGTTTATTTTGTCATTAAAGTAGAACATCATAAACGTCATCCTAAAATCATTTAATTAACCAGTTTCTCAAATCACATCATAATTAAAGTAGCACGTTAAAAGATTTGTTTCGTATGTGATCTTCTATGTGCTCTATGTGTGTGAATCACTACTTGCTTCTTAAACCAGCTCTCTTCCTCCGACTGGACACAGAATCCATTACATTCGTGATATTACCGCTCTCTGAATAACTAAAATACTGAGATGTATACGTGATATCATTTTCATGATGATAGGAGTTAAAGCACGTTATTAAACATGGATTTCATGGCGTAGTGATTGTGCGCGACCTTCGATGAAATTATTTATTGCAGCAGTACTCATGGGCGGCTCTAGGCTTGTGGTGGCCCTGGGCAGAGAAATGTCGCCCGCCATTGTCAATATGGTATCTTATGCACGGTGGATGGCCACGTCCGTTGCGGACACTGCATAGCCGCTTCATGCTCATGGCACAAGCGTTTAACTTTTGTCGAAATTTGCCGCTGCGCTTTTAGCTGGCTTGTTTTTCTCTCTTTCTGTTTTATATTCAATATATATTGCCATGGCCGCCCCTTCAGTCCTTGCTTTTCTTTCTCCAAGTAACCGATCGCCACACAATCAGCTCTGTAATAGACATTAAGCCATCTGTAAGCTTAGAGCGCCGATTCTTCAAAATGTTTAAGGAACATTGAAATATCTTCGTAGTACATGTTTAATTATTCTATACTTCACGCCAGTCCCAGTGAAGAATATAGATTATTTAAATTAAGTTAAAGTTTTATCTGTATAATATAATAAACATATTTTGCTGCATTTCATCTTAAAAATGATATGTAAATACACCCTTTATAAAGTGGCTCAGGTTGTGCAATATTATAACTGTAGTGCAAGTTTACAGTGAGGTAATTCTACTTATAAGTACAGATATTTCTACTAAGGAGCAATTGATTGAGCGCGTTTATAGTTCTTGGGATGAAACTGTTTCTGAACCGCGAGGTCAGTACAGGAAAGGCTTTGAAACATTTTGCCATGGCTGAGACAGCGTGGGCTTGATGCTGTATACCGATAATTCTCTTTCTGATCAGCTGCTGCTGTGATTCCCCACTCAGATATAGTGATATAAATACTCCGAGTGGTGCAGTGAGAGTAATATGGAAAAAGATGATCTGCAATGACAACCCCTAACGGGAGCAGCGGAAAGAAGAAAAAGAAGAAGAAGATGGTGCAGTGTGAGTAACAACGCTAAAGCAGTTATGGTATTTGGAATACTATGGCTATTCCCTGGATCATTATATTGTTACAAGTTAATTACAATCAGATGCATTACACTAATAAACAATATAAACCACACAGGAACAGTAGCACTGCTTTGACGCTGGGTGCCGCCATTCTGCAAAACCGAGCGGAGAACTTGCGTACGACAAGGTAAGAGGTACTGTGGAAAAGTGCGTGGCTTTACGCCAAGTGTAGGTTTTATACATTGCGATTTGAACGTGGAAACGTTCTTACGCAACATTTATGTGTGTACGCACCGTTTATGCATGAGGCCCCAGGTCTTGGTGGCTTTCAAACTCCAAAACATGATACAGCAAAAAAAAATTGGTTCACCCCGGCACAGACAGAATAATATAGTTTAAGCAGTTAAGTGCCAAGAGGATTCTGTGAATCATACATTGGGGAAACTAAACAACCACTGGCGAAGCAGATGGCACCACACATAAGAGCTACCTCATCAGGCCAGGACTCCACAGTCTATTTACATCTACAGGGCAGTGGTCACTCTTGTGATAAAGATGTGCACATCCTGGACAGGGAGGAACGCTGGTTTGAGCGAGGAGTCAAAGAGTCCATTTACATGAAAAAGGAACGACCATCTCTGAACCGTGGAGGGGGCCTAAGGGTACATCTTTCACCATCTTACAATGCAGTGATTGCAGCCATTCCCCAACTCTCTGTGAATGGTACTCATGGCCATTGATCAATGGTGCTAGTGCGGTCATTAGGCCAAGGTACTGTTTATAAGGTTGGAGAAACCTGCGGTCAACTGAGACTGAGGAAGTCACTTGGATGAGTGATGAAATGTATTGGGAAAAAACTATATCCAGATGAACAGAATCGACTTTCTAGAATTTCCTTACCTGGATTATTGAGCATGCATTGAGATGATATGTAATAGCCATAGGATTGTATTTTTGTATTTTTGGATAAATTCACATCTTTTTATTAACCAGTTCCCTTTAGCAAATATAGATTTTTATGATAGTGGTTTATAGCAAAAGTTCATTTTGCCAGGTTGTTTCTATGTCCTTGTGCACATTGTTTTGTGCTGTCTGTATGTTGATTGTTATTCGTATGTTTAGTATAATATAACCAGGGCAAAAGTGGTAGCAAAACATCCATATTCTCAGAAAGATGTGAATTTAGAGATGAGACAGGTCTCTCAAATTCTGCACTTATTCTTTCGCCTAAGGTTCAGCAGTACAAATGATAGCATTTAGAATTAAGAAAAAAATACCTTTTCTAAAGCTTTATAGATTCCAGTCCATCTTTTTCATAAATCTTTTATTTTACTTGGAATCAAAACATCTTAACATGCTTTGTTTTAACTGAGGTTTTCCATTCTTTGTCTTACTGTAAAAACTATTTACAGAATTTCAAACATCCAAAATACTTCTGGCAAAGTTCTGACTTATTCCAAAAGCAATGACCACATCACCCATCAGACTGCTTGAATACACTATAGAGTACATAATTCCTTTAACATATTGCTATTGAATACAAAGTTGTACTTTACAAACCCAGCAGAATGTGTGTTTTCACTGCTTGCCTTGCATGAACCTGTAAGTCACCTTTAACTACACGCTGGCTTTCTTCCTGTTGTATAGTCATACTATGCAACCCCCTGTATTTGTCTGTTTATAAGAACACTCATTGAAAGCAACTTGAAAATTTCATACTTTTCATTGAGTCTTATTCTTGCAGCGTTAATGCAAAAGCTTGTATTAATGTTGATCTGTATGTGCCTTAGTTGGTTGTGTTTTACTGATTCCCTAATTGGCTCAAAGATTTTAGTGATTCTTTCAATTTTTTACATTTTTGCCATTTTTGGTTTCTACCATTGCTTCCTGCTTTGGCTAACTTTATTTGCTAGTGTTTAGCATAATTGTTTATGATAATCTGCCTATCTTCTTTTGACTAATTTTTTTGATTATGAACTTGATATTGAATGCTTCTTTCTTCTAATCACGCCATTTCTGTTTTTGTGTTAGCTAATACAGCTCTGCACATCAGCCAAGGTGTGTACATCTAGCTGTAGAACAGCTGTAGACAGTAGAACATTAGGGACTTTAAAAACTGAGCTTTATTTTATTTTAGAGGAATTAAGTGGATAGGACTGGCAAAATTTGTTAGGATGAATGGCCTTTTCTTATCTAAATCTTTTTGATGTTTTAATTAATAACTAATTGAGCCATAAGCTCAATCTAATGGAGGCTGGAATTATGTGTTTCACATTGCAGACACTTATTTAGGAAAACAGCAAGTCTAACCAAATGATCTTACAAAAGTCTTGCAGTCTTTGGTCACTTCAGTAAGAAATAATTTGGTGACCGGTGATTGCAAGTAGCCATTGAGTGAGACTACAGTCAGTCTTTATTTGGTTCATACACCTACAGCATCCAGATTATTACAGCAAATGAGCCACAGATCCATTCCATCTTGTGCTGTGAATGGTGTCACACATGCTGTAGAACGTTCCTTAATCAGTGTTTTGTTCATTTTTCATTTGATTGTTTCTTATTCCCCTCAGGCAAAGCTAAAATGATTTTGTACTGGTGTAACACACTAAACAACAGTAAATGTCCTTCCCCTTGTTTACAAACATAAGAACTTACTCTTAAATTAATTCTGAACATGTATGTACTGTGACTTGGGAGATACATTTTTTGAACTTCCAGAACGTATCAGGTCATAAGGTTTTGATTAAGTCTAGGATCAAAGTTCTAGCCCCATTATGCATGACAGATGGATAGACATTTGTATTCTATATATAGAAATTTCATTAGGTACAAGATGATTATCATTCTGGGCTAAAGTTGTTTGGTTAACTTATGAAAATAGCCTTGTTGTACTAAAGAAGTTTTAAATACTTCTGTGGGGAAAGAGAGGCCTTCTCAATAATTAGTAGAGATCCAACAGGGAAATAGAACTATTACAGACTAATGCATGCTGCTAATACACTGATGAACAGTTTAATGTATGTATTTAGAAACAGGTTATCTGATGAAATGAAAGATAAGATGGCATATCATAGCCACTTATACTGTACATGAGTTTGTATGCTGGTGAAACACCACCATCTTTCAAAATTGTTTGTGTACGTTGCAACCCACAAGTCAATCAAAAGCAATAAATGGTATTTGTTCATACCCAAAGGTGTCTTCCTTCAAATCATAAGTTTCTATGTTGTCTGCTCTGTTTTGTTAGTAAATTATGAGATTTGCAGATGTATATGCTAAGAGGAACAGCGTATCACAACTGAGTGAACCTGCTTTTTCAAAGATCTCAACTACTTCAAGCCATATACAATAAAAGGCTCATTACCATTAGATAGCTGTGGTTCAGACCATTCCAATGATGTATAATTGTCTATGATTGTTCATTCATTTTAAATGTCACAGCTGTGTCTAAAAGGCAGGAAACATATATAACATATGCAGCAGCTCATCTTTATGCAAAAAAATAAAAATATATCTGCAACTGTTGTTTCCGACTAATTGTTTCCGAAATGGGGGACACCCCACACCAAACAGTATAATCTTTCAGTCCTATTGGATATGACATCTAAACTTAGTACAATGATAGCTGACAGACTGGGCACAAAAGAACAATGATTTCAGGGTTGTGCATTTTAACAAATCTTGGTTATGTACTGTAAAATCCTTTTTCATGACAAATTCATAAAAATTGTATTGCATTTTATGTAGTTGATCTTGGTTTGAAACAAATGTTTTTATTCATATAAAACTTATTTTAAAGAATTGGAGTGCTAAACTCACTACTCTTCAGCCATTTGCAGCTCCTTTATTACATAAGTAGAATATTGGCCATTTGTTTTTGGATATATAATTTTGGCATAATAATGGTAATGACCCTTTAGGGCACAAGGGTTTAAAATTGTTAGTGATTGAAATACATTTTTTGAAAATTGCCTTTAAATATGTTTTCAAAATTCAAGAACATTGGGTAAAAATTTAATAAATGAAACCAATATTACATGATTCTTGTTTTTTGAGCTTTTCTCCTATAATTAATCAAAAGGTAATGCAGAAAGACAGTAACCAGACTGCTAGCTCTGGTGCAGCAAAGGCTTTTTTTAATTGTATATTTCAGGAAAAGCATCTTTTAACTAATTGTCTTGGGTTAAAAGAAGTTCCTCCTTAAATAAAATGTAAATATAAGCCTTTGCTGCACCAGAGCTAGCTGTCTGTTATTAATTTTATTACAATCCATACAGAGCAATCAAGTTTTTACAAAGAGAAAAATTAAGAACAGATCGATCCCCACCCCTGAGAGAGAGAGCAAGCCAAACGGCGTTAAATTTAAGGCTTGGAGACATACCTAAGTTAATAAATTCTCTGTGCCTTTTGAACTTATTTTAAAATATTACTGATTAGATCCTGCCATGTTTTGAAAAAAGTCTGTACGGATCCTCTGACTGAGTATTTGATTTTTTCCAACTTCAAATAATATAACACATCGGTTTCCCACTGACTTAAAAGAGGAGAGTTTGGGTTCTTCCAGTTTATGAGAATAAGTCTACGTGCCAAAAGTGTAGTGAATGCAATCACAATTTGTTTGTCTTCCTCCGCTTTAAAAAATGTAAATATATTTTACTAGTAGAACAACTTTACTATAACCATTTCAGAATGAACAATTGCTTATTCAAGTTGATTTATTATGGATCAGTAAAGTAATTAATGAAGCAGCCTTAATATGCACATTTTTTCATATTAACTAATCAATGATAAGTAAAATTCCGCTTAAAGTAGAAACATTAAATGATTAGCCTACTGGTTCAGGTGTAATTAGATGAGATATCAAACTGACCACATTATCTACAAGTATCCTAGGAAACAGAAAATTAATAATAGAGGTATCAGTTTTTAAATAGATGCTTAAATAAGTTACTGCTGTTGGTTACAATGCATACAGTTCCGGAAGCACTCCCATTCATTTATGCTAAATTTGATAATGTGTTCAATAAGCAAAAAACTGCAGTTTTCCTCCTCACTGAAATTATGACTGACCTGTTGATTTATTATGTGGATTCCATTGCCTAAAGCATACATGTACAGTATGTACTCTACACAGTACTCTGTGCCTGAGACTAAAGGACTGAAGAAATAAATTAAAGAAAATTGAAAATGTATTTATTAGTGTTTTTAGCTGTCCTCTGGGGCAGAATTCTTTTCTTTCTACAAAAAAGACAGTTTTTTCTTTGTCCATTTTAAGATTCTAGAGAACTGTAGTGTATAATTGCTAGAAAAGCCTCTCTTTGATTTTAGCTGTTTTCAGTCAACATTTTTTCACAAAGATTGTGCAATGTTTATAACTTTTACTGTATACAAGAGAGAAATTAGTGGAACACACCTTTCAGAATTACTAAGAGTCATTAGGATACAGTGGGAAAGAATTTTTTACTCAGCATTTCAGAACAGGAGTGGAAGGCAGCCATGCATCGAATTCATTCTAGCGACATATGCGCAAAGCATTCAATTATTCAACTTAAAATTTTTTATCGAGCACATCTGTCTTGTTTAAAATTGTCCAAAATGTTTCCCGGGAAGGATTCAACCTGCGAACGTTGCAATCAAGCTCCAGCTTCACTAAGCCACATGTTTTGGGCATGTACCAAATTAACATCATTGTGGACAAAAAATGCCTACCAGACAGCCTTGGTGTCACAATCACTCCTAATCCATTAACAGCTGTGTTTGGTGTACTTCCAGATGGACTTACAGTGGAGAAAGACAAACAAACTGTAATTGCCTTTACTTCAATATTAGTACATAGACCTATCTTGCTCAACTGGAAGAATCTAAACCCAAACCTGTTAAGTCAGTGGATAACTGATGTTATATACTACAATAATCCCTCCTCGATCGCGGGGATTGCGTTCCAGAACCCCCTGCGATAGGTGAAAATCCACGAAGTAGAAACCATATGTTTGTATGGTTATTTGTATATATTTTAAGCCCTTATAAACTCTCCTACACTGTTTATAAATATTCGCCGCGCAGTTATACAGCATAAACCCTTATTCTCTTAGATATTAGGTAAGATTCATTGAAATTATGTATGTAAACACACTGTTTATATACAGTAAAACCTAAATATTATTTTAAAGATATCAAGCGTCTCCGATATCACATATGTTACAGCCATTACGATAGACAGGCCACCAGCAATAAATATGTACAATGCAAGAAAAATTGTATACAGTAAATGTGTGTACAGTGACACTAAACGTACGTACATGTACTAAGTACTGTATGTAGAAAATTAATTATGGTTACTCACCAACAGTGACACGATGACTTGTCTGATAATGATGAGTTTAATTTTACTGCACAACAAAGGAGAGCGTTACAGCTCTTCTAAAGGAGCCTCTTCAGGCGATTGTGTAGCACCGCCGTTGTTCTTCTTCTGGCAGTCTTCAATCCAAATCACTAAATCAGATTCCATCCGGACTACCGCCTTATTACGTCCACTCACAACTTGTTTTGCGCCCTGGTTAAAAGGACACTGCTGCCGTAGATCTTATATTCTTTTCCTCCTTTTTGAATAAAAAGAATCGTGGACTCATTGATGCCGTAATGGCGTCCTACAGCGGTGTAGCTTTTCCCTTCCTTCAACATATCCAAAACTTTTACCTTTTCGGCAATCGTTTGCATCTTCCATTGGCGCTTGGGCACGGCCCCTGAAGCAGTAGCAGGAGCAGATCTTTTGGAACCATAACGAAGGGCTTGACTACGCACAAAGATAAACACAAAAGAGCACAAAAGTTAACTCTTTACACAGCGAAACACGTTGATGCTGTATAAGCAAGACGAGACTTCCTGGTTAACGCCGCGGAATCGAATTCGGCGCTCCGTCGCAGAGCCAATCAGCACACAGAAACTTAACTGCGTGCTCTGATCGGTTAGCTTCTCAGCCATGCACCAATAGCGTCCCTTGAATAAAATCAACTGAGCAAACCAATTGAGGAAGCATGTACTAGAGGTAAAAAGACCCATTGTCCGCAGAAACCCGCGAAGCAGCGAAAAATATGTGTTATATATTTAGATATGCTTACATATAAAATCCGCAATAGAGTGAAGCCGCGAAAGTCGAAGCGCGCTATAGCGAGGGATTACTGTATTTGAAATTGGAAAAAATCAAATTCTGTCTTAGAGAATCTGAGACATCTCCAGGCAGAGGAGTAGCTTCAGTGACAGACTTTTGTCACTGTCCTGCTCCACTGACAGACTGAGGAGATCGTTCCTCCCCCACACTATGCGACTCTTCAATTCCACCCGGGGGAGTAAATGCTAACTTTTTTTTTCATTTTTATTACTATTTAATTTAATATTGTTTCTTTGTATCAGTATGCTGCTGCTGGATTATGTGAATTTCCCCTTGGGATTAATAAAGTATCTATCTATCTATCTATCTATCTATCTATCTATCTATCTATCTATCTATCTATCTATCTATCTACTACTCTCAAAAGTTTTACTCTGACTGTTCTCTCTTTCTCATGGGTGGGGGTTGAATTGAATTTAGTTTTGTTAAGTTTGACTTGATTGGAATGTAAAAAGGTTAAAAAAGGAGTCATTAGGATACCTATGCAATGGGGTATTGATTAGCAAATGCTCCTGCAGCATTCTGATGTATTTTAATAATTTAAATTGTGGTATACTCCGATGATATTTTAACGATTTCATTGGAGGATCTACTGCGATGGGCTGGCACCCTGCCCGGGGTTTGTTTCCTGCCTTGTGTCCTGTGTTGGCTGGGATTGGCTCCAGCAGACCCCCGTGACCCTGTCGTTAGGATATAGCGGGTTGGATAATGGATGGATGGATCTAATATTATTCTTCATTGTCACAAAATAATAATCTTATTTAAGGTAAAACAAACATTTTGTTATTTTAGAAAAATGTGAGTTTTCATATAATATCAGTCACATTCCTTGGTTGTAAATAATGTTTTTGTTTATTTTTTCAAGCAAAATAAAAACACTGTTTAACTAAGTAGCATCTGTATCAGTAAAAACAAATACAAAAAATTTATCAGTTATTGAAAACCTAAGTCTTTTTATTGTACAGATAGCATCTGTCACAAAATATACAGCCTTCTTTTTAAGTGGAGAACTAAGGCACAAGAAGATTTTGATACTTGTGTTCTGAACTTAGATAAATTGACTGATTTCATCCAAATTTACTGTCTCCAAAACTATTGGAGTGCTCACTGCTTAATGCTATAGAAACAAGTAGTCCATCATGTTCTAAAGACAAGTCAAGAGGATAATCTTATCACCAAGAGCTCACCCAAAGTTTCAAATTACTCTTACTGGCAGAAGAACACATATTTACCAAGCGTTGAATGAAACACCTCTCTTAAGCATGATATGGATTTTGCTGTACTGTTTATTGATTCTTATGTACATTACTTTCAATATTTATTCCAGCTCATTGCAAGAAAAGTTAAAGGCTCTTAATCAGTGTCTTGATGTTTCCCAGGGTCCAATATATATACATTTAGGTCCATAAATATTTGGACAGAGACAACTTTTTTCTAATTTTGGTTCTGTACATTACCACAATGAATTTTAAATGAAACAACTCAGATGCAGTTGAAGTGCTGACTTTCAGCTTTAATTCAGTGGGGTGAACAAAACGATTGCATAAAAATGTGAGGCAACTAAAGCATTTTTTTAACAAAATCCCTTCATTTTAGAGGCTCAAAAGTAATTGGACAGTTGACTCAAAGGCTATTTCATGGGTAGGTGTGGGCAAGTCCATCGTTATGTCATTTTCAATTAAGCAGATAAAAGGCCTGGAGTTGATTTGAGGTGTGGTGCTTGCATGTGAAAGATTTTGCTGTGAACAGACAACATGCGGTCAAAGGAGCTCTCCATGCAGGTGAAAGAAGCCATCCTTAAGCTGCGAAAACAGAAAAAACCCATCCGAGAAATTTCTACAATATTACGAGTGGCAAAATCTACAGTTTGGTACATCCTGAAAAAGAAAGCAAGCACTGTTGTCCACGGAAGACAACAGTGGTGGATGATCGCAGAATCATTTCCATGGTGAAGAGAAACCCCTTCACAACAGCCAACCAAGTGAACAACACTCTCCAGGGGGTAGGTGTATCGATATCCAAGTCTACCATAAAGAGAAGACTGCATGAAAGTAAATACAGAGGGTGCATTGCAAGGTGCAAGCCACTCATAAGCCTCAAGAATAGAAAGGCTAGATTGGAATTTTCTAAAGAATATCTAAAAAAGCCAGCACAGTTCTGGAAAAACATTCTTTGGACAGATGAAACCAAGATCAACCTCTAACAGAATGGCAAGAAAAAAGTATGGAGAAGGAGTGGAACAGCTCATTATCCAAAGCATACCACATCATCTGTAAAACACTGTGGAGGCAGTGTGATGGCTTGGGCGTGCATGGCTGCCAGTGGCACTGGGACACTAGTGTTTATTGATGATGTGACACAGCACAGAAGCAGCCGAATGAATTCTGAGGTGTTCAGAGACATACTGTCTGCTCAAATCCAGCTAAATGCAGTCAAATTGATTGGGCAGCGTTTCATGATACAGATGGACAATGACCCAAAACATACAGCCAAAGCAACCCAGGAGTTTATTAAAGCAAAGAAGTGGAAAATTCTTGAATGGCCAAGTCAGTCACCTGATCTTAACCCAATTGAGCATGCATTTCACTTGTTGAAGACTAAACTTCGGACAGAAAGGCCCACAAACAAACAGCAACTGAAAGCCGCTGCAGTAAAGGCCTGGCAGAGCATTAAAAAGGAGGAAACCCAGCATCTGGTGATGTCCATGAGTTGAAGACTTCAGGCTATCATCGCCAGCAAAGGGTTTTCAACCAAGTATTAGAAATGAACATTTTATTTCCAGTTATTTAATATGTCCAATTATTTTTGAGCCCCTGAAATGAAGGGATTGTGTTAAGAAAATTCTTTAGTTGTCTCACATGTTTATGCAATCTTTTTGTTCAGCCCACTGAATTAAAGCTGAAAGTCTGCACTTCAACTGCATCTGAGTTGTTTCATTTAAAATTCATTGTGGTAATGTACAGAACCAAAATTAGAAAAAAGTTGTCTCTGTCCAAATATTTATGGACCTAACTGTATTATTCTGTAGTTTGCTTTGTATTATATTCCTGTTAGGTTGATAACATATCTTGTGATGATGTAAAACATACTAAATAAAATAAGTGCATTTTTTAAATGTTATTTGAAGAAAATAACCCTGCATACAATCAAATAGAACTTACACAACAAATGACATTATAGTCAAACTAGAAAAAAAGAAGAAAAGAAAAACATCAGAAAGTTAAAAAAGAAAGTAGGAACATAAAGAGAGAAAACATTTCAGGAAGTCACTGTATGCAAACAACCCAGTACAGTATATGTGAACAGATACAGTATACTGTATATATATATATATATATATATATATATATATATATATATATATATAGTAAAATAAGTGCTCTATAGCGCCCCTTGAACCCTCCGACGACACGTCAGACACCTGGTATAAGTCCAATATCTTGACTTTTATTATAATACTGTGCACAAGCACCACTATTCCACACTACTCCAATAAACACTACAATACAATAACTCAATAAACAATCAATCAATCCTCCACTCCTCCCAGCAGCTCTGTCGCACCCCCTCCCAACTCCGGCTTGGGCTCCTGGGGTTACCCATAGTCCCTTTATACTTCTCGACCCGGAAGTGTTTCTGTCCCTCAGTCCATATGACTCTTAACACTTCCGGGTCAGGTGAAAACTCCTTTTCTTCAACCCGTAAGTACAACATTGCTTCTGTCCCTTCGACTGGGAAGTACTTCCAGGTTATAAGGCAAATAGAAGTCCCTGGGCCTCCCTGCAGCGTCCTCTGGCAGTCCCCATGGTATCAAGCAGGGCTGTAAAGGGAAACTCCAAGGTCCATGATGCTCTGCTGGAACCCGGGGCATCTCCATGTTACAGGGAGGGCTTCACCTGGCGGCTTGGGGGTATTGGCCGGGATAAGCTGCTGGCCATAGTCCACTATATATATATATATATTTTTTTTTTTAACCATTAAATGAGTTGATTTGCTTGAAACCAATGTGTATGTGAGTGATTAGTAAGGGTTAATTCTTCCAGGCAATTTTAAACCCATATTTTATTTAATTTCTAAAGCCTGCAATAGCAGCACAAAGTCTGCCTCATCAGGCAAGCCTGGGTTTCAGTGGGCAAGAAGAGACCTGCTTCATCTGTCAACCCTAAAAGATAAAGTATTTTATAGCATTTTATAGCATTTAGAAAGAAGTGGACAGACACTATTTAAGCATAAATGAGTTGCATCTTGTTTCTTTTTTCTGGTATACTGTACTTCCATTTTGATTTGCATATCTAACCTCCCCATTTCTAGCATTTAAAAGTTTTGAATTACTCAGGAAGTTTCTTGTTTTTAATGTAAAATTAATTTATTTTTACTAAGGTACCACTAAAATTGCTTTTAAAAATATAGCCAAGACATTTGTAATTTTACAAATGGCTATTTCTGCTTGAAATTAATGAACGAAATGAATATAAATACTATTCACATATGACTGCATATCCCTATTTTCAGCTGTCATTATTCCAGAATCATAATGGTAAGCTGTCTTAGCGCTTTCTTAATTAATTGTGTTTAAATGCTAATTGGTTATTAGAAAGGCCTTTATAATACTGTTGGTACAGATGAAACCTGTTATTCTGTTAATCTACTGTATATATATAAAAGTCAATGTGTGTATGTATGTTCCAGTATCACGTCCGAACGGCTGGAGCGGTTTTCATGTAACTTGGTATACATGTTCCTCATTGGTCAACTAAAAATACTGTAGGGTGAAATCAGCCCTAACCCCACCCCCTTCTGGGTATGGTGGGGGATGATCCTGTGGTCTTGTATGCATGTTATCATCCAGTTGACACTCGGAACGACCACCATAGGGCAAACTGGAGGCAACTGCCAGCATTCTTTATGTTTGAGCACCACAGCGCCCCTGTTGCTATTGAAATTAAATAAAATTCTACGCATTGAAGTGTGTGTGTCTGTCCTGCCCAGAAGTGAGATGGAGTGTCGGGGTGAGGGCTCCAGCTCCGAGGATACGGAAGCAAGGCCAGCACACAGGCAAAAGGAAACCTCCTAAGAAAGACAATCGCTTAGCTGCTAATGCACAAATGATGCAAGCACTTCGGCAACATGAATCTTTCTAGCAGAGAGATGCCCAAAGTAGTTCTGACGATTTAAATACTTTCTAGGATCCCGTGCTTTTAACAGCATGGGCTTACACAGTTAGTATATACTGTACCAGGTGACTGCCAGCATTCTTTATTTTTTAGCAGCACCGCACCCCTGTTGCTTTTCAAATTAAATAAAGTTTCAAGCGTCATCTAGATACATACAAGACAAGGACATTAGTGAGTCTTTATTTTTTGTTAATTTATTTTTATTTTTAACGTTGTGTTTTTTTAATTATGTTTTTCTCAAACAATATAAAAGTCAATGTGCTGGAAGTGATAACAACACTGGAGTGATAACAACAACAACACAAAGATGCCCTGTGGTGGACTGGCGCCTAGCCAGTGGTTTAATCCTACCTTGCACCTTGTGCTGGCTGGGATTGGCTCCAGCAGACCCCCGTGACCCTGTGTTAGGATATAGCAGGTTGGAGAATGACTGACTGACTGATGACAACACAAAGATAGAAGGATCTTCCTCTAACAAGGGAGCTGGCAATTCTGCTTTTTTATTTTAATGGATTTGTTTTTAATGCTGATTGTGTATTGTGTAATGCTGCCACCATACAAATCCAGGAGCTCTGATGCTTCACGGATACTATTTCTGAATCCTATGGCTGGTTGTTGTCCGTGTTTTATTCTTCCTGTATCTGCATGAGTTTTCTTCGCGTGGTACTCTGATTTTGTTCCAAATCCACAAAGACATGCAAGATAGGTTAAATGATGACTCTAAATTGACCCAATGTAAGTGGATGAACTGGTGCCCTGTCTTTGCTCCATAACCAGTGCTGCTGAGATAGACTAAGGTCTCCTGCAGTCCTGAAATGGAGTTTTGTAAACGTTATGTTATTGTTGATCTGCGGTGGGTTGGCACCCTGCCTGGGATTGGTTCCTGCCTTGTGCCCTGTGTTTGCTGGGATTGGCTCCAGCAGACCCCCGTGACCCTGTGTTCGGATTCAGCGGGTTAGAAAATGGATGGATGGATGTTATTGTTGATGCATATTGTCGTATCTGACTCTTGCATTCACAGAAAAAGCAGATCCCTAAAATATTTTGAATGATGTTATTTGCACAAGGCTTTAACTTCAAAATGTTGCCTGAAGCGAGTGCTCAGGTGTTAACCCAAATACAAAGTATATCAAGGAAGCCTAGGTACAAATGATAAAGAGTTAAATGAATAAGGAAGACTTAATATAAATACACAATAATCCCAAAAAACAAGGAAATCCTAAGCCTTTCCGAGCCTGCCTAAAACAATAAAGTGTATCTCAGTTTACCTCCCTCTTCATTTTGTAGATCCACTTTGACCTTTCTCCCATTAAGGAAGCCCTTGCCACTAACTCCACTCCCAGCTTCAAACTCGATGCATCCATGACAGGAAGGAGCTTTTAAGCCATTAACCACTTCTACATTTATGTAACAATTGGAGGCTGAGCAATATGTTATTAGACTTGTGATGCTGCAAAAGTTAGTGCTAATGTGAAATGATCCTTAGAATATTCTAAGAAGTACCCTGATTTCAGGGAAATATAAGATTTTAGTACAGTTTAACTTTATAAATAATTTCTTTAAAAGATTGAGAATTTTTGACTGTTACAGAATTTGAAGCACAAATGAGGACCGAGTGAAATCCAGGTAAATCCTGGATTAGATGGCTATACTTGCTGACCTGCCTCATCACAACTAACAGTAAAATGATTCCTCATTGCCAGAGGCCAGGGAGAATGCATTTTTATATGTGAATGTGAGCACGTGGCAGCTAAGCAAATACAATGAGGGTTGTGCTATTGTGGTTTCTGTGTTCATGCCTGAAATTCAGAAAATTTGGAATTCTTCCCTGAAAGAAATCCAGCACTTAAGAGTCCAGAGAGTTGAGCTGACTGTGAACTGCTGTAGAGAGTTAGATAATCATTTGGAAATGCAATGTGTCTCCACCTGGGACCCATTATACATGCTGTGTACCTGTCTGTTACAACAGATATTGAAAAATAGTCATATATCTGCCATTAAAGTATTTTATTGAAGTGTTTTTTAAGTCACTTTTTTAAATGACTTAATTGTCCAGTTGAAAAAAATAAAATTTTATTTTGTTACTTTTGAAGTTCAGACATTTGGAAAGCATCAAGGAGATAATCTGAGAAGTTAGTAGCATTGTGCCAAAATGAAAATGAATACAAAAGCTGGGTAACTTAAAAGGTTTAATATAAAAGAAATCCCATACCATATGGGAATATACATATTCTGATGTATGCTCCTGTTTGAATTTGTATAGATATTTAAAAAACATAAGTTGGTTGCCATATTTAAAGCAGTGATTCTAGTTTAGGAATGTAATTTTTTGCAAGATGCATGTGAGGAGTCATGCTGAGGCACAGAATCTTACCAGCTGACAAGAATCAGAGGCCTCACAGCTACAGCTGACCTTATGGAATGTAAGAGGCCTGTGCCGTCCTGGCTTGCTGCTAGTCATACTATGTACTTTTTACTATCCAGTCCTCTATATCCTGGCAACACTAGCTGCAAAGCAGCAAACAGCCCTGAATGTGGCTGATTTTGGATCAGTCATGGGCATACTCATATACAAACCCATAATCAAGCATGAGTAAGTATTAAGAATTCACAGCAAGCAGACATTTTTCAGGACCATAAATCTGGTAAGCTGAACCAGAAAATGTGTCACGTGAATCTCTTTGTTTGAAATGATCCACAATAAAACACAGCAATATTTTCCTTTACTATTAGTCTGTGATCTGTAACCATCAATACAATAAGGGTATCCTTATACACTGTGTATGTGCATGTGGGTTTTAGTACAAATTATGCAGGACAGTATATCCATCACACAGTTTTTCATCCTCATCATATGACCCCAGAGCAGATCACAGCAGGATACATTGCTTTTTAGTAGAAGGGTCTTTATATCTGAATGTGATGCCTCTGCTTTGAGTGCAGACCACCCCCTACCATAAATTTACCATGTCTCAATATTTCCATTTCATGACAAGGGCTTTTTTGTTCACTGCATGCCAGAATAAGCTGCCAGACTTCTGGCATAGAACTTAACTGTAATTTAGAATTAGCTGAGTTCTTTTCAAACCAAAGAATATATTTTTTTAATTCATCCATCGATTTTCTCAAACACTTTGTTGCAAAATCAAGGTCACAAGGTCTGGAGCTATCATGACTTCCATTTGTGCAAGACAGGAACCTAAGATTGGACACACAAGGACAATAGTATTAATCATTGTACCACCCATTTTTTTAATCAACAAATTATTCAGTTCAGTCTACTGTACCTAAGTTTGGCATCTGCACTTACTCATTATGCCAGTGTGCATTGTTGTGTTGCTAAATGTCAGCCTATATGATCATTATTTGTTACATGTGAAACCCACTAGATCACTTTAACTGTTACACATGGACTTTTGAAATATAAGGTCAAGATAGGTCCTGCCAAAATGTTGTGATCTTTGTTATCTACTATTTACTTTCTGTATCTTAATCATTATATTTTCAAAATGTAATGCACTGCCAGAATACTATATATATTGTAACTGAGCGCCCTGTCGTCAAGAGCATGAATGACATGGAGCCAGGTGGCATTCAAATTGCATGTTCTTTTGATAAATTCAAAAACCTTTACACAAGGAATAAATGACAAAACTGCATTCTTTTACATTTATGTAGAGATACCCAATATGTATTATATAAGTTAACTTTTATTTATATCTAGGCAAATTACAGCATTTTGAATGAAATACTGCTGCTTTATATCTATCACAAGTACATTATACACTGCATTTTTCTTGTAACTCTTCATATCTTACTATTTAAAAAATAAACTTTAGTTTTCAGGTGTATTTGTAGGTTCATTAAATGAAAACAGTCAGTCACACTTGCATGAATGCCTTTTGTCCTTATTGATGCATACTTTTTTGATTTATATTTTGGGCAATGAAAATTAGTGTGCGCAGGTTGGACAATTTAATATTACCATGTACTTTGCAACAGTCAGAACTGCTGATAGTCTATTATGACACAAAAGTGTAATGGAGAAATTTAAGTGTTTGTACTATAGCTACCAGCATCTACCAAGGCAATATTTGCTATGAAAGGGAAAGGAGTGCTGTTATGTACCATTAAAAAAAAACAAAAAACACAGCCCATCATTTACCTTGTGGCCTCATAGTGTTACTTTTAGGCCCTGGACACATGAATTAATGTTAATTAAGGCTAATGTATCCTGCTTTAAAAGAAAGCACAATACTTAAATTATTTTGGGGGAAGAAATAGTTTTAAACTACTAGCCCAAAATAAAAATCAAAATGTACAGCATATTTCATGGGCCAACACTATACTGACCTATACTTTTTGCAAGATTTATTTCATCCAAGGATTTTCTTTAAGCAGCCTTTTTCACTCATATAGACAGCATTGTTTATCTGACACTGGCATGCCATACTGTAGACGGTCTGTTAAAGCACTGTATCCATTATCACATCTGTTTGTTAATATCTTCTCATCTTACCTGCTCAAACTGTTCCAAACTGCATGTGAAGTGGAATTAAATTACTGAGAATTTAGTGACCTCAAAAAAATGTGAATGATTTGAAGGTGTGGCTCTCTTATTTCTCCATTACACTTTGGTGCCATTGTACTCAGGAAAGGCTCCTTTCCTCCATTTTAGTATTAAGTACCTAACTAAATTATAAAGATAGATAAATAACTATTTGGAAAGTTATTTAACAGAAAAGATCAGTTTGAAAGTGGATATCAAATTCAATTAAAATTTGACTTTTTTCATTTGTTATTATGAATATAATTTGTCAGCAGGGACCCATCAGGGCCTTCTAGCCCCTTTGGTGATGACCTAAGAAAAAAATCATTGTATTTTTATATCGGTCATTTACTTTATTATGAAAAGATGTTTTTTTTTGTGGGGAGATCACAGTCTTTTTCTATTTTCCAGTATTGTAAAGGGTAAAGTTTGGTTTCCTTTGAACTGAATAATAAATAAGTGCTCAGCTTATTGCAAAAAAGGGAAGATTATGAATTGTTTCTATCAATTCACTTTGATTCAGTTGAGTTTATTTTTGTGTAGCACTTCACTGAGTGCAGACTCAGAGTACTGTAACAAGTTTATGGGTAAAATACATTTAAAAACTTTACAAAATACACAATACACACAAAAAATGCACAAAGTTAAACAAAGAATATTAAAACTGATTAACATAAAAATTTTATATATATATTAATAGTATCATTGAGATATGGTCATTTGACAGTGGAGGAGAGGAAAACAAAAATTCCAACCAGCAGCATTCCTGGATACAATAAATCACTGGGCGATCCATGGTCAGTTGTAACAGACAAACGTTAAGACAAGTCGGACACAATCAGAGTCCTGAAGACCTAGGCTAAATAGTCACAAACCCCCTCCTGGACATTCTACAGTGTAAGTTTGGGTTGGGTAGTCTGATGAGACAACACACTCCTTTCATTCTGAGATTCCAAGGTTCCCAGTATGTCTGGTGTATTTCCCATGTGCAGAAAAACAGCTTGGAAGTGAAAATGAGACTTTAGCTTCATTTTGCCTGCATGCAGTCATAGTTACTGTCTTTGAGGCTAATAGAACTAGAACCTTTTAGGGTACTCTTATTATTTTGAAGGGCTGGTTCCTGTCTTGCACCTTAAACTTTGTGAAGAGGCTGTGAACCTGCTTGACCCTAAACTGTATTAAGTGGATTCAGTAATAGCATCAAGTATAAACTGTAAGAAAAATCATGATCTCTGTGAGCCAGACAAACAGTTGGGAAACCAGCAGTTCCCCATTTAATGCTGAGGAGTAGAAAAATCAGAAAAAGAGAAAATAAACAAGTACATGATGGTGCTAAAAAGTGAAAATAAAGTGGAACATCTGCATATTCAGCACATTCACGATGATTGAATAAAATGACTGCCTCCTTCTGGTGCAGGGTGGTTTTTGACTAGTGGTTGACAGAAATAGCAGGATAACCAGTGGAGAACCGGTTGATGTCCCGCTGAAATGCAGAAAGAAAGAAGGTTGTGCTAGCAAGTGCTTACCATTTCGTTCTGGGGTAGTATTGCTTATCTTTCCAAAGCCCTGAAGATGCCTCCTACTCTCACGTGCATGACAAAACTGCTGTTATTGTTTAATTCGTCAATCCTTTTATCTATACGTTTATCTGTTTTCTAATGTGCTTATATGCTTTCTGTGTGTTTTAGCCTATTTTTACAGTAGTGTACTAAAGGTGAAAACTGAGTGTTGCAGTGGTGCCAGTACAAAGCATATTTTTTATTGCATTATTTCACAAAAGCTACGGTGGGCTGGCGCCCTGCCCGGGGTTTTTTCCTGCCTTGTCCCCTGTGTTGGCTGGGATTGGCTCCAGCAGAACCCCATGACCCTGTAGTTAGGATATAGCGGGTTGGATAATGGATGGATGGAATGGATGGATGGATATTTTACCAAAATGTTGTGTTATTTCACAACAACAACATTTATTTATATAGCACGTTTTCACACAAAAAAATGTAGCTCAAAGTGCTTTACAAAATGAAGAATAGAAAAATAGAAGACACAATAAAAAATAAACATAAGTCAGCATTAATTAACATAGAATAAGTAAGGTCTGATGGCCAGGGTGGACAGAAAAAAACAAAAAAAAAAAACTCCAGAGGCTGGAGAAAAAAAATAAAATCTGTAGGGATTCCAGACCAAGAGACCGCCCAGTCCCCTCTGGGCAAAGGAATCAAGTTATTCTTCAAAAGTAGTGTGCATTATTTCCTCATAGCTTTTATATTGTTTCGCTAAAGTATTGCATTACTTTGCAGTAATTAATATGTTATTTTGCAAAAAATTGCACTTTTTTGCAAACATTTTACTTGCTGTTGTTCAGTCACCTACTAACAGCTAGTAAGTGGGAAATTGAGCACATGCACAACGTAACTGACTTCAGCAGGCAATATGTTTGCAAAGCAACACATTTTATTTGCAAAATAAAAATGCAAGATTTGTTTTTTCTGAGGGGAGGGAATAAGCTTCCATAGTTAACAGTAATGTCATACTGTAATTTCTTCCCAAATATAGTTTTGAGAAGCCACGTTTAATTTTACTATTACAAGATCTTCTGTAGTTGTATCCAGGTCTGGTGTATTGCCTCAGGTGTCACTTTGGCAAGGATGCATTTTCATATAACTTTCTTTTTTTAACATTATGGGATAGTAATACCAAAGAGTTAAGGTGACCCTTAAGAATTACGTACAAATGCAATGCATTACTTATAGGCTACATTTAAAAGTTGTGAAAAATATTTACATTGTACAAGTCTAAATTTCACATGACTCAGTTTACGATGCCTCAACACGCTGTGAAAGTTCAAGAATCAAAATGGTGCAGGCGCATTTCAAAGCTACATGTTAGTAAATGCTATTAACATTCATTTTCTTGATTTTTACATATTGCATTAGGCACCACATATAGGAATGAAATTCTGCTGGAGTGATGCTAGAGAAAAGTCATAATAGTAAAAATTAGTAAAAAAAAAATCCATAATGACTACACTTTACTAAGCCTACTGAGGCTACATTCAGACTCAAATTAAACGTTTCTCAATTATGTTTTGCAAGTGATTTAAATTCAATATGACTATTAAAAAAATAATTTGTCAAATAGATATGACCTAATAAATAAACATGAATAAAGCTATATGCTTGTTTTAAATCCTTTATAGTGCAGGATGTCTGTGAATTGGTCAGCTTATTATGGCAAGTGTTTAAAGCTGCTTTGAGTGGATGTGGATTTTAAGCATGTCATTACAGAAAACACATAGCAACTGAGTTGTACCAGCAGGTGTTCTCCTTTTTTGCATTTTGCATTTTGGTAATGTGATGTGGAGTTTCAAACATAACAAGGGCATGAGGCTGCCTAAAAGGACCATAAAGGCAGTGCAACAATCTAACCAGCTTGCCCGAGGTGAGTCAACCCAATTTAGCTAGTCTCACAACTGTTAGCTGCATGGTTCTGGCCTGGCCAGCCTCAAACATGGGAGCTGGCAAAATAGTAAGAAATTAAAATAACATTTATTTCTCTTGCACATTTTCATGCAAATGGTGCTGTTCAAAGTGCTTTACAAGATGGAAAAGAAGTGGTTATGTGCAAAGACAAACAAATGAAAATTAGATAAGAATAATGCATACATAAATATTATGAAAAAAATACATGATATGTGTAAAATAGAAAGAAAAAAGAGTATTTTATTATATAATAGTAATAATAATAATAGCAGCTCACTAATCAAAATGGGGAAAGTTTGGGCTCGAGCTCACAATCTCTGGATTACTAGGTAGCAATTCTTACCTCTGCACCAGCCAAGCAGATGTGTCGATTTTCTGCCGATTGATATTGGACTTGGGTTTTTACTTATTGACAGCAACATATAAATTCAAGTATTTCTTTTTCTTTGGTTGTATTCTTGAATAAAAGTGCACTTTTTTTGTTATACCTTTTGTGTAAATGTTTATGTGATGTTTGGACTTCAGTCTTCACACATTATACACTTTACGTGAGCATTTTGTCATTATTATTATAACGTGAAAAAGTTTCTGGTTTAATTATATGGTATATGTTCTCCTAACTCTCCTCTTTTAAGTCAGTGTGTAACTGATGTTATATATTATTTGAAATTGGAAAAAAATCAAATTCTCACATAGAGGATCTGTGCAGAAATTTTTCAAAACCTGGCAGGATCTAATCAATAACATTTTAGAATAAGCTTTTTAAGCACTGAGAAAGCAGATTCTCTCCCTATTTCTTTTTCTTGTCCATTCAGTTATTAATTCATCTATTTACTTATTTTTACTAGCTTTAAATTTTATTTTGCTGCCCATGCTCTCTTTCTTAGGGGTGGGTGTTGATTTGTTTTCAATACTATTTTTGTAAAATTAATCTATTTGTATGGAATCAAATTAAAATCAATAAAATTATTAAAAATAAAAAACATTAATAAATTATATTTTCAACATTTCTTGCCTCGCGTTCCCTGTCATCCAATATTTACCCAGGTCGTTGTAGACACAGAACACACATGAAATATATGTATTCCAAATAACAATATATTATTTACCCAATGCTTTTCCAAGCACCTCACACCCAAATAAAAAGACTTGATCTGGGAGAACTTCAGCTGTGTTAGTGGGGGATCAGATAGCAGGCTGTTTACTGTTTGTGCTGATTGACACGTTTTCAAAACAAAGACACTGGTGAAGAGGTGCAGAGGAATTTAAGTTGGCCTGGCATTATAACTTTTTTCATCTGCTTCAGGGATTCTAGTGTTAAAAGAAAAAATGAAAAGGTCTGAATTTATTAAATTATGATGTTTGTCTAATTGCACAGGATGACTCTTTTCCTTTTTCTCAGTTTATTACTCCACTTCCTTTAATGCAAAGGCTAATATCCTAATTGTCTCTTTCTGTGGTTAAGTCTGCTTTACTACTCTCTGTTTACAGGAAATTTGCTACAAAAATAGCAGGGGATGAAAACATAATGATCTGCCAATTTACCAATCACTGATCAACTCTTTTGTACTGAAAAATTGTCCCATTTAGATCAAAAGCTGACTGATCAGAGTATCACTACTACATCATATAATATGAAATAAACAAAAAACAGAAGATAAGCTTTGGCTGAAAAAAGTATTTTTTTTTTAATTGCAATTTCCAAATTATTGATTAAAATTTCAAGGTAATAACCTTATTAAAATAATAGAGTGGCTTGATGCTCCATATCACCACCAAATATTTTTAATACTTTTTTTTAGTTACATGGATTACAAAAACATATTGCAGTATATCACTGATTTTTGTCAACCAGACAGCCTGTTTGGCACAGCACAAGACTCATTAACTTTGCCTTTATTTCTCCTGGCTGTGCTCCTCAGCCAGGCTACCAGCCCATGACTGCAGGGTTTCAGTTGTGCTATACCAAAAATAGTTTTGTTTGTATCTTAAAAAAATAGTATCTCCATCATGATATTTCAAAACACATGCACTAAGCTTGCAAATCGAGATGTGAATGTATAAACTGACTTTACTAGGATTGTTAACCTTCTAAACATAAACATAATCACTTTCTTTATTTCCTTTATTGTAATTTAAGCAAGCATGATAACATATGATATCACTGTGAGTGCTTGCCACCCAAGGCTGCCCACCCCAAGAGAGTTTCTGGGGCCTGCCCCTGTACTGTGTCAACATTTACTTCCTGAATGATCACTTGTCCACCAAACCACCTACTGAACTATTTAACTAATGTGTGCAAAGTAATAAGAGAAGAGTGAGCACACTGACCTGTCGTTTGTTAAGTAAATACTAGGCATATAACACCAGGATTGTTCCATGCAGGATGGTGCAGTTTCATCAAGCAAAGGGTTTCAGATAATTAGACATATTTTGAATTAAGTCAGTGGATGTACAACTGAATCCATATTAGCATTTGCTCTTGTTCTACCAATTATAAACAATAGCATAGCATGTACTTTTTCTGCATACCATTTGCATTACTGGATGTTCCATACCCTAACAAAGTGGATATTTACATGGACCTGGCAGCTAAACATATCCAAATAAGTGTCTTCAACTTTTGAGTGAGAAACTTCAAATACTGGCTAAATTTTAAGCACTTAAGAGCATAAAAGCAGCCTCAAACTTACAGTCAATCTGAATAGAGTTCATTTATATTTAGTACTGACAAAAGTGTGGCTCTTGGACACTTAGATCTAACAAAGATGAATACTAAATTCTACAGATATAGAATTAGTTTTTGGCAATAGTAGAATCAGTTTTTGGAAATGGTTATAATTGAAGATTATCAACAAACTATATATTTTTTTTACATGGTGATACCTGGAATGATGATTAATGCTCAAATTCATTTGCTGCAGTAAATGCAGAGGAGCTTGAATGAACACAGGTGAGGACCTTATTATTCAATTGTAAAGTACTTTTGTGCCATATTATGAGTATAAAGAACCACAATGGATTCATGTCCATGCTATATTTCACTTCTTAAAATGGGAATCCATAAAAAATGAAATCAGAACAAATGGTTCAAATCCAGAGGACTTACATAAGTATAGCCCAGGGGCATTAGACGTTTAAAACAGTAAATAATAAAAAATAAGATTTAGAAATACTTGTTGAAGACAAATATTAGTGATCCTAACATAGAAAGATAGACCAGACAAAACAAAAGCAAATATTAAATAGGAGTAGAGTGGTGTTTTAGATAAACAGTTGTAATTATTTCCCTTTGAAAACAAAATATTATAACAGAATATATCAAACAAGCACATGGAAATAGCATAGCAAGTACAATAATATGCTTTAAAAACAGTTTGCAAAACTCAGCATTTACCCTCACTAAAAGAAATTTTTTTAAATTTGTTTCAATAGCCTGCCATTATACCTAATTGATGTCATGTCGATAGCAGTTTTGAGAGAAAATGGAATCAGGAGTTTACACAGAAAAGTCAGAAATGTACACAGGGATTGTAACCAGGAAGACAGTATATTAAATAACAAATCTCAAATTCTATCCAGAATCGTGGTCAGAAAGCAGAACTGTACATCATAAGCTTAAAAGGGAACATGTAACCAGAGCCAGAAATACAAGGGGTTAACTTTAACTGTAGCTGAGGGCAGAAGTAACAATATGATGTGGTGCAAAGGTTTTTCTTTCATGAATCCCAATTTTGAATGATTAGGTATGTGCAACGTTGGCATTTTAAAATATGGTGCTAGTGATGTCATTATGCTTGACCCCTGGGAACCGCCTCCCAACAACAGGATATCGTATTCTAGCAACCAGTCACCAACATGGCGGCATCTATAAGGAAAACAAGATGACACTGTGGGATAATGTGAATCGTCTTAACAATGTTAAAAATACATGTAAGCAAAAAATGAATATACTGTAACTACTAGATTGATTGGCCACAGAAAACACAAAAACACACACAATTACAGTTGAAAAACATGAAACTTTCAAGCCAGATCATGACACAAACTATTTTACAAGAGGTAATTTTTAAAACAAGCAGAAGAAAAAAGTAATGCTTACACTTTTTGCTCCCTTAATATTAATGGGCATGTCTGTACACTCAAAAAGCAGTACAGAAGTGAATTACACACATGCTTTCCAGAATTGGTGAATAAGGAAAAGTACAGCAAATAGTTGGAACAACTCCTGTCAATTGTATTTTAGTTTTAGAACTTGGACAAGATTTATTATTTCAGAAGGCAAGAAACTGTACAAGAAGAAAAAATGATTGGGATGTAAACACAGTGGTTGAATAAAAGTAGCATTTTGAAAGTAAGACAACTGTGAGGATTGACAGAGAGGAGATGCAGACCTCTCAATAAATACACCTGAGCTTTCATATGTAGGTTTTTGTGGTTCTAAGGAGAATATAGCTTATTAGTTTGTGTCATGCTTTTTGTCTTCCCTTCTCTAAATATATATTCTCATTACATAGATAAATCACTGTTATGAAAGAAACCTGCTACACATGTAGTAGTTATAAGGTGTGGTTAAAAAGCATCAATGTACATCATGACTGAGTTAACAGGTATGCTTCAGGTCTGTCTTGTTCAGATGCAAGTGAGTCAGTTCATATGTGGGGGAGTCAAGCTAAAGTTACAAAATGGGATTTATTAGAATATGAAACAAACCTTAACACAACTGATAATATAATTTCTTAATGTAGTCTCCACCCTTCTCAGGCCACCTGCCTGGAAGTGCCTGGATTCCAGCAGACTAAAAGGTTTTGTCTTGTCATTGTATTTGCTAGTCTGTTGCTGGGTTTGGACCTTTGCATCTTTTGGCTTAAAAAAATCATTGGTAGTTCACACAGTACTAATTGTCATCCTCTTGTTTTTTAATAACTGTTTAAAATTACAATAGAGAATGTGTGTCTGTTATTCTTAACACAAAATATGTTGCCTTCATAAAGTAAATTTAATTAATTGTCTTGTTCCTGTTTTTTTATATTAAAATTAAGTACTTGGATTATAATACGTTATACTTACTTTTCCTTATTTTTCAAATGTGTATTTTACTGTTACCAGCCTAAACAGGAGAAACTACAGAAGGAAATGATTGGCTTCTGTAAAGTATCATGGGATTTTATATACCAGGTGGCTGGCTTTTATTCCTAGCGGACAACTCTGAAAGCAGCTAAATTTCCATAAAATGCTTGCACAATGAAATTTTTTCTGCAACTGCTGAGTATCGGTTGCTCAGCTGGGGGCTGTGCCATGTCACCTTTGACCTGTGTGAAGTGTGCACATACATTAAAATGGACCATGCTTGTCGTAAATCAGTCTCATGGAGTGCTGGTTTTGTATCCAGTTACACACCCGCACTGAGAGACACATGGTGTTTACTATATCACAGTTATTAGGGTTATAGCAGAGATTATTATAAAACAGTAAAAGGGACAAGTTGGATTAGTTACATTGTCCAAGTAAATCGCTATAGACTATTCTCCATCCCTGCTGGCACTCAGGTGGTCCTGCATTCCTACAGTTTTAATAGTCATAGTACCTCTTGTTTATTTATTCATTTTAGTTATTCATTTCATGTTCATCACGCCCCTTTCTCCTCAGTCTGCTTTTTATTTCAAACCTGTGCATACTTTTAGTGACAGGTCAGTTGAAATACTGGGGTGTGCTTTTTAACATAGGCAGCAATTTGGCAGGCTATACCACTTCTATATATTGTATACACCCTTGTCTTTTATGTATTTATGTGTGTATATAAGTTAGCAGGAAACTGTTACGATGCTTATAAAATTGATGTGGTTCTTTATTCCGCCTGTCAAGCTTGTGTTTTTTTCTGTTGGAAGAATTCCAGAAAGCTCAAGTTAAATTATACTTGACACACTTTAGTAGACAGCAGATTAAATTTTTTGGTCTTGCTCCAGTTCAAACATAAAGTAATAGCACTGATCAGTGCAAATGCAGTAGATAATATAAATTGCCTATCCATGCCATCATGCAGGAGGCATCAATTCCTCTGCCATTATTATGTCATTGTTTGCAGTATTGGGCAGCCCCTGTTTTCACCTTGTATGTTGCATACACAATCTAAGCAAAGCTACCATCCCAGATGTACTTATTTTAGGCAAGAGTTCATTCATACCTTACTTGAACATTCATCACTTACTTCTACTCTGACATTTTCAGCATTGTTTTAAAGTAGTTTTCCCTTGTCACCTGCAGCTTGGCTTCCTGTTAAAGACTCTAAGAAACTCTCATCAACCCTTTATATTTTAACTGTCAGAAATAATTTACAGTAGGAAACTTTTGATATTACCTAATTCTGCCAGAAAGAGCTTGAGGTATAAAGAGCTGACTTGACAAGTACGCACATTGGCCCATTACAGACTTTTCTGTTCAAACCCTAAAGATAAATGTATAGAGTTTAGAGACCAACCTTGTTTTTGAGACTTTTGCTTTTAAAAGTCTGTGACTATATTAATATATATTAAATTAACTTCGAATTCACTTTGACTTACCATCTTTCTGCATGGTGCCTGTTTAATATAGGTTGATAGTTTCCTATTTTAGACATTGTAGAATTTTGTATAAGGTTTTTTAATGTACAATTTTGTGTGCAGTGGATATACATATAATATAGGATTTTTAAGAAATCTGAGTTGTTTGGCTTTACACAACCTGAAATATGTACATTTTACTGAGTTTATGCAACATGCTAATAGAGAGAAACCATGCAGAGGGTATGGTGATTTGTTAAACTCAGTTTAACAACTGCAGTATGTCAATAAAACAGAAGAGACTGGGGTAAATTGAGAGAAAGTATTTCTCATCTTGCTTGACATAACCCAGGAGTCCCAAACTCAGTTCCTGGAGGCCTGAAACCAGTTTTATAATTAGAAGCTAATTCCTGCTGGTAATGATTCATATTGCTTTATTTAATTATAATGCTTGGCAGTGTACTCACTCTTATTTCTAATATTATTTATTTATTTGAGACCATTTTCCAAATGGTTTTTAATCTGGAACAGTTCAATACTTAGTGCTAGTTAAGGAAAAAAATTAGAAATTTATATAAGTGAATCTTAAGAAGTGAGTCAATTAAATCAAAGAAAGAATGTGTGTTACATTAGCAGCAGTAATCATGTACTAATTAACAAAGTGGATGGAATGAAAACCTGTAGCCACTGCAGCCTTCCATTAGTTTGGGACCCTGACATAACCCAATAAACACATTAGTTATCTAGCATTAAACAACGTACCATAAATTCTGCCAAAGAAAGTCTCATCATTTGTTTTTTGAAGGCCATATCTCCAATAATATAACAGCCGCCTAATCTGGACTGTTGTTAAAACTACTTTATTGATTCCAGTCACTTGGAATATTATAAGAAGAATGTTTTTTGAACATCTGTGACTGAGAGTTTGATTGAAGCACATTTGAATTGGTGTTTCATGAATTAAGGGTACATTTAAAATAACCTTCTTATGGATAGATTACAGAACTATGCCTCATACCAGCAGTTCTCAAGTTCAGTCTTTGGGGCCCACTGTGGCTACAGTTTTTGTTCCAATCAGTTTTACGTCTGATTGAGTGTTTTGTTTAATCAGCTGGTCTTTTTTTCTTTCTCTTACTCTGCATTTGGAAAATTATAGTAGTGATTTTATAAGGAAACTAAGAATTACAGCATTTGTATTTTTGTTATGTCTTATTAAAATTTGCCTTTTGCCTGTGGAGTTTGCTTCTGTAATTGTATACAAATAATGACAACTAACTGCAGTAGTAGATGCCAGAGTAACTGACATTGAATGCTGAAAGGCTGTAGCTCATTGCAGTGTCATGCCTGCTACAAGAATATAATAGTAGGTAACATTTTTTATCATCAGAGCACCTGGAAAAGCATAATGAAGATGATGATGAAAATCTTTAAAGCCTATGTAAAAAAGACTAAACAGTTCCCCTAGGTCTGTTGTGGTGTGCTTTTAGCTCAGGATGATCCTCTGCTGGTCTGGTATTTATAGTAACAAGACTGACCTTGGAGTTAAGCACTGTTACAGCATGTCTCAAAGCTGCAGACTAGCAGCAGACCAAAACTAAGACTAAGCGCTGTTGCAGTGTGCTTCTTGGAATCAGATAAGGGGAACAAAGATGCATAATAATTTAGGCCATCTTATGAGCAGGTTTGACAGACTTAGTATAGTGGGTGATGCTGAATCAAATATATTTTCTTCAGTGCCACAGAAAATGACAAGTGATGTATGGAATTTTTTGTATTGCATAATATAAGAAAAATACAGATCAACATACATTTCTCCAGTAGCCATTTATGCACGTGGCCATATTTCACAGTTGTTTGTGTATGTTGCAATAAATCCACAAGTCAGTCAAAGGCTGTAATGGTATTTTTCCATACCCAAGAGTGTCTTCTTTCAAATTAATCATAAGTTTTCATGTTCTCTGCTTTCTTTCATTTAAAAATTTGAGATTTGCACGTGCATATGCAAGGGCAGACAGCAAGTAACAGCTGAGTGAATTTGGTTTTAAAATGAAGCCACATACACTGAAAGGCTATTGGATACCTGAGTTTCAAACCTTTCCAATGATGTAAAGTTGTCTAAAATTGGTCATTTGTACTACATGGCCCAGCTGCATGTAAAAGGCAGGGAATAAATTGCTTGTGTGACAGCTCATCTTTATACACCATTACCCACAAATCTTCAGTTTGATCACAGTTTTGACTCAATTGATAACAACACAATTGCTGAAGGACTCAATGCTTTGCTTGATTTGTATGTACTACTTATTATAACTTTGAAGTATTCCAGCCAGCAAAGGCATTCTCGCACCCCTGTAACCCAGTCCTGGAGGAAGCTGGTATAATAAATGTACATACGTACTTTAGTAGTTTATTCTGTATGTGAAATGCAAGAAGAAGGAAAAAAAGATAAATAAATAAACAAATAAAATCTGTGGGGCAACTGCAACAGAAAGCAGCAGAAGATGTGTGAATTGCAGCACACAAACCCCAATCTATTGTAAAAAATGTATTGTTTCTCTGTGTCTAGTGGTAAAAATGAAATTGTTTGAAGTACGGGCCAAAAAAAATAATTTTGCAAGTAAAGGTATGAATGACTATGTAATATAATACATACATAGTTGTACATAAATTGTTTACATGTGGACTCAAAGTGATATACAGTGTGTGTGTGTGTGTGTATGTGTGCATGTAGAAATAAAAAGTAAAACTACAACTGTAATTCTTGTTTTGAGACATTGTTTATGTGCAAGTTTCCAAACAGGAAAGTATGGGATATCTAAACTTGATACAATGATAGCTGACAGATTGGAGCTCAAGAGAAAATGGACTACAGGGTGGTGCATCATGAAATGTCTTGGTTATAAAAACCAAAACATCCAGTTTTTTGGACAGAAATCCCTAGATCACCAAATGTTTTGTGTTTCATGTAGTTGATATTGGTGCAAACAAAGTCTTTTAATCGCATAAATACTTTGCTTTAAAAAATTGGAGTGTTGTACTCATGATTCTTACGTCGTTTGTAGCTCCTTTAATGAGTAGAATGATAACCTTTTATTATTGTAAGGTGTTAATCTTCATTAAAACACACAAAGTCTGTGTTCCTAATTATCATACCACTCAGCCACCATTTCAAGAAGTGCTCATTGAATGATGATGCTGGTTTCTTTCATGCTGTACTCCTTCCGAGTGTCTTGGATGTGTCTTTGCAGGGTCCTCCTTATCTGATATGGGAAATGAATTACAGCAAGACCAGATTAAGACACTTACACAACCCAGGGTGTCACATACATGTATTTACACTTCAGATATAAATGGGGTGATCTCCCTTGTGTATTTAAGTGTGTGTTCATTTGTACATTAGGTCAAAAGGGGTGATAGAATGTATAAGTAACCACATATGTGTGTTGTGTGGAAGAACACAAGGTATTGGTGAAACAGAAAAATGCCAGCACATATGCTAAGTTCTCAGGGTGCACACCCAGGTCACCCTGATGGTAGATCTGCATATGAGTTACAGGGAGACAATTATTCTTCAGGTTTTATTCTGCTAATGTTTGTCTTTTGTTGTCATTACTTTATGTATAGGGATTTCAGGGCCTTTTAATACGCTCAAAATGAATAATATTTACAGTAACGACAGCAGCACTAATTTTGAACAATGTAGCCTATCAATTGCAATTATTTTTTATTAAGTTTACATGAGTACACTCCTTTTACATGTACTCTGTCTCATTAAATCAGGAGGGATGTGTAGTAGCAAGTTGTAAACTGAGAAAGGGATGGACATTAATTGCCGGTGTGCTGCTGTTAATGGGTCAATCAGTGCAACAAACAGAGAAATACAAAACAAAAGCAAGCCTAGCCATGAATTAGCTTAATTTGGGATGGATCTTGGTCTGCTGTTCACTGTAACAGCACTAAGATCTGAGGATCATCTCTTCTTTGGACTGTACCATGCAATCTGGTCTTGATCCAATGTTAGTATGTTACTATATCAGTTACACTGCAACTGACTGCTTGTGACATACATTCTGTAAATGTTTTCTATACTTAATTAAAAATTTATCACGCCCAGTAATGTCTCATTTGACAAGAAAATATAGAACCTGTGAGACAGCAACATGCTTAATTAATGTAGGAGTCCAGTTAAAAGCAGAAGCTATTTGGAACAAATAGCCAGCATTCACAGTGGGTCCCCAGAACCTTAACTTGAGAACAGCTATCTTGAATCACATTCATATAATTGAATAAATAAATAATAAAAATAGAGTAAAACAGATTACTGGTAGAAACGCATGATACAGTAGAACCTCAACTGAAATTAATTTAGCTTTATGCGAGCTGGCAAATGATAAAAATAAAATAAATAAATAAAAAATAAAAGAGTGCAAAACTTTAATTTGTTGTGATATAGGGTGACATACTTTTTTTCCTTATATTGTATACAGTAAGAGGGCGCTCTTGCAGTGTCCGTCTGTCACTGCTACATGAGTGTCTCTCATTGTGTAACACTTTCACACTTATCTACACCCTTGTGAGACCCCAATATATTCTTGTTATATTTCAGTCACTCTGCCACATAGTGGTGCACCCCAATGCACTTTCCATCACTCAAACTCAGAGTTGCACACAGGCAAGAGAAAGAGTGAGAGACATGCTTGCTTAAACTCCACCCAAGAATTAAAATTTATCTTTTATCTTTTACTTACCAAATGTTGTTTTTAGCAAATAAAATTATTAATATCTTACTTTTATGGAGAATAGAGATAACAACATTCCTCATGCCATTTGTTTTAATGGGGGCCAAGAGTGAACATCAGCAAATAATATTAAACGTCCATGAAAAAAATTTCAGAATACTTGTGTTGCATAATCTACATGTCAGGTACCCCTTAAAATGCTCACAAAATCCTAAACATATGTATTTTTGCTAAAATAGTACTAAATGAACCAGTTCTGGAAAGTCATCTCATCAATGAAAGTGGAGCATTCATTATTCAAGAGTCATACCCTGTAACAGCTTATTCATTCACTACATTTACAACTAGAAACTAAAAGTTAAAGACAGGTGTGTGAAAACATCTGGTGGAAAGTATGTCTCATATTTGTGCATGTCCAAGGTGCTTCAACAAATAAAAGATGAAGTGAACACTGTATTTTCATAAACAGCTGATAAAACACCTGGAAGTACTAAATTTATTGTTAAGGAGCAACAAATGATGAGAAAGGTGAGTCTACAATTCAAAAGTCGGTTTTGATTTAAGACTCCAATAGAGTATAAGCAGATTTTCCTGAAGAGATTTATATAAAAATATTTTAGCCAAAATAGATGTTTGGGGCATATAACTTGTAAGAAATGCATTATATTGTGCCCGACCTGGCACAGACTGGACACGGGAGGCATGTATAAAATAAAAGACTTTTTATTTTTCTTCAGCTGGAGGGCACGTCTTCCCCGTAATCCCTCCAACCACAACACAGTCCCAAGCACAAAACACAAGCAAAACTCTCCTCTCTCTTTAACCACCACTCCTCCCCAAGCTTTGTCCTCCTTCCACTCGACTCTTGCCGTCGAGTGGTGGTCGCTGGCTCCCTTTAATTGGGTACCCGGAAGTACTCCAGGTGCTTGATTGCCAACATCCGCCTGCACTTCCGGGTAAAACGAAACCAGTGCCCAAAAGGAACCCCACTGAGCTGCACAGAACTCCAACCCCCATGCAGCCCTGGGGGAGTCCGAGGCACCGCTGCAACCCAAGGAGGCTGCCATCTAGCGTCCAGGGGGAGATACTGGGCTTCCCACCCTTGTCCTCCTGGCAGATGTAGTGAAGGGGCGTCCCAGCCAGGCATGGACCCTGGCCATCTGTTACAAACTGTATATCTGATAGGTGGGTTATGTGACAAAAGTAACATGGGAGTTTTTTTCATGGATATTTTGATGTTGTTCTCAGTTGTTAAGCATTGGTCCCTGTTAGTGCTATTGTATCAATACATTTGTTATCTCTATTCACCATAAAACCATGAGATTAACATTTTTATTTGGTCATTACTACACACAGAGTAAGCAATAGATATGCTATAAAAATGATATATTTGGGGAGGAGTTTTCCTTTAATGATTGTTTAGTCTCATCCACAATGGCAGGAGAAGAAGCAAGACATACTCTTGAGTTGTAATTCTTTTGTGTTTTGGTGCAATAATCAGGTAGTGATGCCTGTGTCCCTGCTGTTCTTTTGCTGACTTTCACACTGATGTGCAAGGTGGTGATAGGAAGAGTCTTACCAATCTCATACTATTCGGCAAATATAATTTCCCTGTCTTAATTGCTGCGTGTATCTCCTCCAGTGTTGACTGGCCAAATGTCATTTTCAAGAAGCAGTGCTCTATTCTTCTTCTGGATGTGTTGAATGTAAACAAGCTGCTGGGTCAAAGCTGTAAGTTAATATGTGGAGCCCGGGTCTACCACAAAATAAACTGGGTATGTTGAATTTAAAGCTATCACTAACGTATAAGGTCATTTCGATTTATTTGAATTTCCATTATATATAAGGACTAGCAGAATACCCGCGCTTCGCAGCAGAGAAGTAGTGTGTTAAAGAAGTTATGAAAAAGAAAAGGAAAAATTTTAAAAATAACATAACATGATTGTTAATGTAATTGTTTTGTCATTGATATGAGTGTTGTTCTCATATCTATATATATATCTATATATATATATATATATATATATCTATATATATCTATATATCTATATATATATCTATATATCT
>JANRMT010062813.1:94862901-94915076 GCA_026402145.1 Polypterus bichir lapradei
ATATATATAGCAAAATACCTGCGCTTGGCAGCTGAGAAGTAAAAAGAAAAGGAAACATTTTAATAATAATGTAACATGATTCACAATGTAATTGTTTTGTCATTGTCATGAGTGTTGCTGGCATATATATATATTTATTTGTTAAGGATCTCTTTGTATGCCACGTTGCCAGTTCGGCCCTCCAGTTGTAATATGACCAAGCTGTAGCTGTGCGCTGTGCTTACTCTTGAGCATACAACGTACAGTTGGCCATATGAACAGTAATCTTGTTTCAGATCTCACAGCTTGGATTACTGCTGTCATAATCGGTTTCAGTTTCATGGTTTGTTTCAATTACGACAGTATTTGTAGGACTTCTGTTGAAGAGACATTCGGCAACGCTTGACAGTATACAACCAGTTTCATTGATAACTTCACATCCAGCTTTTGAGAGTTTAAACATTTCTAAACATCAAAGTGTCCACTACTGAAATCGTCACCTGTGAATCTAAGATGTTTAAGAGGCATTGGCGGTTGTCCAAAGGTGTAAAATATTTGGCCATTTCGGTACACTTAAGCATTTCACTCTTCTAGTGCTCCTGTGTAGTATAATTATCTCCTGTACCATCATCAGACCACACCTTGAACCTGTCCCAGTCATTCAATACATAAGACACAATGTTCCTCCGGATATCAAGAGTGAGCCTGATATGGCCGTGCAATATGTAACAAAGAGAATGGAAAAGGCAGGTGCCATCTCCGGGCATGGAAACCACTTGGTAAGTGACAGTTCTTTGATCGATGGTGATCACCTCGATAGACATGTTAATGGGGGTACGGTTGGAATGATAAAGGAAATGGGTACCTGAACAATGTAAAGTAAGTCTAAAATACCTACACAATAACTATAATCGTAATAAATGAACAATAAAACAGCGGAGAAGCCGTGGATTAAATAAAAAGGCTGTAGTTATCAGCATGGAGACGTGAATACCGTGGCGAAGCAAGGAAGGGAATGTAGAGACTGGAGTGACAGACGGCCTTATATAGGCAGGCAGCTAACAACGTGGGAGGCACTGGGATGGGGGACCCAACGCCGCCTCACACGGTGACCGAGCTGCAGGCTATGGACGTATATATGTACCTAAGTAGGATTCAGTTAGCGTTGGGAACCCGCATACCAAATTTCTTGAAGATGGGCCCATAAGTAACAAAGACCGTTGAAAAGTTCAATATGGCGGCCGACAGTGGCATCATATCACCGAAATAAGTACGTACATTGGTTTCGGTTAGCGCAGGGAAGCCACCTACCAAATTTCGTGAAGATGGGGCCATAATTAAGAAAGTTGAACATGGCGAACATTGTCAACCGTTATGACTGTTACGCGTAGAATTTCGAAATGAAAACCTGCTTAACTTTTGTAAGTAAGCTGTAAGGAATGAGCCTGCCAAATTTCATCCTTCTACCTACACGGGAAGTTGGAGAATTAGTGACGTTGGAAACTTCAATATGGCAGCCGACAGTGGCATCATACCACTGAAATAAGTACGTACATCGGTTTTGGTTAGCGCAGGAAAGCCACCTACCAAATTTCGTGAAGATGGGGCCATAAATAAGAAAGTTGAACATGGCGAACATTGTCAACCGTTATGACCGTTACGCATAGAATTTCGAAATGAAAACCTGCTTAACTTTTGTAAGTAAGCTGTAAGGAATGAACCTGCCAAATTTCAGCCTTCTACCTACACGGGAAGTTGGAGAATTAGTGACATTGGAAAGTTCAATATGGCGGCTGACAGTGGCATCATACCACCGCAATAAGTATGTACATTGGTTTCGGTTAGCGCAGGGAAGCTGCCTACCAAATTTCGTGAAGATGGGGCCATGAATAAGAAAGTTCAACATGGCGGACATTGTTGACCGTTATGACCGTTACGCGTAGAATTTCGAAATGAAACCTGCTTAACTTTTGTAAGTAAGCTGTAAGGAATGACCCTGCCAAATTTCAGCCTTCTACCTACATGGGAAGTTGGAGAATTAGTGATGTTTGGAAAATTCAATATGGCGGCCGACAGTGGCGTCATACCATCGAAATAAGTACATACATCGGTTTCGGTTAGCGCAGGGAAGCCGCCTACCAAATTTCGTGAAGATGGTGCCATAAATAAGAAAGTTCAACATGGCGGACGTTGTCGACCGTTATGACCGTTACGTGTAGAATTTCAAAATGAAACCTGCTTAACTTTTGTAAGTGAGCTGTAAGGAATAAGCCTGCCAAATTTCAGCCTTCTACCTACACGGGAAGTTGGAGAATTAGTGATGAGTCAGTGAGTGAGTGAGTGACTCAGTCAGTCAGTGAGGGCTTTGCCTTTTATTAGTATAGATACATGTGTACATATATACACACACACATATACTATGGGGTGCCAAACAGGCAAATACATTGATTTTGTGAATATATAAAGTCGGCGTCAGAATATATAAAGTCAAAACTTGAATATATAAAGTCATTCCCGAATATATAAAGTCAAAACTTGAATATATAAAGTAAAAACTTGAATATATAAAGTCAACGTCGGTATACATAAAGTCAAAACTTTTTTCTGAATATAGAAAGTCAAAACTTGAATATATAAAGTTAGCGCTGGAATATATAAAGTCAAAACTTGAATGTATAAAGTCATCGCTGGAATATATAAAGTGAAAACTTGAATATATAAAGTCAGCGTCAGAATATATAAAGTCAGCGCTGGAATATATAAAGTCAAAACTTGAATATATAAAGTCATTCCTGAATATATAAAGTCAAAACTTGAATATATAAAGTCAGCGTCGTTATATATAAAGTCAAACTTGTTTCTGAATATATAAAGTCAAAAGTTGAATATATAAAGTCATCGCTGGAATATATAAAGTCAAAACCTGAATATATAAAGTCAGCGTCGGAATTTTTAAAGTCAGCGTCGGAATTTTTAAAGTCAGCGCTGGAATATATAAAGTCAAAACCTGAATATATAAAGTCAGCGTCGGAATTTTTAAAGTCATTCCTGATTATATAAAGTCAACATCGGAGTATATAAACTCACTCCTGAATATATAAAGTGAAAGTCAAAATATATTGATTGAAACGACTCTGAACTGAACTAAGGTAACAAAAACGTATTCAGAAAAATTAATTAAAAAAACACTGTTCGTTTAATGTTTTGAAAATGATGCATGTGCCCTGCCCAGGATTGGTTCCTGCCTTGCGCCCAGTGTTGGCTGGGATTGGCTCCAGCAGACCCCCGTGACCCTGTGGTCAGATTCAACGGGTTGGGAAATGGATGGATATTCCAGCGCTGACTTTGTATATTCCGACTCTGACTTTATATATTGAAGTTTTGACTTTATATATTGCAGCGCTTACTTTATATATTCCAGCGCTGACTTTATATATTCCAGCGCTTACTTTATATATTCAGAAATATTCCAACGCCGTCTTTATATACTCAGGTTTTGACTTTATATATTTGGGAATGACTTTATATATTCAAGTTTTGACTTTATATATTCCAGCGCTGACTTTATATATTCAAGTTTTGACTTTATATATTCAGAAACAAGTTTTGACTTTATTTATTCCGACAGTGACTTTATACTGTATAATCAAGGTTTGACTTTATATATTCAGGAATGACTTTATATATAAAAGTTTTGACTTTATATAGTTAAATTTAGTCATCATTGCATAACTTTTTCTTTACCATAGAAATTTAAAGACTAAATTCAACTTACATTCCTAACAAAGATATTTCTGGCGACTAAATAGAACCTACTTATATCCAAATTCGAGCTATTGAGCTGTCGCCTGCCTGCCTGAATAAGTCACCCTCGCTTCGCTCTTACTTTTTTACCGTTCATTTAATCATGGCTAGTGGTGGAAAAATTATAAAATGGAAGGAGGATTACACTGAGTATGGCTTTACCAAAACAATTATTGATGGCGAATCGATTATTCATAAAGCTTCAATTGGTGATCTGTTTTTCTGTGTTAACCTCATATTTTTTTATACTTCTTCTCAAACCAAGGGGGTGCGAGGGTAAAATGAATCGGAAAGCGCTGATCAATGTAATCTGTGTACCAGGAAATCATGCATTGACAGAAGTTCCCCTTTGCTTGTATTGCAAAGTGTGATTAAATGCGTGATTTTTTAACGCATTATGGAGCACATGCATCGAAGCTTCTCAGCTGTGCTTGTGCTAAGAAAAGGAAACATTTTAAAAATAACGTAACACGATTGTCAATGTAACCTTTTGTAAGTAGTGCCTGGAGAATTCAGTGTGGAGAAACTGTAGAGACAGCGTGTGTATTAACTTGTGGATTTTTCTGTGAGTATTTGGTGGCAGCGTCACAAAGTCGCTTCCGTAACACTGCGTTTGCGTTAGCTGCGGAGCTCAGCTCAGAGAGAAATGAGGTGAATGGGAGGGGAGATGACGTGACTCCCCCACCCGCCTTAACTGTCAATAAGCACAGCCCTTCACGTGCAATTTTAACTTAGTTACAAAGTGATCAAAACTCTCGTTTATATCCTGCGTCCTCTCATTAAACTTGTATCCCGCATTACCCGTGGGCATGACAAACGGCAGCGGCAGCCTGTCTATGAACTTAATTTAAACTTTAGGTTTACACCGTGCTTTGTTTCCGAAGTAGCAGCACTCATGAATATGGTTGTATATGTTACTCGCTCGCTTCTTATTGTTTCGCTGCCTTCTCAATTATATAATGCATGTTTTCTTCAGCGCTTTTTGGAGCTCTTCCTGGTTATCTACGCACTGCGTTGACAGTCAGTTCACATGATTATGTGGGAGGTGTGATGATGTCACACGAAACTCCGCCCCCCACGGCTTTCGAGCTCAACTCCATTACAGTAAATGGAGAAAAATAGCTTCCAGTTATGACCATTACGCGTAGAATTTCGAAATGAAACCTGCCCAACTTTTGTAAGTAAGCTGTAAGGAATGAGCCTGCCAAATTTCAGCCTTCTACCCACACGGGAACTTGGAGAATTAGTGATGAGTCAGTGAGTGAGTGAGTGAGGGAGTGAGTGAGTGAGGGCTTTGCCTTTTATTAGTATAGATTTGGTTTGCATCTCTTGTGTAAGGCAAGGTACAACTGTATATAAAAAACAGTTGCAATACTGCTTCATATTTCTGAGGCTGAAATGGTGGCAGTGCTGCTTCCTCACATATCCAGTGGTTTTGTATCCCAACTCAGGCTATGTCTATGTGAAATTTTTCATGTTTTCCTTGGTTCTTTTGTGTAATCCTGTTTTCCTGCTACACCCTAATAATGCATTGTGCTAATTTTTAAATGTGTGATTATGTTAATCTGTGTTCAGGGTCAGGCGCTTTGATGTGCCCATTGATACTGAAATAGTTTTTGGCTCCCACATTCCAAACTATTGTAGATTGTAAATGTTTGATTTTGGATGGATGGATGATTGTATTTGAGTGTTTATGGGTAGATGGTTGGATGCATACATATGAACAGTGAACAATATACAAATATAGTAAGTGCAACAAAAAATAAATTTATTTTTCAGTACTTGCATCTGTGACTTGTGAAACATAGCTCAGATTGGCTATGCATGATTACTAATGCTATAAAACTTTATTTGGAAGATTACTAAGTAAATATAGGCAACTATTAGAGTTCATATGGTATTGTAGTATTTAGTAGTGATGAATGCCAATTCAAAATAGTTTACTGAAATAGTTCTAGCTAGTACATTTAACTTACAATCTCTGCAATGTTTAATGGTTTTTCAATAATTTTAAATTAGAGTGAAATTTCTGCAACTTAAAACTGGGCTTGGATTATTGGTTTAGAGGACTCACTGTTAAGCGGAATTCCCCCTTGTTTGTCATCTTACTACAAAAGGGATTGTGGTTGAAGTTAATTCATCTTCAAATTGACTATGTAATATTGTAGGTCAAGCTGCAGATTTTGCTTTTGCTAATATGTTTCCTTGAGGACGTTTTAAGTGGTTGGAGAACAATAACTTGTTACTTTTTTTTGTACTGTATTCACATTTTTAAGGATGCACTATGATAGCGTATCTTTTACTTTTTCTAAGTTTCTGTTTACAAAAAAGGCATAATCATATATTTTATAGCCACAATGAATAATTTAGTGCTTTTATTTGGCAGGAGTTACCAAAGGGTCCATGAAAAATATTGTAGATGACTAGGACTTTGGCAGTCTTCCATCAGTGTACACCATACTAGATTAACAGGGCATTAGGGCTACACTCTTGAGACTGTTGTATAAATATGCATTTGTGGTTCCTTACTGTTGTCAAGAGATTAAACTTGGCAGCGCTCCATCTCACTCAAATGTACACCTATCTGGAGAATGAATTGAAAAAAATCCTTAAATTAGTAGAACATCTGATAAATGGGGAATTTAGAGGAACCAAGACAGGAGGAGTAAATGGAGGCTGATCTGCCCCATTCAGGTCACACAGGGCAATGTTCCTTTACACTCCATTATGCTCATTTAGTCAAGCCCATTTTCTTATGTGTATGATTTGTTCCATTGAACAGCATGCAGAGCTTGCCCACACATGACCAAAAATCTGATGATTATTGCTGTCAAAATGTGTTTTTCTAACTGTCTTACCAAGGTAAGCTTTAAGCGTGCTAACAACAGGAGCTCAGTTTTCCACATTTTTAATATTCTCCATAGTGAGAAAAGGCTGGTCAGCCCAGTATTTCAAGCATTTGGCCAGCCTAAGTGTAAATGGTCTAAGGAATAACACTTCTGTTATACCTCTGTTACATAGTCCTATGACTGCTAAATTTAATCAGGGCCTGTGAGATGCAGATAAGAGTTTAACAACAGCAATAACAACTTATTTCTTGTATAGCCCAAACTCACACAAGGAATACCTTGATGGGCTTTAATAAGGCCCTGCATTTTGACAAACCCCCAGCCTTGACTCCTTAAGAAGACAAAAAAAAACACCCAAAAGAACCTCATAGGAGAAAAAAGAAAGAAATCTTGGGAAAGGCAATTCGGAGAGAGAGAGCCTGTACATTTACTATACATTGTTGTATTGACCAAGCAGATTTTCATAGCTTGTTTCTTCTTGCTTGCCAGTCCCAGAAGCTGACCATGCTGTCTACCCAAGTTTTTGATAATGAACAGAAGATTGTTAGTGCATGGTGTTTTTTCCTATCTGCTTCTCTTTACGCTTCTAAATGATTTCTGATCCTTTTGTCTTATCAGTTTACAAAAGGATATTGATAGGCATGTTTATTGCTTCTCATTCTAAATCTGGAAGATTAAGTCGTAATTATTTATAGTAACTACAAATGTATTGTGGTTTTGCTCTACCCATTTTCTGCCTGATGATGGAAACTGGAATGTTCTGGATGTATTGAGGAGAACACCTTTGAACTTTCTTTGGTTGATTGAGTCCCCAATTCAAAACCAAAACTGTCCCTGTGCAAACAGGATGCTTTCTTTAGTCTATGCAGTTTGTAGTCTAATGTCAATCGATCCATTTACAGTATATACAGTCATATCATTGTTTATCATTGGCTGAGCTTTCAAAGTAGCAACTTTCTTTTAATATATGACATGCCTTATGGAAACAGTAGTATTTCAGCAGTGACATTAAGTTTATTGGATTAACAGAAAATATGCAATATGCATCATAACAAAATTAGACAGGTGCATAAATTTGGGCACCCCAACAGAGATATTACATCAATACTTAGTTGAGCCTCCTTTTGCAAATATCAGCCTCTAGACGCCTCCTATAGCTTTTAATGAGTGTCTGGATTCTGGATGGAGGTATTTTTGACCATTCTTCCATACAAAATCTCTCCAGTTCAGTTAAATTTGATGGCTGCTGAGCATGGACAGCCTGCTTCAAATCATCCCATAGATTTTCGATGATATTGAAGTCAAGACACTGTGACGGCCATTCCAGAACATTGTACTTCTCCCTCTGCATGAATGCCTTTGTAGATTTCGAACTGTGTTTTGGGTCATTGTCTTGTTGGAATATCCAACCCCTGCTTAACTTCAACTTTGTGACTGATGCTTGAACATTATCCTGAAGAATTTGTTGATATTGGGTTGAATTCATCCGACCCTCGACTTTAACAAGGGCCCCAGTCCCTGAACTAGCCACACAGCCCCACAGCATGATGAAACCTCCACCAAATTTGACAGTAGGTAGCAGGTGTTTTTCTTGGAATGCGGTATTCTTCTTCCGCCATGCAAAGCACTTTTTGTTATGACCAAATAAATCAATTTTTGTCTCATCAGTCCAAAGAACTTTGTTCCAAAATGAATGTGGCTTGTCTAAATGAGTATTTGCATACAACAAGCAACTCCGTTTGTGGCATGAGTGCAGAAAGGGCTTCTTTCTCATCTCCCTGCCATTCAGATGTTCTTTGTGTAAATTGCGCTGAATTGTAGAACGATGTACACATACACAATCTGCAGCAAGATGTTCTTGCAGGTCTTTGGAGGTGATCTGTGGGTTGTATGTAACCATTCTCACAATCCTGCGCTTATGCCACTTCTGTATTTTTCTTGGCCTGCCAGACCTGGGTTTAACAGCAACTGTGCCTGTGGCCCTCCATTTCCTGATTACATTTCTTACAGTTGAAACTGACAGTTTAAACCTCTGAGATATCTTTTTTTAGCCTTCCCCTAAAACATGATACTGAACAATCTTGTTTTCAGATCTTTTGAGAGTTGCTTTAAGGATCCCATGTTGTCACTCTTCAGAGGAGAGTCAAAGGGAAGCACAACTTGCAATTGACCACCTTAAATACCTTTTCTCATGATTGGACATGCCTGTCTATGAAGTTCAAGGCTTAAAGAGCTAATTCGACCAATTTGGTGTTGCAAGTAATCAGTATTGAGCAGTTACAGGCTTTTAAATCAGCAAAATTAAAAGGTTACCCAAATTTTTGCACAGCCAGTTTTTCACATTTGATTTAATTTCATACAACTAAATACTGCTTTGCTAAAAATCTTTGTTCGGAAAACACCCCAGTGCTCCGATGTTCCCAGGAAATGAAAGACATACCACTGTTATCTTTTTTGTTGAAAGTAGAGTAAATTATTATTCAGGCTGAGAGGGGTTCCCAACCTTTTTCATATGACTGAATATTAATCCATTTTCAAACCTATTTGATCCAGTTAACAGTGTGGAGGCTGGAGCCAAAATCAACCACATCAGGTTTGACAGGAACCAGCTCTGGATGGAGTGTCACCATTTTTGCAAGGTATTCTCTTGTTTGTGCCCACACTTATTTACACAGGGCCATTTAAAACTCGTGACATATTTTCAGGAACTCAAGAAAAAAACTTCATATACAGAGGGAGAGCTTGCCAACTCCTCATAGACAGTGCCTGGACCAGGATTCAATCTCTGGATTGTGGAGTCTTATCTCTATATATATAAAATCCAACGTCTGTCTGCTTTTTATGAGACAACTACTTAATGGATTTAGATCAGGTTGTTTTCTATAATTTGCTTGAACATTCCGGTTGATTTTGCAACTTCTTTCATTGTGCTATGTAACATAGTTCACTTACAGTACCGATTTATTTGTGTGAATCCGTGACACATGCAGCGGACTGAGGCCCCTCACTTACACGCCCGCCTCAGTGCGTTCCTTATCTCCACTTAGTTAGGCAACAAGAGAACTACTTAACGGATTTAGATTTTTTATAATTTGCTTGAACATTCCGGTTGATTTTGTGAATTCTCTCATTGCGCTAAGAATCATAGTTCGCTTGCAGGAGCGATATTTTTGCGCTAATCTAAGATAGAGGCTGTGGGCTGAGGGAAGGGGGAAAAGTGATGTCAGGAGTAGGGAGCTTGGTAGGGCCCAGCTCACTGTCCTGTTTAACTACTACGTGGGCGAAGCCGGTGAGAATGGGTAGTTTAAATTAACTACTAGTTGATTGGCTATCTTTAACATACATATTATGTTGATTATATGTCTACGGGTGATCCATCATTCAGCATCACCGTATCTGTGCGGAATTCCTTAGAGCGCTTTAAGTTTTTCTCCAGTATAGAAAAAAATGTGTAATAGGTTAACTACCCTTTCTGTACTGGCTCTGTTTTACTGTGGGTGTATGCATAAGTGTACCCTGGGATTGCCTGCTGTGCCATGTCACATGTTTCAGCCTTGACTATGGATAGTACTACTGTGTAACAGAAATTAACCAAATGTTCTTTTTGATTAATAGTGGTGCTCGTAGTTCAAGATATAAAATCTTATATATGATTTAATAGCCACAGGACAATTTTCATATGGTTTCTTTGTTTTATTGTTGGTAACAGCTCCTTCGTGTCTTTCTTGTCTGTCGAGCATTACTGACTGTATTTCTAGTAATGTAATCGGAACAAGCAGTATTTTTTGATAAACAAGACCTTTCCAAATAGTGTTACATGGGCTGTATTTTTCTTGATTTCTGATTTGACTATCCCCATGCAGCTGCTTCTTCAATAAGGGCAAGGGACCACTGACATAGACTGTTCATCTGCCTGTTCTCAATTGTCTTTTATCAGAGTTTTTGACCAGAAAACAGAATGTAGAACAGAAAGATCACAAAACAGTGAGGCCATATGTTAATGAGGACATAATTCATACCCAGTAGAACAATGAAAAATGTTTTCAAGAAGCCTTTCAGCAGCAGAATAGCTGTTCAGGCTATTGTCTTTGGTTAAATATGGGAAATGTAGTCAGTTCCGGTGACCTGACTAATGGCAAGCTGCCTGATGTTAAAGGTCAGTAAATTAGCTTTAGGGACTTCCAGCAACATAATACAATCTTTTTATTTTCTTTTCTCCCCACAGTGGGAAGGCACGAGCGCTGTGAATTGAACTGTCGGCCTATAGGGTACAAGTTTTATGTACGCCATGCTGTGATGGTCCAAGATGGCACTCCTTGTCAAAGCAATTCATCTGAGATTTGTGTTGCAGGAGAATGCCTGGTGAGTATGAGATGTCAATAACAAGAGATGGGAATTGGCTTATGATGTGTCTGTCACACTAAGGTGTGACACACTAAAAAGAGTTTTACTCACTGAAGTGGTTCATCTGGGCATAGTAAATAAAACTATAATTGTCTGTAAATAAATTATAGTTCAGTTTACATGGAACCATCATGAAGGACAGAAAATTCTAACAGCTTCTCCCCTTCATTAATTTTGTAAATGCACAAGCCAGCAATCCAAAGAAAATACTGTTTTCTGTCTCTTTCGCAAGACTGGTGTAAGGTGGTAGTTTCCATGACAGTGACATGTTTAAAACTAAAACCTTGTTTTTTTCAGTTATGTATATTTACTATTTCTGTGTCTGTAAGAGCTACATAATCCAATTCTCCGCACTATATCCTGCTTAATGACTACACTTATCTAGGCTAACTCTAAAATTATCAATTAATATCACAATGACTTTCCATCATTTTTCGGAATCCACTTTTCACATTTTAAGGTTGCTGAGAGCTGGAGCCTATCCTAATGACTACAGGTGCAAGACAGGAAACGATCAGACATGGGATTGTGATTTGTCTTAGGGCACACCCAAAAGTACCAGACCAGTTAGCATAGCATATTTTTGGATAAACCTGGAGCACCAATATTCAGATATGGAGAAAATGTGCAAAATTCACAAAGAGAGTAAAGGGGCTAGGAACTGAAGTCAGGAGCCTGAGTTGTGGGCACAACACTAACAACTGCACCATTGTACTTTTTCTGCTTAGGCAGATCAAAAGCAATATTGGATAAACAAACTAATAAAACAGTCTGCTGAATATTGAAGTAAGACTTAAAAGATTATGTAAATATGCATATCACAGTAGCACAGTAAATAACAGTAGCATAGTAACTTCATAGATAACAGTACATGTGTGAAGGGCAAACATTGCTTTTGATACGTAGGGGGTAAATTGACATATTAAAAAATATCTGCCTAAGCATATAAGTGTTTTTGATTACAATACATGAATAGCTCTACTGTGCCTTGTACAGGCAGAATAACATCCTGGGATGTCTCATCAAAAAATAATTGTAGCCTTTTTTGACTTATTGTAGGATCCCCATTTGTAACTAGGGACTATGAGTTTTTTCTTCAGAGACCACTTATAAAAAACATTCTGAAGAAATCAATGTATGCCATTCTGCTCATTTAACCAGCCTACAGGGGGGCTTAAAGCATCAGCTCAACACAGGAATCAACTCTGGATGGGGTGCCAGGGCATGCTTATTTATACACTCACACTTGTTCACATGGGATCAGTTTATAGTTCTATAAAAAAGTATATCTATAATTAAATCAAGAGGATGATTTTCTTTCCACTTCTTAACTGCAAAATTTAAAAAAAGGAAATGTGCCCAACATCAAAGTGAGATATTTACAAGACAAAAACACTTGACAGTGCATACAAATGAACATGCTAAAAATGTCAGGTCAGGTCAGATTGGGGAACATGCACTGGTAGAGCACACCACACGACGAAACAGCTTGGGACCCTGGTTGGTAACCCCCAAGGCAGACACGTGGTCCAGTCCCTCCCTCTGAAAATAGCCATCTATCTGCCACAGCCAAGTGTTATGTGGGTGTAACCTGGTCCAGTCACTCAGGTCCTCAATGAGGATCCTGTGAGCCAGATCAACCTCAGGGAATCGTGTCACATGGCTGTAGTGCCATAACTGATGCATCCTCACAATGCAGGTAATGTGCCTCATTCAGGACTCCATGAGCAAGCGCTCATTTGACACAAAGACAAACTAGTGTTACCCAAGAATTCTCCAAAGAAGCACAGTACCGAAGGAGTCCAATCTTTGTCTCAGGTCACTGGATAGCATGAATGTCTCACAACTATACAGCATGACAGGAAGCACCAGAACTTTAAAGACTTGGACCTTTGTCTTTTTGCAAAGATATTGGTAATACCACATACCCCTTTCCAGTAACCTCATGACCCCCCCATGCTCTCCCAATCTGTCTACTGACTTCATAGGAAGAGTCAAACAGAGACATGAGGGTCACTGCTGAGGTAAGTAAACCTCTTGCCAAGGTCGACACTCTCTCTGCAGACACATTGCTGATGGCTATGCGTAAGAGGTCATTAAAGGCTTATCTTATCTTGGTTTTTATCCAGGACATTCATAAACCCAGGCATTCAGACTCCTTGCTCAGTCTCTCAAGAGCCCGAATCAGAGCCTCCATTTACTCCGCGAACATCACAGAATCATCGGCAAAATCAAGATCAGTGAATCTCTGTTCATCAACAGATGCCCCACAGCTGTTGGACCCCACAACCCTGCCCAGCCCATGCAAGCATTGAACAGAGTAGGAGCAAGAACACACCCCGCCAAACCCCAGAATCAACTGGGAGAAACGCTTTGGTTCTGCCTCCACTTAGCACAGCACTCACAGTACCAGTGTACAGGCTGTCCATGATATCCAGCAACCTTTAGGGGATCCTGAAACATCTCAGGATGTCCCACAGGGCAGCTTGATCAACTGAGTTGAATGCTTTATGAAAATCAACAAAGGCTACAAAGAAACTCTGCTGATATTCGCATTTATGCTCCACCCTCAGTGCCAGAATGTGGTCGATGATAGACTTCTTAAGACATAAAACCAGACTAATCTGGTTGCTGGTAGGTGAGTGATTCACGGATCCTATTGAGGATGACCCTAGCAAGGACCTTACCTGGCAGCAAGAGCAGTGCTGTTCCCTGTAGTTGCTGCAATCCAGGCGATCACCCTTCCCTTTCCAGATAGGGACGACAAGTCCTATTTTCCAGTCAGTTGGGATGACGCCCATCTCCCAAATGGAACCGAAGTTTGCTTGCAATGCCAGGGGGACAGCATTACCACCAGTTTGGAGAAGTTCTTCCTGGATACCACAGATCCCTGCAGCCTTTCCTACTCTCTGCTGGTTCACCTACCTGTTCAATCTCAGTGAGATTGGGTGGTTCACAGCAATTGGAGGATCAGCCGGATAATCAGCTTTAAACAGCTGCTCAAAGTAGCCAGCCCAGCAGGTCACAACTGCAGTGTCATCCATAAGGACCATTCCATTAACAGCCCTGACTACAACTCTCCATCCTTCTCCATTCCTGGTACAGACCGGAGCTGCCAACAAGCTGTGTGCTTCAGCTCCTCTCGATCATATTCAGAGTACATTGCGAGATGAAACACCTCCTTTTGGGAGCACTGTTAACACCAACACAACCCTCAGCAACCATCAGGGTTTTGTCATGGAAGGCCTCCCACATCACATTAGGATTGGCAGTTGCACCCAAATTCACAAGTTCCTCACACAAACTGCCTGCAAACTCGTCAGAAATAGCCTGATGTTGGAACATGGCCAGGTCCAGGCTCATTTTCCAAGTAGGTGGTAGCTTGCTGGATCTAAGCTGGATCTTCAGCCTAGCAACAAGTCTGTGGTCAGAATTCACAAACTGGGCACTTCTGTAGACCGTTGAGTTTTGTAAGTGTCTCCAACGGGGGTGTGATTGATCTTCTTCACCACACCACCAGTATTGGAGTACCAACTGTCATTGAAAGGATTGACATTGGACACTATTGTAAGGAGCTGACCCGCTACGGCAACAGCTACTCCCTGAGTATGACAGCCATCAGAGTGACCAGACCAATGAAATATGTACCCATCCACAGAGATCTGGCCAGTCCCAGGTCTGCGCACCTCAGAGAGTGCTGCCACTGAAATGCGGAGGTAACACAGCTCCTCCAACAGCAGAGGAAGATGATCATCATGCCGGAGAGACAAGACCTTCCACATACCTCCCTGGATGGACTGCCTCAAATTGGGACCCGAGTGCTGCCGTGCAGCGAGCATTGCCTCAGCACCACATTAGTCTTATTCCCAACAGGCCTGACCCCCTGACCCCACTGGCTCTTCGATGGTTTTGACTCCTCTGGGGATGGGGTTCCCGAGGGTTTTCCCCCATCCCCTTCATAATGCAAGCAGCCTTCTAGCAGAGCTACTCCCGTAGAGAGCAGAAAAGAGTCCTATCTGTTGAGCTGCCTGAAGTTTTTTTTTTTTTTTTACGGTGGCTGGAGTGCCAATTCTGCCACCAACACTTATGATTTCCCTGCAAGTTGGAGGACCGCTTGCAGGGCCGGATGCAGTTTAACATCATACCCAGGACAGAACCTCACAAGTAAAATAATAGTGCAGGGGGAAAAGTGGAAAATGTGTACCTAAATGTAAGACCAAAGGCAAAGTGGCAGTGTGACTTAACAATTCAAGAAACAAATTGTTAAATCACAAGTCTGTAGGCAGAAAACCCAGCTCATATTGACTGCACGACAGTGCAAATTACATAACCAATCTTCCACTCTATATCTAAAATTTGTGCAGTCATGGTCATGTAAAACAGTGATGGATGCTATGTGGAATAGAAACAGGTTTGTCATCTTTCCTTAATAGAACTGCCCCAGTGCTATTTCAATGTTGTGATGATTGCTCAAATTTGAGTAGTTTTGTTTTCATCTTACCATTTAATATGTTAATCAGCTGGTTTTGGGATAGACAACATCAGAAAGTGTAAAAATTGGGCTAGTCAGAAGAATATCAATGAGTATAAATGCTATTGCAACCTCTGTAGCTGAGAAAGAGTCTCACGGGGATGCTTGGAGTTTTGTATGGTAGGGGAAACTCATCAGTTGTCATCACAGTTTTCCTGGCAGCACGAGATCATGGAGGGGTCAGCCAGCAGCAGAAACGATCCAAAAATAGCGGAAGAGCATAAAAAATCCAGATTAAAAAGCCATCTTTCATTTTAGAATGTACTGAATCAAAAAAGATGCTTTATTTTAATACTGAGGAACCTCAAAGAAAAAATATACAGTATTTTATATTCTAAAATTGTTCAGCCTATTTGTACGTTTCTTTTTTTCCATTGAGTTTTGATCTGAGTGATTCATGTGCCGGGGTACTGTATCCTGTTGTGTCTCTTGTACCTTTAAGAGACAAAGACAGATAATACCACTCCAACCAGCTGGGAAGGAGCTAAAAGTCAGACATCTTTTCATCTTTAGTCATTATGTAAACAGCCTTTCAATTCAATTATGTAATTGTAGATGATGACCCTTTGTCCTGCAGTTAGAGCAATGCCAGAGGTCACACTGAGTACTTGAAGGGTAACACTTTTTATGAGTAGTGGCCACTGGCCTGGCTGTTTGTCGGCTTTTACAAGGCTAATGCTCAATTCCATGCCTCTGGGGAGCAAGTAAACACTGATTCAAAGGTTCTATTGGGAGGACACAGGAGATTTGGAGCACATTGGACTACAAATCACTCTCATCTGGAGAAAAGCAACACTACATCAGAAGGCCATGGAATATCAAGTTACACATCTCAGACATTTTTTAAATCTTTACCATCAGAAGCAAAACTGAAACACAGCAACTGTTGAACTTTTTAAGATGCAGTGAATAGGAATTGTTTTACTATCTTGTCAAAATCTGGGTAGTACACTCTGCCATGAGTGCAAAATGTGCAGCAAATGCCATTTTCCCTGATATTTCAGGTTTATTTTCTGCAGATTTCTGTTTTTCTCACTTTCATAGTATTTGCAAATCAAACCTAGGCTTGTTTAAAATCCAAATTGTAAACCTTTAGAAAAAGATGGAAAAAAGTGAGCAAAGCCATGGATTGCACACCATTTCTTAGGTTAACAGTACCCAGGTCAAAAAAGAAGCACTTCAAACAATACCCTATTTACCATTAATTTGCTTCATTTATAGGTGCGCCTGCTCATGACATTCGAGGTATTATGAAACTTTATTCTAACTAAGCAGAATATCAGTATCTAGTTTTATTTAGAACATGGTATGAATTGAATTTATGTATATATATATATATATATATATATATATATATATATATATATATATATATATATATAAAATATCAGTCTACTATTTTATACAGCTCCTTTCATGAAAAACAGTATGGAAAGGCATTTAACTTTAACAATAAAATAAACAACTTGTTTTGTAAAAGGGAGTGTGGTTACCGAGGCCTGGCATACTGGCATTTAAAGTTATTACATTGTGTTTTAAAGGCCAAAGTCCTTTGCCACAAAGCCAACTATATAAATAACTCAAAAATAACAATAACTGTTCAAAAACAGAAAGACAATAATATTTGGCTGTGTATAAAGCATTACTGGGGCGTCTCCACCTAAATATATGCTCCTTAAATCTTTGAGTTGCTATTCCTAACGCGCTAGATATGTTCTGTCTATAGCAGCCTCCGTTCAGTTAGTCTACGCCTCTGTAGCACATCTGGACTTTTCAATGAGCTCTAGTAGTTCAGGTTTCACATAGTCTGTTAATCCATTATATTTTCCTGTGAAGGCAATGCAACACATGGTCCTTCACACTCAGTTGCCACTCAAAATGTTTGCAGAATTAATTCAATGAGTTTAACTGCATGTAAAGTCTTGTGCATTAATGAACAAGATACAGTAAATTCTTGATATCCACGGATTCCATTCCTGTGGAATCTCCTTCCCTCTAATGTAAAAGCGTAATCTGTTTCGCGACACCTGTGGTATAATGGCACCTATCAACAGATAATTGTGGGCCGCGAGATGGGGCTAGGACAGACATCAGGGGGGTGCATTCAAGGCCATTTGTAGCAGAAAAGAATATTTAGAGAGATCTATCACATGTGTGATTGATCAGTAACAGGTCTGCAATGCCCTTAGATGTTCAGGGCTGGATGTACACCACACTAAATGTATCAACTTGTGTTTACCTGGTGCCAAGAAATGTGCATAAGCCATTGAACTACATTCGTGATGGGGACTGCGGCTTGAAATTGATCCTGATGAATGAAAAATTCCCAGTAATTGTGGATCATAAGCACATCTCCACTATTGATTGAAAGTTTGGATTAGCACATAGAAAACAAATGAACTTGACTATAAAGGAGGTAAACGCTGTAACAAGGTTTTCGTAGGTGAACCTGTGGAAAAATCATTACCAAGCCTTGAGGGCAGAGAGCAGGGGCCATCACCTCCGCTTGGCCTCATCTCCCCGCAAATTGTTATCCCACCAGAACCTAACTGTGTTTTTCCCATAGGATTAATGCTTCAGTATTCACATTTTCTGTATCCACCAGGTTTTTCAGGAATGTCACCCCTGCAAATAATGAGAATTGACTGTATTACCATGTATTACCCAGAAATTTCAACATAGATATTCTAGGGTTCCTTTTTTCTCTGTCTTGCTCTATATCATTATTTGCTACTTGCTAGAAGGCATGCTTCTGCAGAGGAGGTACAGTATGAATATAAAGTGTTTCCTACACTTCATTTTATGTGCAGATCCTTTTAGCATTGCCCATAAGACCAGAGGTATTTCTACTGTAGGTAACTCTGTCGTGCTGAAAAGGATTCAGACCTCACCAGATAAAAAACAGAGCTTCCGAGGAACTTGAGCTTTGCATCTGTTATCAGTATTGAGAACATGCAGGGAGTATGTTGTTTCTAACTAAAGATCTGGGAGTCACCTAGCATGCCAACCTTTGGAAACTACAGCTGAGCAGCAGATAAAAAATACTATGAGAAGGCATCAGCTTTACACACTGTGAGGTGAAAAATATGAATAATGTGTAAATGTGTTTTTAAATCATGATCTAGAAAACATTCCTTTTGGAATGTGCATCCATGGCCTTGTAACAATGTCAGCAGATCTTCATAAAATTGAGAATCCTCAGTAAGACTGTTCTTTATGCAATAGTTTAAACAGAATATTTTTGTCAGCAATACACTGTTAAATGGCCTGATCAATGAAGTACACATTTGTTAGACATGTGCGCTGTTATGGCTCAGTCTCAAGTCCCAACATATGCCAGCTTTATTTTGATTCATTCATTGAGTTAGGACCCTAGCACAATAAACTTTTCACATCCAACCTCTGCGCAGATGGCGTTAAATGCACATTGGTCTTTAGATAACCAAGCATTTATAAGGTTGCAACAGTGGCTGGAATGAGTTAAAGTTGAAGGCAATTAGCAAGTGAAAACATTCAGTACTAGCCTTTAATTACAAAGAAAAAGGCCTCTTTGTCTTGCTTTTTCTTTATGCTATGACTTTTAGGGTGTTTTTTGGCTACTTCTCTCTCCTGAATTAAAAAAAAGGAAAGCCCGCTCTTCCAGTATAGGGTTTACAGCCAACAGATGTTTGCAGCTGCTTCAACAGCAAGACTTTTGTTTAAAGTACTTTCTCTGAGAATGTGCTCTCCAGGGCACTACAGAGTACCATTAGATTAGCAAGAGAGTGTAAGCTGCTGTGTATATCTCTTCCTGGTGGTCACATTTGCTGATGTAAACCTCTATGAGGTGGTGCAGGTATGCTCCTTTACAGCAACATTGTGGTGGGGGAAAATAGTGAGCATTCATTAACCAGCTTAGATTACCTTATAAATCGTGTAAATATTAACTTTTTTTGTTCTTGCCAAGGACATTCATGGATTTTGACAGGACAAAGTCACTTAGTTAGGCAACCAGACATACTTTTCCAAACTGTCTTAATCAAATTTTAGCATCCTAAGCTGAATCCAGTTCAGGCATTAATAAGCACTGCTCTGAATAGGAACCCAGTCAGGCTCTAGACACACACATTTACACCTAATTCAGAAATAATATGGAATAGTGTGAGTACGGCTGGAGTACTCCTGGAAAACCCATGCAGACATCTGCATAATTTGCAAACCTCACAAATATAGTGACTATCCCTGTCTTTTGGAGCCGTGAAGCAGCAGTGTCAACCACAGCTTTACTGTATGGAACTTTAATCCTTTAGTCAGTCTTTATTATATAAAGTATAATCAATCAATATGGATTAGTGGCTACATTATAGGATTGTAAACTACATTTCTGCTTGTACAGGTTGCACTACTGACTCAAAATCTGAGTCAGCTAGTTAACCTGCCAGTGCTCTAACTGTAAAAACATTGAAGCAATTTCAATTTCAAGAGTCGTTGTAGACAGATTACTCAGCTCAAGAAATAAATGGAGGTGCTAAGCTGTCAACTGATTACCACTTGGTTGTGACAGATAGAATTCTGCTAGAATACTCATGGGTATTTTGTGTACTCTGGAAATGGCTAGCAGATGCCTTTGTTAGTTCTGACCTCCTAAAGTGCTTTTTGTAATATCTCAGAGGAAGTCATGAGCATGAATTCTGAATTGATCCTGTTCAACATGAAGTTGGTGCATTTTATGGTGGCATCACTAGAATCTCTTGATGGACATTACTGGTAAGAAGGCCATAATGTTAACGAATGAGATCTTCAGTGCAGTAGGTTTAGAAGGTTCTCCACATTTGACTGATAAGTACTGGCAGGCAGGCCAAGGTAATGGTAGCCAAAGTGAAGGGCATGGGAGGATTTTGAAGAGAACATGGATTATAATTTTCATGTAACCTCATGGAGATTCTGGGAAACCATTGAGTGCTCTGGATGGCTCTTAGCAAGGGTGGGAAAGAATTAATGTAGATTGGAAATATCATTGAGAGATGGGATGAACACTAAAGAATTTATCCATGGAGGAGACAGTGATAGAAATATTGGTTAGATTTTAAACATCTGTATATTGGCATGGTTGAATTGGTAGATCAGATGTGGCCAGGAAATCAGAAAGTACTGAGGTTTAGGGGTTGTTATGATTATTATCCTTCTTTTATTTTGGAAAGGGTACTAAGTGCCTCAAGACTCTCAGACAGGAGGGTTAGACCCCATTTTTAATAAAGGATAAAAAGATATGTTCCACTTGCTAAGAAAACATACCTTCAGCTTCCTTGCGAAAGGCAATGATAGGGTAATGGAAAGACAATAATATTCAATAGTTGAATCTTAACATCTCACAATGACATTGTGAACATTGAGCAGTGAACCAGCTGTTTGTCTTTACAAAATTATTTTAGGGATAGTGGTAGATTACCAACCCGGATGACGTACATTTTGTAAACTTGGAAAAGGTTAAGTTTTGTGGTATTCCATTCGATATTCTTTATTATATAAACCTTAATAAAATGTCTGAAATCCCATACGCTTACACACTGTCAGGTACTATAGTATAGCACTTCCTCTTCATTTCCCCTTTACATCTATAACTGCAGGCAATTACATAAAGCTAAAAACAGGCAGAAGTTACATATTTAAGTGATAATATGCCCAAATTATAAGGAAGCAGAGTACAATTTGTTGTCTTCAAACCAAACCATACAACTTGATATTGTTAGATATTAAAGGGCAGATAACTTGTAGTTACACTTGATTCTTCTTAGCTAGCCCATCACCTGCAAAGATTAAAACAGCCAGTATGTCTCAATATGGTTGCAGAAATAAGAGATGTCTTCTTCATGGAGGAATGGCAAGAAAGTAAGCATGTCTTTGCAAGTTTTTTCTTATTTTGTCTGTGCAGCTCATGGCACACACCCTGGACAGTTCCTGAGGCCATTCATAAATGAAACAGCTTATGCAGAACCCCTTTACTAGTTCAGCTACTTTACAGTGTGTTATATTGGAATTGCACATAAAATGGCAAAATGGTGAAAGGCTTCAAGAAACACCTAAAAAACAGGCCAACTACACAAGCAGGCCTCAGGCATTTCCAGGAACCAGAAATAGGGAGCAGGCTTTTAAAGTTCAAATGGCTTTAAATGTCTCAAAGTGTATCAGATTGCTTCTCTAGGAAAAGGAAAAACGTAATAAAATAGTTTGCTTGAGAAACAAGTCGACAAAGAGTACTTACAAAATAAGAATTCATATAAGCAAAGAAAAAAAAACCCCAAAAATGACAAAAAGGCAAAAGGATTTGCCTAAAAGGCAATCCAAGACAAAAAAGTTCAGTTCCGTAAAACAAAAACAATATTTCAAGAAGCCAATTCAATACTTGCACTGAACACAACACACTCCAGACAACAATGAGCCACTGAATGATCTGCTCTCAGTTTTCACAAGATAAAGGCTGGTGCCAGTCCCTCAGCTGTGACATCAGGGTGGACCTGCCTCTTGAGGCTCCACCCACAAAACTCAAGGAACACAAAAGAACATAGCATAGTACTTTGATGCAAAATAATAAGTAAATACAAGAGTATTAACAAAAAATACATAATTACAACAAACATTAACAATAAATAAACCCTGGCTGTAACATAATACAGTGTGGAGATATATAACATTCACAAATGAAACAGCTCAGGCACTCAGCTCCGTCAGTCCAGCATTATTTTCTGTTCTTTCAAAGAATGCAATTCAGTCATAAAACTGGCACTAATGTTTCTCTTCTTATCCTATGAATAAAACTCTGGGTGTAGAAAAATACTGGTTTGCCAAGCTTCCTGCCTCTTTAAACATTATACAAATGCAAAGCTTACTTTACAAATAACAACGTACAAAATATTTATCAACCTATATGATAGATATTACTAATTTTTTATACCACACTACTGTTAATAATCACATATCTCATCATGTTATCTAGAAGATCCTTCAAGAGTGTAGGCTTTAGGGGCAAGGGCATCTCACTATTCAGTTCCTGTGTGTACAGGGTAAAGTGTGCTTGGATCTGTTTAATGTTTGTGTAGGCCTTAGCTAAGAGGGGATTTTCTCACTATTTCTGTAATTGTACATGTTTGTAATTTTCTTGGGCTGGATATAAAGACAGTTGGGAGCTAAATGTGATCAGCATCTCCAAATCTGACCATATTCCCACTTCTTGAATACAATGGCTTGCTCTCAGCAGGTCTGAATGGAGAACATGCTTCAAGTGGAGAGGTTCAAGATTTTGGGATTTTGTTTATGAGTGTGGGTTAAGTTGATTATGACCAACAAATTGGCAGCATTTTTAAAAATTATATATGTGTGGTGGTAATGTAGGAGCTATGTTTTCAATTATTAATAATAATTCTTTACATTTATATAGTGCTTCAACTGGTCAGTCTACTTCCTGCTCATCACCCTAGATTGTGAGCACAGGGTAGCAACTGAACGATTGATGTTTTTGAGTTAACTTTGAAGCAATGTTAAGCTTTTTGTTCTTATCATCTTAATAAGCTCAACAATATGGAATAAACTTGAGTAGAACCACTTCTTAATCTGGATCAAGAGAAGCCATCTGAGGTGGTTTGATTGTCTAAGCATAAGATTAGGACACAGGTAACGTCAGTGAACATTGATGATTCTATGGTTACGTTTTTTTTAGAAATGCTGTGTTAAATTATAGCAGTCTATACAAAAAATGTAACATTGAGTAACTACTGTATATTTTTCTCAACCTGTTTACTAGACTAAAAAAAAAACACCCATTCCACATATTATTAATTAGTATGTGGATTAAACAGATCATAGAGCATTTTTAGTGTACTCTTTGATTCATCATATGTGTACTAAATGCAGCATTCTCTTCCAGAGCCCTGGCTGTGATGGAGTCCTGGGCTCCAATCGTGTTGTGGACAGCTGTGGTGTGTGTGGAGGTGATAGCACTACTTGTCAACGTGTTGGTGGAACCTTCCAGAACTCTAGCATACCCATCGGCTACTACCGCTTTCTGGAGATTCCTCCTGGTGCAACCCATATTAACATCACAGAAAGAGAGCAGAGCCCCAACTACCTTGGTGAGTTGACACACAGTGCCACTGAATCCTCTGGGTTCTCTTATAGTAATTTAGTGAAAAGACAGTGTATTGGTATGTCGTGGCTAGTGATGGAATCTTTTAAAGTGCGTATGAAATCAAAGATTGTTTTGTGTTTGATATGTACATCTGAATAAAATTTTCTCTATTTTACTTTGCCAGTTTACCTGGAGCTGCTAAGTAACATGGCTCCTGAGAAAAGCATGGAACCAGATGCTTCTTGACTGTGTTTGAGCTTTACTGATGGAACTTGTAAAATGTACTGTAAATGAACGGGCGTTTTAATTAAAATGGCCTGTCATTGGAGATAATCTGGTGAAAATAAAGAAAAACATACTCAGCTATCCAAACAATTAGTAGTTTGTGTAAATGAAATTCAAGAATTGTGTAGAAATTTAAATTAATCTACTATGTTACTTTTTCATTATGTGCCGATTTTTGGGGAACTTTTATATTCAGTGTTGGAAGTTGATCACTGAGCTCATATCATATAAAATGTATGTATATGTAAGGAGACACAACCAAAACCAGTAAGCACATAAAGAAAATGATAGTGAACAGAAGCAAAGATGCTGTGGAAGAGACTTTGTGTTCCAGTGCACCTGGAAGATTATGCCGAGACTATGGAGAGGCTCCTTGAATTGGTGTTAAGGCCTGTAGCTTGCAGAAGCATAAATATTATGGATATGAAAGTTATTGATGATCATCCTATAGAACAAAAAAAATAATTTATTGTGTTTGGGTTATCAAGTCCCAGCAGCACATGGATTGAGGCTGTATTATGAGTTGCTTGGTGTCCTTAGGGTCTCAGACAAATTTTTGTTTATGTTTGAAATTTTTGTTATCCAACACCAACTATTATGCAGAATATAGCTGCCATAGATTCAATGGTGTTGGCACTCGCAATGGCCAAATGTGCATTTATCTTTATATATAAAATGACATTTTTCTCAGTATGCAATACATGACAGTCTAGATGTAGTCCTAGAAACACTGCACAGGTAATATCAGAAACCATTCAAATGTTTATGTGAAGCACTTTATTTGCTTTAAAGTAGTGAACAACTTCATCAGTCCTTCTTCTGGACATGCTGAAAATTAAGGAATCATTCATGTTGCCATTGAGATCTTGAAGGAAAAGAAAGGAAAGGAAGGAAAGCCATAGGTAACTAAGTAAAGCTAACATCCAGTGACCAGTTTTAAAAAATGAGAGATGGTGTGTCCCAAATGTTGGAGAAAAATTGGAAATTGCTAAGGTTACTTTAAAGAAAAAATCTGTTACACATACCCCAACACTTTACTTGCTTTATAGTATTGATACCTAAAAGATAAGTTTAAAAATATTAATGGAGTGAAGGAATGCATAAATTGTGCCACTGCTGGTCTTTTCTTTGTTATACTGCCCTCTAGTGGACAATCTGTTTAAGTAAACATTTTTTTTAAGTAGTCAGTGGGCAAGGTGGTCTGTGCTTTATGGGGCAGGAATTTTTAACTGACAGTGGTTTTGTGAAGTTATGGGTTGTTTTCCATTTGTATCTCACATGTATATTGCTGTAATTTAAATTACTTTGCAATGTCCTCATCAAAAATGATAATTACAACCAATAATACGATCCTTAAAATACAGTATCTGTAGGATAATTACACTTTATGTTCCATGGGCCTATCACAGTATCATGTGTGGACTTTCTGTACATCTGTCCTTCTCTTGTATAACATTTTTTGGAAGACGGGATACTTTACTTTTTTTAAGATGTACACATATGTGTCACAGATGACACTTGTATTAGCTGCAGGCTGCTTGATTTAGTGCACAAAAGCAGGACTGAAATCCTAAATTTATCAACCCAAACTTTATTCTTACTTCAGAACATATAAATAGCAAGTGTTTTCATTGGTGTTCACTGGAAAATGAGCTATGGAGGTAAATATTTGATGAACTGCTTATGTCTTGCAGCTCTTCGCACTGCTAGTGGACACTCTGTGATCAATGGCCGGTGGGCGGTGGATCCCCCTGGCCGATATGAAGCTGCAGGGACTGTTTTTGAATACCGCAGACCAAATGAATTGGGAAGCAATGCAGGAGAAACCTTGATGGCTACTGGGCCCACCACAGCCATGTTGCATGTCTATGTGAGTACCAGTAAGGAGCATTTCAAAGAATGTCAGGCTGAGTTTAGAGGTTTTCAATTTATTAGGCTGTCATATATTCATAAAAGACAGATGTGTTACTGTGCAAATAGCTTGGTTGATGAAGTATAATAAGGTCTTGAATTTATTTTTTAACAGATAATATTTCATAAGAAGAATCCAGGGGTAGATTATGAATTTTACCTGCCAGTGGAAAAGAAAGCAATGGCCCCGGTCCAGCATCTGTTCATCCCTCGGCAGCAATTTAGTGAGAAACTTTTTATTGGCCGTCTGCCTTTTCTCTTGTGTGCTCCTGTCTGACTAGCAGTTGAGTGCCAGATTATGTGCATGCAGTTGTGTTGTTAATACGTTTGTAAATGGGGAGCTGACCATATCTTTATTTCACTGCATGCTTCCAGTTGGTCTGTCAACATCTCTGGGCATGCTTGTCTTCTAATTTGTGCCATAGATGCAGTATTTACAGAATATTTAAACTTCCTGGTTGCTTTTTATTCCACACTTCACAAGCCCCCTACTAGTTTGGTGTGTGTTGCTTATTGCAGCCTGAGAAAACTGAGGGGCACAACCTGTCTATTCCATCAGTGGGAAAGGCTGGAAGAGATTCTGATGAGATTCTACGAGGGGTCTCAAACACGTCGCTCGCAAGCTACCGGTAGCTTGCAACCCCTTTTCAAGTAGCTCACCAAAGGGTTAATGAATCCTACATAAATTTGAAAACTTGATTAGTCAAATTAGGGGTGGGCAGTCTTTCCAAAAAATCATATCACGATCCTTTTAACACAAAATCACTATCCACAATCTGAATTGCAATCTATCTTTTCAATGTGGCATACACGTAAGAGAATATCCGGACTCAAACTCATCAAGACCTAAGTAACACTTTATTTTAACAAAGTTGAATTCAATTTGTCTCTCGTTCGCTAGCTAAGCGGAGTTAAGGAACACCCCCGAAACTGGCGAGTGAGTGAGGAGAGCACATCACCCCCCTCCCTCTGGCACGTTGCGTGGATCTTGAATTTGCGCAAATAAATCTGTACCACAAGCGAACTATGATACATAGTGAAATGACAGTCGCAAAATCAACCGGAATGTTCAAGGAAATTATAGAAAAATACCCGATCTAAATCCGTTGAGTAGTTTTCACGTGAAAAGCGGACAGACATACAGACAGAGATACATTGGATTTGATATATTATATATTAGTAAACCTTCAAAATAAAGTGCAGTTAAAGTCTCAACAGCATTCTCAGCATAGTGCCACATAACTGTAAGAATCTTCACCAAACAGCTCTGAAAATATCTGCTTTGTTTGGGTCTCCATACCTCTGTGAGTCTGACATGAATGTCATGAAATCAAAGTTCACGACGGACAGACGAACATTTAAATGACTCCATACGAGTGAACCTAAGTGGCTCCACTCCACTATTCGCCTCTCATGTTGACTCCATGCAGTGCCAGTCATCTCACTAACTAAAAAACACATCACACTTGCAACTGGAGATGTAAATACTCTTGTTAAGTGAAACAGTGACATGTAACAAATGAATAAGTAATATCTGTGTATTTGTAATTGCATTGTTTTTTGTTTTGACAACATTCATGTTTTAATTCAATAGTGTGAGATACACAAGAAAATGCATACAGACATACAAAATGCACTTGCAGGTGAACTAAATATTTTTTGTGATGTTTTAATGCAAAATGTGAGTTGTGAGCACCAACATTTTGTAAGTGTTCAGGCAAAACAAGCTTATTCAGGTTGTTTGGGTTGAAATAAGCTATGAGAATAAACGTTAGAAAACATGAGTAGCTCGCGGCCATTTTCATTTTGTAAAAGTAGCTCTCAGGGGAAAAAAGATTGGAGACCCCTGTTCTATACGGACATTTTATTATTTGTTTAACAGTCCTCTAAATGGAAAAGTAAATTAAATAATCATTAAAGATAACATACAGTTTTAGCATGAATGAAGCACTACATGTAGATGCTTTTTCATGTGACACAAAAGCTTGAAAATTCTATTGCTTTTGTATTCAAAATACATCATGTCATGACTTAGTTTGATCTCATTTAGAGTATTTACTATAAAAAATCTTTAGAAATTTTAGAAATATAACATTCTTCATAAGGAGTTTCACTGAAACAACTGGAGTGTTTATTGTTGCATAAAGTGTTCAGTCTGTTCGTTTGATAATTCTTAAGTAAATTATAATTCTACTCTGGCTTATAAAGCAATCCCAATACTTCTAACTTTTCAATGTCCCTCATTTTTATAAGTAACAGTATATATCGCAAATGCCCCACAGACTCTTACATGACTCTTCTGTCTCTGCAGCTCCAGCCCTTACAGGTTCCCTGTCCCAAGCATCTCAACAGGGGCCACAGGAGCCTCCTTTAGCTGTTCCCCCTGCACGGGATCCAATACTGGTGCCATCAGGAGGAGGTTACAGAGGGGAAGCACCGTCTCGTGGCACAGGACCTCAAAGAAATGTACGCATTCCGCCACGGACCGACGTGCCATTAGACAGCCCCCCGGATTACCAGTGGATAAAAGCTGGTCTCACCGACTGTACTGCCTCCTGTGGGAAAGGTATGCATACATATGAGAAACCAGCACTAAATATCTTCCCAAAACAGTGCCTGAAGATACTTGGTTTTGATATACAGTCCACGGTTGAAAATGGATGTGTCTTTGTGCATTTTGCCTATCTGAATCCCCTGACTGAGTGAAGCCTTGCCTCTGCCCTCTTTACATTTATTTTAAAACAAGGAATGTTTCGAACCTTGATAGAAGTAAAAACCATCCACATGCTGCATGCATTGCCTTTACTTCAGTTGACGTCCAGTTTATCAGGCATTTATTCTGTGAAAAAGAATAGCCAAGTCAGTAGAGGGAATCTGCTTTGATGTCAAATAAATAAAAGAGTATTTATTCACATTTTGAATTCCAGAAATGTAGAAGTTTTTAGAGGAGACTTCAAAGGATGACATCTAGTTAAGAGTGTAGTCGTGCATGGAACCTAAACAATAGGGATAGGTGATAAACAGGGAGTCAGCAGAGGGACCAATGATAAAATACTTAGTGTCACGCTAAGATATCTCCATTATCTGGTATATGGGAAAAAATTGTTCTTGAGGTATAGAAATCAAAAATAAGTTCTCCTGGTTTGCTCAAAATGTGTGGAAAACTACCATATTTAAATGTAAAACAACTTTTGTCACAGAACATGCAAATAAAGAAAAAGGGAAATGCTGGTGTATTAGTGTCTTAATGGTAACTTCTTTGTGTATGAACTTGCATGTCAACTATGTAAAAAAAAGAGTCCATCCTGTTTTAAATTATTGCTCAGCATTATGTGCATTTCACCCCCTGGCTGTGGGGTCGGAGTCAGAGACAATTTTGGGAACCTGGAGTTGGAGTCGGAGTCAGCAAAATAGTACCGACTCCGACTCCTAATAAATTAAAATTGTAATGAAAAAAAAAATGCAGCAAGTTCAAATGTCCCCTTTCACAAGCAATAGTCATAATTAAGTATTTCTCTGAAGAATACAGCCTGAATAATAAAGCCCAGTGCATAGTTGTGTTAATACTAGTGTGAAGTTCAGCTGAGCTATTATACAACCTGACATTCACATATTGTAATCTGGATTATGGTACATTACAAAAAGTGTTTTCATTTTATTTCACATGTAATGCGTTTAACAAGTTAATATGAGTGTAAACAAGTGTAATGATGTAGGTGGAGCCGTGTGCTAGGGCCTGATGTGTGTTCAGTGGTTCTTGTCTTTTGTTTAAACTAGCCAATATGGTAGAGAGTCAGCTTCCTAGGCAGTACAGTAGTTCTGTGGTTAAGTGACATGTATGTTGCCTTCCTTCAATCAACTAAGGAGTCGGAGTCGAAGGATTTATCTACCGACTCCACAGCCCTGTTTCACCCAGATTGGTGAGTTGATACTGGCTGTCTCCCACCATGACTCTGCATTCGATTTAGCTGGTTTTCAGCGAATGTTACTTTTGATGCCAGCAAAACAGGAAAAGGGGTTAGTAAAAAATGCAAGGCCTTGGCTTGTATTTGTTTGGCATTAGTGAGAAAGAAGCTGCATTTTCATGGGTTCAGGCTATTCAGGTGAATAGCTGTCATATCCATTTGAGTAGTACAACAACAAGTATTTCTTTAGTATATTTGTTATTTGTTAAAACGTTTTAGTCTGAATAAAATATATATACTGTATTATAGCAGTATCTAGCAAAACTGTCAACATTTTTGATTATACCATGATATGAATTTTTGGCCATATTGCCAACTCTTATGTAAGTTCGGGTGGAATGTTATACTCGATAGTGGGTAATGTCTGTCTAATACTGGTTTTCAAGACACACATCCCATCATTATAACCAGAGCATCTCTAACTTAAACAATTCTACAAGATTTACATAGGCCACACAGCGAGACGTTTAAGCAAAAGTATGATTTAGAGAAAACCAAATGAGTATGTTTATGGTTAGTCAGAGGTAATAATGGCCATTTCCTCTCCTGCCTACTTGGAGTTTGAATTCCTTTGCCAAAAAAATGTAACAGTAATAATATAATTGGGAGACTTTTGGCAGAGACCTGGAGACAGCAGACTGATGTATTAAATCATTGTAAAATATTCAGTGAGTTTAGTTGCCTTTAAAGGCCTGGAACCAAGCTTGGAAGCTAGGGGAAATTCATCAGAGGCACTTTTATAATGTTTCAACTTTGTTCTACCTCTTGTGATTTTTGTCAGTCTTGGGTGAAAAAAAAAGTAAATAAATAAAATGAGAACTAAATGTTAAGTCCACCGCGGTGGGCTGGCGCCCTGCCCGGGATTTGTTCCTGCCTTGTGCCCTGTGTTGACTGGGACTGGCTCCAGCAGACCCCCGTGACCCTGTGTTAGGATATAGCGGGTTGGATAATGGATGGATGGATGGATGGATGTTCATGACCCAAAAGTGGCCTTTTTATCAGATGTTTTTGTAATATGACTTGTATCAATAATATTGACATAGTCCTCTAATTCTGAGCTCCTCTATAATTTATGTTCCTCAGCTCTGAATGCATTTAAAACCAGGATGTCATAATCCTTAACCTTGGGCCAGAGGGACCCTTGTGGTTGCTGGCTTTCATTCCAATCAGTTTCCCACCCATAGGCCTTTTTTGAGCTCCTTGCTTAATTATATTTCTCCTTTTTCCTGTTTTTGTCCTGGGTGTGTGGATTCCTAAATGTTTGACCACTTTCTCAAGAAATCCCACAAGATGTGCACATTTTTGAGAACCATTTCCCTCAACTTTGAGACGTGCTTACAAAGATAATGTATGTTTAATTTTAGCTTGCAAAGATAATGCATGTTTAATTGTAGCCTACATTGTTCTTACAATGCAGCTAATAAGAATACAGGTGCAAATAGTAAGGCATCTTCAAAGCGCATTGACATGTAATAGCCAATAGTAATAGTTTGTATAAAAGAAAAACCAATGCTAACAAGTACTAGCAAGATCAGTCCCTGGCTTGGATCAGCCTCTAGGGACCTATTTAAATCCTTCCCTTTCAACCTATGATCCAAAATGCCCTAATCCTCGGCTTAATTAGGGAAAGGATGTTGCCCTCTGATCTTCCTGTTAACAAAAATGCATGTCACAGAGGCCTGTGAAGTATTAATAATACAGAGCAACTGAAAGCCCTTTTCCAGCTGCCCACAGCAGCCCTGGAGGCCCATAAAACACGTTCCAAGCCATAGTCTGCTTTTTTTTAAACTATTTTTAAACAAAAAGTTTGCAAGTTTAGATTGGGCATACTTATTGTCATATAATTTGGCTTATGTGCAGAAAAAGTAAAAGACATTGAAATCTGGAAAGGTCTTTTACAGATAGGTTAATAACTTAACAGTCTAAGCTAGAAAGAATGCCAGCAACTCTAGGTATCCCCTAGGATTTGGACTGAGAAGCCGTGCTGTACAACAAACTGGCGTCATCTTGAAAACATGAGATCACTGCAGCTGTATAGAGAGAGAAATGTATTATTACAGACATAATTAGTACAGAAACATCTGCTCCCCTTTGGTGCACCTTGTGACCAGCAGGGGCTCCTGTGACATATTCAGGGTGACACTGATTGAACTGCTGTGATAAACATTTCCTAGCTGCAGATATTAGGAAGTATTGTAACAATAAACTCTTCTTCAGGTTTCCAGTACCCTGTGTATCGCTGTATTGATCGCAAGACCCAGGAGAAGGTGCCTGAGAGGAGATGTGATCCAGCAGCAAAGCCTACCCCTACTGAAGAGTTCTGTAATGTGCAGCCCTGTCCAGCTTTGTAAGTAAATGTGATTTGAAACGTGCACGCACACCCACACCCTGCACACTTTATGAGTCATTCTATTTTCTGGACTGATTCCTCACTACATAATTAAACTTGTGAGGAGACCAATTTTCTGTTCATGGGGCTGAAGGATCTGACATTTTCACTGTCTTAATTGAAAAGTATCAGGTTTTCAGGACACATTGTATGTTTAATTTGTTATGTTTTGATTCCTCAAAGCTGCCAAAAAATTCAAGTCAAAGATGTCAGCAGACACTTGTCTGTATCCTACAGGCTGAGTAAAGGGGCACTGAACTGGCAAGGAGCTGCTAAAGCAGGAATGGTGTTAAACTGGCACTATACATGGTAAAGGCCTGCCAGGGGCCAGAGAAATCAACAACAACATCAATTTACTTCTCGTCTAGCCCAAAGTCATACAAGGAATGCCTCAATAAGGTTTTAACAGGCCCAATTATTTGACAGACTCCCAGCCTTGACTCTGTAAGAAGACAAGAAAAAATTCCCAAAAAAACATAGGAAAAAAAAATAGAAGAAACCATCGAAAGGACAAAAATCTAAACATACCAAGCCTGGCAATTATAAAGGTACTTTGCAAACCATAGTGTGAATAGACATGATTATATGAGAGTAAGCTCTGGAACTGCCGAAGGTTCCCTTCAAAGAGTTAATCCAATTACACCAAAATAAGCGGAAAGCAATGGAGGTCTAGGAGGAGACTTTTATTATTCCCCCAGAATAACATATGGTTTTAGGCAAGTTCCAAATGAGACAGATGTTAAAATTATGGATTGTGAACATTTTTAAAAATATACATACAGTACAAATGCTCCGACATCCATTTCCTGAATAAGCTGTTGTCAACACAGGGTCACAGTGAGCAGAAGGATTGGCTGCAAAGCAGGAACAGGAGTCATCCCTGGACTGGACACAGCCACAAACACTTTTAAAATTACTCACGCCATGCCATTCTTGAGTCTCCAGTCAAATTTACATGTGCATCATAGGAGGTGTGATGAAACTGGAATCCCTGAAGAAAGGCAGTTCCATTAATTATTTAATGATTAAGGATGAGTACATTTTTGTGAAGGGGTAAATGAAAGTTAGTTGGATAAGCAAAAGCATATGTTGCCTGCTAAATCTCTTTTTTCCTCAAATATAATCTTTCCTACTTGTTTATGGTATAGGTACAACAGTGGTTTCACCCGGAAAATAATATAATCGTACTGTCTTTTCTCTGGTATGTTTTGCACAATCCTCATATGTTTCTGTTTATCATTCTCAAGTGTGGCCCAAAAAATCCCAGAAAAAATAATTTGATGGTCGTTTTATAAACATTTTTCCTTCCCATTGACTGTAATAAAAGACTCCACACAGACATATACAGTAAATCTGTTTAAACCAGGAGAGCACTTCAGGAGTTTGTTCTCTTATGAGGATGGCAGACAGTGCACAGAAGCAAGATATCTACAGCAGCAGTCCTTTTGGAAAGCAAGAGAGATTAGGCTTAACACTAGAATTACCAGAGCCTACAAAAAAAACTCGTAGATCCGGCCCACTTTAAATCCCATCGCACCTCTCCGTCAGCGTCTTTTGTCCTGTAAATATGCCGATAAAGACAAGCAGCAAGCAGCCAGGTATCCCACCCCACCACCGCCACACATTGTTAAAACAGAAACGTTTTTCATATTTTAGTAGTAAATGACAAAATGTTGGCATAAACTTTATAATGTGTGAAGCCTGAAGTCCAAAGATCAAATAAACACTTTCACAAAAGGTTCAAGGACAATGCAACAGCTTCCGTGGTGTAGCGGTAAGATTTGCTGACTTGTAATCAAGAGTCCCCGATTCGATCCTGACTGCCTCGTATATTTGCCATTTTCAGTAGTGAGCTGCTCTTATTGTTTATATTATACAGTACACACATACATTTGGTTTGCGTCTGTAACAGACCGTATAATTTATAGTACTGTACTTGTAAAAGTTACCATTTTTTTTTTCACTTTTATTCTCTCACTCGCGATCATGATACATACTACCGCCCTAGGGATCTGACGCTGTTAGTTTTTATTTAAAACTGGGAGTAACTGTAGATGTGAGTGGTGTTTTGAGGCAATGGAACAGGACATTCTCTGATCTGGAGGGATAAAAGCTGACAATGTAGAAGGGGCGGTCCTTGCGTGTGTGTGAACTGTTATCATTTGAATTTGATGATTGCATATAGCGCTGAACTGACCTCTCTGTACTATTCTTTCCTCTGCATGTCCTGGAGTACAAAAGTAACAGCACCATACAGCAACGTGGAAACTGGCAAGATCGGAAAGAAAAAAAAAAATATGCAGTCACCGATTACAAGCGCAAGATGTTATGCGAATCAATATATGAAAAATGTTGCATCTGTGCCAAAATGTTTTCTGAAATGTACTATACAGTTCATAAAATGAATAATTCCAAATATAATACAGTATATACTTATGTCTCTGTTTTTTTGTTTTTTTTTGACATCATAGACCATAAGTTGTATACTAATTCAGCGTGAAAAGGAACACTCAATAAAACTGAATAAAAAAAATCAAGTGACGGTGAGATATGAAGAAGGCAGATTCACTAGCGTTTGTGTGTCAGCTTTTATCCCTCCAGATCAGAGAATGTCCAGTTCCATTGCCTCAAAACACCACTCACATCTACAGTTACTCCCAGTTTCAAATAAAAACTAACAGCGTCAGATCCCTGAGTGAGGGGGGGGGGGTGGTAGTATGTATCGTGATCATGACTGAGCGAATAAAAGTGAAAAAAAAAATGGTAACTTTTACAAGTGCTATAAATGTACACCGTCTGTAACAGACGCAAACCAAATGTATGTGTGTACTGTATAATATTAACAATAAGAGCAGCTCACTAATGAAAACGGTAAATATAGGAGGCAGTGAGGATCGAACCGGGGACTCTTGATTACAAGTCAGCAAATCTTACTGCTACGCCATGGAAGCTGTTATATTGTCCTTGAACCTTTTGTGAAAGTGTTTATTTGCTCTTTGGACTTAAGGCTTCACACATTATATAATTTATGCCAACATTTTGTCACTTACTACCAAAATATTAAAAAAAGTTTCTGTTTTAACAATGTGTTTACACAGATTATTGTAGAAACGGAACACACATGAAATGCATGTGTTCCAAATAACGATCTATTATTTCCACTCTAAAACTCCAGCACTTCACGCCCAGATAATCAATGAAGGCTTGAGCTGGGAGAACATTGTGCACGTTTTGTGATGGTGGGGGATGGGATACCAGGCTGCTTGCTGCTTGTCTTTGTTGACACATTTACAGAACAAAAGACGCTGATGGAGAGGTGCAAATGGATTTAAGGTGGGCCGGATCTACAAGTTTTTTCGTAGGCTCTGGTAATTCTAGTGTTAAAGTATGTAATACATTTGTGAGGGCACAGCTGAAATATGTTGTGCAGTTTTGGCCTCCATATTACATTAAAGATATAGCTGTTCTTATGATTTTATTACTTCAGAAAGACCTGAAGGACCCTTATTTGGGCCTTTGTGAAAACAAATATTAATGTGTCTTGCAAGTGATTTTCCCAATTTTGTCACTTTTGGTTTTCTTTCTTAATCAGTTTAGTACTAAGAGTAACTTCCTTACATGTTGGGTAGCTTGACTGATGATGGGATTTTATGTATCCTTTGTGTTTTATCCTCACTGTTGTGTGGGACACAGCTGGGAAGTTGGTGAGTGGTCAGACTGTAGTAAAACCTGTGGCCCCGGGATCCAGCATCGTCAGGTGCACTGCCGACAGGTCTATGCCAATAGGAGCAGCATGGTTCACCCACAGCGCTGTGCCACCCTTCAGAAGCCCAACAACACTCAGCACTGTCACTTGCGCATCTGTAGCCACTGGGAGATTGGTACCGACTGGAGTGCAGTGAGTAATGCCTCTGTTTTATTTCCTGATTTGTGCTTTTCGAGAAAAATAGAGAAAAGGGTATTCTTATGCTAAACTAAACATAGCTTGTCCCAAAACAGCTAAAATGAGAACAAATGTATTGAGTAACAAAGCCACAAAAAGATGGTTGAAATATTCGAAAATGGTATTGAATTTTGAATCTTGTCCACATCCTAAATTCTGGTGCTTGAGGCAGTCTCTACCTGTTGCAGTAATCAAATACTGAAACAAAGACTACATTGATGAGTAAACAAAGACTACAGTTATGAATAGAGCTGACCATCAAATTTTGTATTGTTACTATTCACAATGGAAACTCTTGGTCATGTATATTGGCCTTTGTAGGGGACCCATCAAGCTTAGGTAAGAAAAGTAATTGGGAGTCATGATGCTCTTTCACTGACATGAATTTATTCTGGACTTGCCTTCTATCTATTAATTTACTAAACACTTATTTAGGGGGGGAGAAACTGGACCCTTGCTCAGTAAAAATGTGCCGAGTGAGGGTCTTGCCCTAAAAATCTGGGTGTGCCAATGAGTCGTGTACTGGAATAACTGACAGTCTCATGTTAATCTAAAGGGACAGCAGCAAATGTTGACAATATTTCAAATATGTATAGCTTTTGTATAATCAGTACTGTAATGTTGTTGATTTAAGTGATAGATCCAGGTGCTTTGACACGCTTTTATTTCTTTTGTGTTCAGTGTTCCGTGATGTGTGGTGTAGGTGAACGGACCAGGACTGTACGTTGCATTAGTAATCAAGGCTCTGTTGTGAATGACAGAGAGTGTAATGCTGAACTGCGACCCATCTCCAGTGAGACTTGTGACATGGGGCACTGCGTGCGTAGCTGGTTTTTCAGTGACTGGAACAAAATGGTGAGTAAAAAATTATGTTAGTTTTCCTCATTCACATTTTTACTTTCTAGTAGAGAAATAAACTGTATTAATCCAAGAGATTTAACAATTTCATTTTTATTATTGATATTAATTTTATACAAGCAGTCCAGCAGGGTGACCTAATGGCATGTTCTATAAACTATTGGAGAGTACTAGTTTAAATTATTTATTCTCCATTATACCACATCTTTAAAGTGATCCATAAATTATTTACTTAAAATCTGAACTTTAAATGTGTTTTGGTGCCAAATGCTTATCCTGGCTGTCACTGCAGCCACTTTCTTACAAAGCCTATTGTACCTGCTGTGGTGAACACTGACTTTACAAAGCACGTTACATCCATGCATTATATTGAAAATATATCTTGCAAGTAACAGAAAAACTGGTAAAGTGAAGGTGAAATCATGCTAAGGTTGATCAAGATCCAAAAAATTAACAGTATTTGATTATAGTTAAAAAGGTTTTTCATATTCATTCAAGTTATAAATGTTGAAAGTTTGCATATCAGAAGACAGCTCCAGAACAAAAGTGTGCAATTTGTTTTTTTTCTAAGTATATACTGTACGCTTATCTCAGGTGTACATTTTTGCTCCATCTTTTACTGAGTTAGACAGAGTGGGGTGTTTGATTTCAGAGTGCTAGATCTGAGTAGCAGGGTGGTTCTAAAATGGAAAGAAAAGTCAGTGACAAGCTGACAGTTTTATCTAATTTTGATTTAGTTTGTTTCAGAATTGACATTATTTGTAACTACTTGACTGCGGTAGGTTGGTGCCCTGCCCAGGAATGGTTCCTGCCTTGCGCCCTGTGTTGGCTGGGATTGGCTCCAGCAGACCCCCGTGACCCTGTATTCGGATTCAACGGGTTAGAAAATGGATGGATGGATGTAACTACTTGAAGTAGAGTGATGTTTGTTTGTTGAAGATCCTTAAGGACTGGATAAAAGTAATGCATCTAACACAATAAAGGAGTTACTGCTACGCAAATAAAGAGACATTGCATAAAAAATGTTTGGTACTTGATAGCATTTTGTCCTGCTGTAGCTGAGATGTGTGGGCTAAGGGTTAGACTTTAGTCAAGCTTAATCACTAAGGGGAACTACATCAAATCATTCAGACTCAGGAGTTTCAAATTCTCCTTGACTCTCTTTTCTTGCATAGAATTCAGATGACTTTACCTGCTCTTGTGGAAGAATGTCATTTACAGGGTGGCTGCAGACACAGCAAAGCTCCATTATTAATTATTATAAAAGTGTTGGTTATACAAATATTAAGTATGTCAATAATACCAAATAATGACATAATAGTACATGAGGTAGAATAATATAATAAAACCTAGTCTTGACAATGCAGTATTACGGTTGTAGTTTTCTTTGTATAGCAGGGTGAATTTTCCCCAAATTTTACCTCAAAATTTCACTTTGCTTCAGGTGGTTGATGTTTTTTTTTTGTTCTTTATTTCACCTTATGTGATGTCTTATATTAGGAATTTTCTAGTTTTCGCATACCCCTTGGAGTCAGAGTACAAGGTCAGTCATTACACAGCACCCCTGGAGCAATTGCAGGTTAAGGGCCTTGCTCAAGGCCCCAGCAGAGTAGGATTTCTTTTGGCAGCAATGGGCATTTGAACCCACAACATTCCAGATGCCAGTGCAGATCCTTCGCATCAGAGCCATCACTCCTTCCTTGGACTGAGCCTTTATACTGTATGTCCAAACTACTCAAAGCACTTCCGTAACCTGAGCTTATACATCAGCTTTTGCACCCAAGATTTGCTACTGCCTGATCAATCAGGACATCATCAGTCCCTGCCCCTTCTCGTGTTTTCCATTTAAAGTATCAGTTACCCTACAGTTTTGCACAAACCATCTGCCAGTTTTAGAGGAGAGCAGAAATGAAGAATTATATAAGGGAACTTGTGACTTAATATCTGTATTTACTTACGTATTTGTTAGTTATGAACAGCCACTAATGTTTCTGTTACTGTGCTCATTTTGAGCGGCACAGTGGCGCAGTAGTAGTGCTGCTGCCTTGCAGTAATGAGACTGGGATTCACATCCCCTGGGTTCTCCCTGTGTGGAGTTTGCATGTTTTTCCCATATCTGTGTAGGCTTCCTCTTGGTGCTCTGGTTTCCTCCCACAGTCAAAAGACATTCAAGTTAGGTGGATTGGAGATACTAAATTGGCCCAAGTGTGTGGTTGGGGTGTGTATTTGTGTGTGCTTGCGTGTTTGCCTTGTCTTGTGCCCTTTGCTAACTGGGATAGGCTCCAGCACCCACCGTGACCCTGTTCAGGTCAAAGGGGTTTAGAAAATGACTGACTGACTGATTTTCATTTTGCAGTTCTTTAAGAGCTTTTCTTGATCTGTCACAATTACTGATTTGATGTTGTACATAGCATGCAAGACATGTTAAACAACTCCAATTGCAATGCATCAAAAAGTAAAACTTTCTGTCATCAAAAAATCATCAGAAAGCTTCTGTTCTATTCTTACAATGGGAAAAGTGATTTAGTGTAATCTTAAAAAGTAATCTATTTTCTGAAGACCAAGGAAAACCATGTAATTATCCATCCATTCATCCATCCATCCATTATCCAACCCGCTATATCCTAACTACAGGGTCACGGTGGTCTGCTGGAGCCAATCCCAGCCAACACAGGGCACAAGGCAGGAAACAAACCCCGGGCAGAGCGCCAGCCCACCTCAGTGACTGTAATTAAAGAAAATCAAATGGCACAGTACATCAAGATGTCCTCCTGCAGAGGGTTCACAAAAGTCCCTTCATTAAAAGGCAGTAGTGCATAGCAGTTTTTTTTCTTTTATTAATGACCTAGGCAGCTGTATGGTCTTGAACCACTTGAATCACTCATGACAGAATGTGTCAGTAGTTGAACTTGGAACACATAGTTTTAATCAAAGCCAGATTTTATTCACCATTTTTTCCTTTCTGTTGTGCAGTGCTCTGCAGAGTGTGGAACAGGAGTCCAGCGGCGATCAGTAGTTTGTCTGTCAAACTACCCCAAAGGCCAATCAGATCAAGGATGTAGTGGCACAAGGCCTCCTGATCTACGGGCTTGCAATGAGGGACCATGTGAGCCCACCACCCGCTGGTTCACTGGTCCCTGGAGTGAGGTGGGTATTATTAAGATTTTTCTCATGAACAGCACACTGGAAGAGAAAAAAAAATGTGCTGTTCTTTTAGCATTACATAGACTGCTAACAATTCACAGATGTAGCCGTCAAATTTGATAAGACTCCCTTATGCAATATACACTGTGTTTCTATGGAATGCGGGAGAGTCACACCGTTATGACAAAGCCTTAAAGAAGACGCATAATTCATGAATGAATCCATGAGTTGTGTAACCAACTCCTTGTAGTTTTGTGTTTGCCAAAAAATATTAATTTATCTTACCCTGGTGTATTACACTGACTACCATCATAAGAACAGAGGAATGGGTTAAACCCTGGCACTGGCTATAATACCTCTGGGAGAAAAATGAATACTTCATTTTTATTTTACACAAAACTAAAGATCTTTCTCCGTTTACAACTTTTCAGTGTTTTCCAGTGGTACATTCCAAAGATTAACATATGAATTATATAAAAAATTCCACTTGTAAATCTATTCCTTGTCAGCTTCATTCCATTGCTTAATGGTTGAAAGGTCAAGCTCTGTGTTAAGGTCTTTATAAGGACAGAATTTATAATGACTTGCATCTCTGCAAGATATTTAAGGTTCCATTATGATGTAACAGAAATGCTGCACAAAATCTATATATATATATATATATATATATATATATATATATATATATATATCAACAACAACATTTATTTATATAGCACATTTTCATACAAAAAAATGTAGCTCAAAGTGCTTTACAAAATGAAGAAATAGAAAAATAGAAGACACAATAAAAAATAAAAATAAGTCAACATTCATTAACATAGAATAAGTAAGGTCCGATGGCCAGGGTGGACAGAAAAAACAAAAAAAAAAAACTCCAGACGGCTGGAGAAAAAAAAATAAAATCTGCAGGGATTCCAGACCAAGAGACCGCCCAGTCCCCTCTGGGCAATCTACCTAACATAAATGAAACAGTCCTCTTTGTATTTAGGGTTCTCATGGAAGGACTTGATGATGATGGTCACGTAGACTTCTGGCTTTCAGTCCATCAATGTTGGAGCATCATGATGCTTTCCACCACAAAGAAACCGGAAAAAGAAACAGAAGAGAGAGTAGGGGTCAGTACGGATATAATTATATATAATTATATATATATAATTATACATATTGTCACGCTTGGGTTACACAATTGCACAGATCCATTCAAGGTTTTCAAGAAACATAAACTTTATTCGTAAACAGCATAATAATGCATAAAGCAGAGGCTGTCTGGGGGAGAAATGAGACAAGGCAATAAGCAAAAAGGACAGGTGCTATACAGGCTTTTAAATATACAAAGTGCTGTGCGAGAAGCATTTCACGCGACAGAGCAGCAGCAGCCCAGCATCTAATGGAGCAAAGAGGAGACAAACTGTATTTGTTCTAATTGCAACAGCATTCAAGAGGGGACCTCGGAGGAGCGACCCTGCCCTCCAGGGGTGTGCAGAGCCCCCTTCTTCACATAAACAAAAAAGCTGTGTGTGTGCGCGCGTGCGTGTGTGTGTGTGTGTGTGTATGTATGGAGCAGTCTGCTCTGCTCACGCTCAACCACAGTCACTAGATGGTGCATGCATTTACTTTTAATTTTTTTTAATGCACTCACTTTTCATTCAACCCAAGCAGACAAATTGAGCTTTGTAGTAAATGCACGGTTCATATTCAAACAACAACCTACCATACGTTTGGCTGAGACAGGTTCCAGCCTGTCCTGCTTAATTTGTGTCAGAGCTGCACTCAGCTACACATCCATCTCAGACAAGATACAACCTGTCCCGGCCCACTTAGCTGATGCCTGGGCAAGGTCACCAATATAGTAAAAGTGGTAGGAAGTCTCTGGGTTGTTTTTTGTCCTGAAGTCCACATCCAGCTACTATATACATAAATAAATAAATATTTAAATATTTATTTAAATATGTATGTGTGTGTGTATTGTATGTAAATTTTCAAACAGGTTTGAGAATACACACAAGTAAGTAAAACACAAATAGTAATAGCAACTTTATAATCATTGCTTACATTTTTTATTATTATTATTATTATTACAGTCAACCGAACTTTGGATGCCACTGTAATTATTCAACTAATCACATACTGTACCCACTTAATCCAAAATCTAGTCTGAGGAAGCTGTAACTCAGCAGCACTTTAAGCAGAGCACCAAAAGCACTGGATGGTATTTGCATCCTTTGTAGGGTGTTCAGTCATGTAATCAGCCACAATTATTCTTGACAGGTAAAATTGTCAATTAACTTAATGCACTTGTTTATGGTTGGTGGGAGGACAACCAGAGTACCAGAGAAAAACCCAAGCAGATATTGGGGAGAGCATGTGGACTCCACACACACTGACTAGGCCTACAAAAAATCCTGGAACTGTGAGTCTGCAGTACTAACCACTATGTCCCGATTTCACCTAATTATATTATTTCTTTCAAATAAAAAATACAATAATACAGTTAGCCCTTCATATCTGCAGGTTCAGCATCCGTGGATTCCACCAACTGTGGATCAAAAATATTAGAAAAAAAAAAACGCTGAATCCACGCAAATGAAGTAATGTGTAGGCATATACCCTGTTGTAGCCTCCTGACTGCCCAAGGGATACCAACATGCCTACAACCACTGCAAGATTTGTTTGTTGATGCAAAGAAAAATGAAACCGCTTCCTATATTCTAACTAAGGCATCTGCAATTGCAAAGCCTCAGTCTTCAATGCTCCAAGTCTGGAGAACCCTAAATACAAAGAGGAATGGTTCATTTATGTTAGGTAGATTGCCCAGAGGAGACTGGGCGGTCTCGTGGTCTGGAATCCCTGCAGATTTTATTTTTTTTCTCCGGCCGTCTGGAGTTTTTTTTTTTTGTTTTTTCTGTCCACCCCAGCCATCGGACCTTACTCTTATTCTATGTTAATTAATGTTGACTTATTTTATTTTCTTACTGTTCCTTTTATTTTTCTATTCTTCATTATGTAAAGCACTTTGAGCTACATTGTTTTGTATGAAAATGTGCTATATAAATAAATGTTGTTGTTGTCTTAAATATCCTCACCCTCCACAGATCCTGACATTAGTATTGTAGCAACCTCAGACCATTTATTTTTTTATCTAAAAAAGTAAGGAGAACAGGCATCTTTTCCGGTTTCTTTCAGTTTGAGCGCTCAGGCTTTCCATTAATTCACCCTTTCTCCTTTTCAACGTGACTTTTTAAGTGGCCTTCTAAGCCCACCTTCACAAAAATGGGATTCTGTGCGCTTACACAGTTTACATGACTTTTACATGAAAGATAACAGTTCAAGAAACCTTTTTCTTCCTGTAAAATACTATATAGCAGCTTTGGCATCATGACGATACAATAAGCAAATACAAGTCCTCAGCAAATAAGAATATTGTATGCAAATTTCATGGCAGCCATTTGTAGCTACTCAAATTTAAATAAAGTTGTTATACTTTAGACCTCTAGGCTGACATTTCTATGTGTTTAGTTACTCAAATTGTGTCATCTTTCATGATCCAATTATTTTCACAATGCGTAGAAAGAAGAGCATGGTGATAATGACGATACTCCAGCTAACGTGTGTAAAGTATGCTTTGTGACTTCAGTGCCATGCTACAAATCAAAGGTTTTTGCCATTTTACATGCAATATAACATTCAATCAAATGCTGAAATGAAAAGCATAGTTGACCGGTGTTCACAATTCTAATACGCATTTGCTGTTTTATGGCTCTGCGATATCACATACAGCTCATTTATTTTTGGGGCTTTTATATAAGAGTGGAAAGGGAGGTCTGGTCTGCCCAGCTTTGTGTGTTGCTGCTGCAAACCTCATAAGAAAACTTGGAAAATAATGATCCTGATTCTTTTATATACAGTAGTTTAAAGTATTCTTTTTACCTAAGGTGAATTATTGTAGTTTTTTGCTATATTGGTTACTGGCATTTTATTAACAAAGTAATGTCTTATAATGTTATATAATGGAGAAGAAACAAAAATGGAAGAAATGACTGAGGCTTGACCATTGTTATAGAAAATTTAGTTAGAAGAAATGTTAGAAGGATTTCAAATGAAAACACAGAATGATATTTTTGTCCGGACAATTTCTGGAATTCTTTGCATAGCCTACTTTGCCCTAAAGATCATGTAATTTCTTAACACTTATGCTGGGGCAGTCCATCACCTTAGCTGGTCTTTTTCTTTGTCTCCTTCTTTTAGTGTAATGTGGAATGTGGAAATGGAACACAGCGCCGTGACCTCATCTGTGTCAAAAAGCTGGGCACGGATTTCAACTTAACAGACCCTCAGGAGTGTGCTCATCTTGAAAAGCCATCCCAAATACAGACCTGCAGCCCAGGGCCTTGCAGAGAAAAGTGGTACACAACCCAGTGGAGTGCGGTGAGTTGAAGGGCTGTGGGAGAAATATCATTGCGGCCCATTTTAAACTTGTTAAACTGACATGTATTGTCCCACAGTGCTCTAGGTCATGCATGGGTGGTGTCCAGATGAGGGAGGTGCGTTGTCTGACAGAACAAAACACCCTGAGTGAGCAGTGCGACGCCTCTGTGAAGCCAGTGGAAAAACAGTCCTGCAATACTCAGCCATGCACACTGGAAATAGGTAAGCCAAAGTGCAAGCTCACTGGAGTATCACTGGCTTAGTCCAAGAATAAGATTTAGCTACCATTCATTCTGCGAAAATTGCCCAGGTACAAAAGAAAGGGCTTTTGGCAGTTACATGAAACTAAAAAATGCCATCTGTCCTACTTCAAGAAAATTATAGAGCAGTAGGCAGGGTAACCCTACTCCAGGCATGTAAGATCATTTTCTGTTTGCTTAATAATACCCTTAATTAAAATACTGGATCAGTGACCTTTTTAAATACCTTCAAGCACCAGCACAATTTACATGCCAACACTGAGCTGTACTGAACCGCAATTGCGATAACATCACTGTGACTGGAAAATGCTAATACAGAGTTTCACAGAAACAACTACATACAGAAGACTGCAGAGATAAATGCGTTCCAACTAAACAGTATTTGTGTAAATAGGTAATTATGAAAATGACATGGCAGCTGGCATTATATTACAAATTAATTGCATCATTAAGCAATTTTCTTGTCTTAGCTCACAGAATTGCCCTTTCTGTTTAGTTTTTGCCAGACTAAGCCTCTGCCCACTCAAGTGTTTTTGTTTAGTAAAACTATGACAAAATATTTGCTGGCAAAGTAATGCTTGATGGTTGTCACAATAACGAGACATACTCCGATAAAGGTTTGGGGCAGCCACCCGTATATTCTGGTATCCTGGCTGCAAAGTCGTTTGTTATCAAAATAAACAGTACCGAAGTGCATACAAATGAGTCCAAAACAAGACTGAGGATTTAGGGAAAAGGGACAGGCTTTTAAAGGGGAAGACAGGAACTGAGGTCATAAGGATCAGGCCCATGTTTTTTAGCCATTGGTTCGAGCCTGGACGTGACATTACAGGGGCCGGAGCCGGTAAGGTCTCCTTCCATTGGCTCGGTCCTGGAAGTGACGTCAAGAGAGCCAGATGGAATCTCCCGGGAATGGTCTACAGGAAAGGGAGAAAAAGAGTCAGTGCACTCTGCCAGCTCCCGGCATGCCTCAGAACTGCCGTCACTCAAGCCCTTTAGCTGCCTGCCATGCGCACGTGTGTGACATGGTAAAGATGGTGATATGACAAAAATACTACATAAGGTTAATTAATTCTGCATATATCTTTGAGAATATTCCAAAATGAGTTTTAATGTTACAAAGTATATTATTTGTTCAAATTATCCTTCAGTTTGAAATGAAAGATTTTTGAGCTATATTTCTCAATAGACAAATCTATAGAAAGTACACTATATTTGTAGTTTGACATTGTCTGTCACAATACCAGAAATCCGATCACTTCTAACATCATCCCACCTGGTCTCCTGTAATTCATAAAAGCAACGTACCTTATCCCACTTAGTCACTTTGTGACGGAAGAAACGTCTGGTCAGAAAACCCCAACTACTGGCCAATCAGACAACAAAAAGCCATGTAGTACACACTGAGTGTGACAGCTTTTAGAGTTGAGCACTTGCCTGTAAGAGACAGATAAGCTGTCTGATTCATTTTGTACTGACCAGCAACTTGCAGGGCAGTCTGCATCAGTTGAGATGAAAATGGAGTTTGGAGGAGTGTACCCATCTAAAATGGCAATATTTTTTTAATTTATATAACTGCATATTCTAGCAAAATGATGCTCCTTGCTTCAGGGTACAGTGGCAGTGTCAGCATCTAGGAAGCAAATGTGCCACTTAGCAATTTTACATCTGTAAAGCCTTAAATGCAGCAGAGCTACCTTTAGCTGTCCTTCCATTTATTTTCCAACCTTGCTTATCCATTTGTTGGGTCAAGGGAGTCTCTTCCAATCCGAGTAGCAACTGACGAAAAGCAGGAATCAGCCTTGGCATGACAACAGTCTTATCACAGGCAAACTCATGGTCACTCACTCATATCAAGCAATCAACTGTTGTCTTTGTATTGCAGGATTAACTGCAGTAATTAAAGTTTTCTTACTATGTGCTATTAAATGCCAATTTAAAAATTAAAAAATAAATATTAATTAAATAAATAGAGTGGCTGGCTTAAAAATGAGTAATAGAATTACTTTCCTAGTCTTAGGAAAATGTGATTTTAGTTAAATGTGACTAAAATTAAATAGCAATATAATGTGAACACTGAGACTAAATAAAAACTTTGTGTTAGAAACAAATCAGTTTTGTTTGTCTTGTGCATTTTGGACATCAGCTCTGCAGACCATGATATCACTCCCACTTGCACTCACTATTCAATTAAAGACATAATTATCCAAATGGAAATATAAATGAACATAAACATCATTCTCAAAGTTACTTAATCCACGTGAGGGTTCTGTAAGGAGCAGGAGTTTATCCCACTGACAATGGGTTCAATGCAAGACAAAGCCTCTTGCACAGGGTGCCAGTCCATCACAGGACCCACTCATGGACGTACCCACACTTGCCCTAGAATCACCAGCTAACCAACCTGAATATCTCTGGACAAGTGAGTGGCCAAACAGGGTACCTGTCCCACCATGGTGTCTAGTTTACCTAAAATAAATGAAAAAGCTTTATTCTTACAATTTGAAGTCTCTTAAAGTTAATAGGGGCTCATTGCAATTGTGAAGCAACAAGCAGTCTAACAAGCCAGGAACAAGGCCTCTCCTGACCTTTTGAACTTACTGAGCTGTTTTTAAAAGTTCAAATGCCTGTGACATAGTGTTTATTAGTTTCTGTAGTCAAAGGCGTTATTCTGCCCGTGGCGCCTTGCAGCTGAACAGTTTCCAAGTATCAAAGTGTAGAAAGCCTGAATAGACAGAAACCCAGTGCATTGAGTAAACATTAAGTTTATTCTGTAGCGCGTTTTCCATGGAGAAGTGGTAAGTAAAAATAAAGGTCAGACAAGTATAACAGTTATGAACAAGGGGTTCAGAATTCTTATAAAGTGAAAAATAAACAATTGTCTGTTTGCTTTATTTGCATTGGTCAGACTCAGTGGTTCATTGGCACATCAGTACAGAAGGGAGATCATTTTGGGGTTTCCAGCACATTTCAAAGCAAATCCTATTGAGTTGAAATCAGTGAAGCTATATTTGGGATTTATTTCCTGTACTCTTGTAGATGAACTTATCTGCATCTGTGCCATCCATCCTGAACTTCAGCAAGTTTTTTTATGTTTTATCTCTTTCTTACTCAGATGAGAACTGCCGAGATAAACACCACAACTGCCCCGTTGTGGTCCAGGCTCGCCTTTGTGTCTACGCCTACTACAAGAATGTGTGCTGTGCTTCCTGCGCCAGAGCAGCAGAACGGGCAAAGCGACACCAGTGATGCACAATTTGACAATGCCTTCTTGCCCTTCTGCCTCAAAATGTAGAGTAATATATTTAAAAAAGGTTAATTTTTTGAAGGATTTAAGGACAGATTTCATAAAGGTCTACTCCAGTTCAGAGTTTACATTAAAGACAAACTGGAAATGTTCAAGCTCAGCTGAAATAAATCTACCAGCAGTTAATCCAAACAGAGTAACACACTGGATTATTTATTTGAAGAATGATAGTGTTAATATAAACTTTGTACTGGAGGATGTTCTAAGCAAATCTGTTTTGATGTGTACATAAGATGGCAAATGTTGCTTGTTATACAGGCTTGTAAACCAAATAATTTCAATTGCTGGCATTTCCCTTTCTCACTTTTGACATTTCTGTTCCATGTTTTTGTTAAATAGCAGGATTAAATGGGAAATATTTAGTCACTACAGGCAAAGGAAATACAGATCATGGGTCAAACAGAATCAGGTTGCTGGGGTTGGTGATGGCCACACACCCAGTGAAGTATATTTTTCTATGGTTGGTGGCTACAACAGGTCGGTTGGTAAACCAACAAAGAATCAAGCTATAACTGTGTCCTCTGTCAAAAATTCAGACTAGTGCAAATGAGCAGACATTGGCAGGACTCAGATGGTGTAGTGCAGGTGGACTTTATAAAATCAACTGTATTGGCTATAGTTTATGTAGACAATGTCATGTTCTTCAGAATAAATCTAAGTTTACATATATTCTGACATTTCTGGGAGGGTGAAGATGGAATAGACTTCAGGAAAATCTTGTCTTGCACAAAAAGCATGATGACCAGGACAAACTTGGACACAATGCTGTGAAACATGACCAGAATGCCATGGTCTTTTAGCAGAAGCATGGTATTATTTGTCATCATTGTGCTCTTCTTAAAGCTAGCAGACCAGAGCACTCCAAGTGGCAAAGATGTCTGTACTTGCCAAATAACTGTGCCTTCTTTAAAGCTACTTTCACCTTTCATTTATGAGGTTTTATACACAATCAGGAAGTTGAGATGATTACTATATGACTAAATACCTGGACTAAAAAATGGCAAGAGGAAAAGCATTATACGATGGCACGTGAGTGCCCTATGGGTAAGTGCATGAGGGAGGTACAATAGGGATTTGGCTTCTTCGTGGCAGATCACATTACTCTTAATTTGTACCCATAAAATTCTGTCACTTTTATAATATTCAATTGGTGACATACCCAGTGCAAAAAATGCACTCCATGGTAATGGCACAATTCCAGTTAACCATTGTTCTTTTTAATAAGAGGAGTCCAGTCTCCCACACCACCCAATATAACTTACAGCCTTGCACTCAGAGGACAGCATTGTAAGGGAGTAAAACTCACATTTTTGAGCTGTCTTTGTCGCTGGGAGGGTCTTTTCAAGGATCTGCAGTTGAATATAGAGTCCAAAGAAATCGTGCAAATTGGTGTTTGCATACACAGCTCCCTGTTGACTACCAAAGATACATTCTAAGAAAGAAGTATGAACACAACCACCATATCAGAATGCACATTAACAAAAAAGAAATATTTTAAAAGAAACATATGCTGGAGCTGTTTTCAGGTTGTTTCAGCAGTAGTGTTATGGTTTATTTGAACTTTTCTCCATTGTGAGGATCTTTTCTTTCTTCTCCTTAGTCACGGATTGACTATTGGATCTCATTACTGTAGGGTTCATTCCATTACAAGCGATGCAGTGCTATTCCCACACAGAATTGATGATTTTTGTCATATTTTGTATGCCAACCTCTCCACAGCAACCACCACCAGCACATCATTTTCAACCTCTGATTTATAGTGTGGTAATCCATGCCCCTCTATGGATTTTCAAGAGATATACAAAGTGCCTTAACTTTAATAAAATGGAATGAGTGTTGTAACTACTCAGATATCTCTAGCTCTCTAGGTGTTTGTGAGTGCATCTCGTGTTCATTCCAACATTCGCTAATAGTTGAGGCAGGGTCTCTACCACAATAAGAGTCCCAAAGCTGCAGGACGATGTGGAAAGGCAGAATGACCAAATAATCACAGTGCTTGTCAAAAAGACAATAAGCAGAAGTCATACTATAAGAAGGCCACTCAAAGCTGATATAAACATCATTGTTTAAGGGGTAACACAAGCCTTTCCTTGTCAGTATTGTTTTCTACATGTTATACAATTTAGAACTTTTTTATATACAAAGTGACTTAGTTTCCTTGTTTTGTGTTTTAAGCTTGGTCTGAAAATGTGTCTTTTTAATGGTCAAAGCAAAACGCATTTATTTTATGTACAACTAATTTATTTTTCAAGAAAACCCTATAGAGATATATACTGAATAAAGAGTACTTTCTATGTTTAAAACTGCAATGTTAATAAAAGCCAGTGAGTGCCAGTGTGCCTTTTGTTATCAAGCTGACTCTCACAGGGTTCCCTTATCTTTCTCCTTCATCATTGGTTCCTTGTTAACATATGCATTTGGCTCTTTAATGGCCTTCTACTTAGTGGTATTATAAGTTTATATTCCAAAGATACTAATAAGGCTATAGAACAAGGTGTTGTACCAGTCTGTTCAACTCCATGAACCCTTCTAAATAATGAGTGCGCAGTACCTTAACTTACATTCATATGTAAGATTTTTTTTTTCTTTAAGATTTTTTTTTCTTTGAATTGTTGCTATTTCATTAGTTTCACTTTTATTTCAGAACTTCGTTAAAAACAATATTTGGAATCTTTTGAGTCCCAACATGCTGAATCTTTTAAATAAGGTCAGTGAGACATGTGTTTAATGACTTTGTACCATAATTCAGGATAGGTTTCTCTGTTTGGAATTTCAGCACAGACAAAATGATCTACATCATCAGCAGTTAATATTTTTTTTGAAAAGTAACCAATAAATGCATGTGAGGTAAACTCCGTTTTTGAAATTCTCTGACTTAAACTTCAAAGCCTTACAATATTTACATACTTCTGACATATCACCTATGCCCATATATTCGATCTCTATTCGCCTTTTCGTTATTTCTCCAAGTAATAATTTCTCTTTCTTTGCGCTAATGCGATGTTTACTTTCTTTGTTTTTGACACTGTTGTTTTTGTCTGCTTTCATATTCTGTATGTTGCTCTGCATGTGTATCAGGCCTACGTTTTTTTTTGAGTCTTTTGAATTCCAGTTTTCATTATCTCTAACCTGCTCAGCATGTGTTTGGCCCCCTTGTTTTTTAACCTCTTTATGAAGTTTTACTTTGTTTTCTACTCTGTCATTTATTTCTGACCTCGCTTTATCCTGCTTTTGTTTCAATGACACCTGGTCCGTGGTGATTACTTTCCCTTTTTCGAGTAGTAATTTCCGTTTGTTTGCACTCCTGCGATCTTTACTTTCTTTTTTTTGATACTTTCTAAATTTCCTGCTTTCATATTCCTTACGTTTCTCTGCATTTGTATTGCGCCGTTTTTTTTTGAGCCTTTCGAATTCCACTGCTTTCATAATCTCTAACCTGCTCTGCATGTGTATATGCACCAACGTTTTTGAACGTCTTTATGACATTCTACTTTGTCTTTTACTCTTTGTCTTTTAATTCTGAGTCTGATTGGATGTGCTTTTTTTCAATTCCAATTGTTCCGGGCTGATTACCTTATTTTCTGAATTTGCACTTAGGTTATTCTTTTTCTTTTTTGCATTTTTTTCTCTCCTACGCTTTTGAGTCTCTTTTCTACGCACTGCTCTTTCTTCTTCGCTTAGTCGTCTACGTTTCATTTATAACACATTGTCCTTATACGCTTTATATGCGCTGGGAGCCCTGGATCTGCGTGTGCTCAAAGCCTTGACACGACTGAGTGATTTGCTGCCCGTGGTCTTATTTGATATTGGTTTTAAGTAGTCTTGCAAGAATCTCATGTTGTACGTCATCACGAGACGGTCCTGGAATCTCTTTGCACAAAGTCTTATGTTTAAGGTCCCCGCGAGACACTCTGTGGCCAATCTCTTTTGTCTCACGCGTCTTTTGTCTTCACGTGAAGATCTCATCTTATCTCCCTAGGGTCGCCCACGGACCACTTAACGTAGATCGGAAGAGCG
>JANRMT010062813.1:94920076-94940862 GCA_026402145.1 Polypterus bichir lapradei
GTCATGAAAATAAAGAAAACACATTGAATGAGGAGGTGTGTCCAAACTTTTGGCCTGTACTGTATATATATTTATAAATATGATACAATGAGAGAAGTTGCAAAATGAACTAGAATGTTCAAGCAAATTATAGAAAAAAATCTAAATCTGTGAAGTAGTTCTCTCGTTCGCTAACTAAGCGGAGGTTAGTAACACGCCCCAAAGCTGGCATGTGAATGAGCAGGGCCCCGCCCCCCTCCCCTCAGCCTGCTGCGGGTCTCTCGGATTTGTGCAAATAAATTGGTACCGCAAGTAAAGTATGATACTTAGCACAATGAGAGAAGTCGCAAAATCAACTGGAATGTTCAAACAAATTATAGAAAAGAACCCAACCTAAATATGTTCAGTAGTTCTCTCGTGAAAAGCGGACAGACAGACAGATGTTGGATTTTATATATAGAGAGAGATACTAAGGTCTGTCTGTTTGACACTTTCAAACTGCTGGGGCTAGTGCCTTGATGCTGGTCTTTGTTGAAAGCTTATGACATGATACAAGCAAACAACATATTTGAGGTAGTCCCAATCTTGGCAAAAGAAGCTGGGTTTATATGTTTTTTATGGCAAATTGACAGAGAAAATTACATGGCAAAAAGAAAAAGAAGACCAGCGACATCTGTTAAGTGTGAAGGAAACTGAAGAAATTACGTGATAGGAAAAAGAAGGACAGCTGCAGAATCTGCCGATCATCAAGCACACACAGTGCAGCAAACTACTGGTACTCGCAATACAAGAGGCTACAAGCTTGATCTCAGTCTTAATCAACAATTGGAAACAACAACAATTTGAGGTTGAGACAATCTTGAAAAAGTAAAGTGATCGACAAAGTGACATGGCAGAATGAAAAGTGGCGCCATCTGCTGAGCATCTTACTAGTGGACTGAAAAATTTACTGTAACAAAAGCTTGATCAGGAATAGCGCAGAATGCTTTTGAGTACAGGTGGCAAAGAATCAGTGATACCTGAAAATTGACATTTAATTTATGACAAACAAATCAACATTCAGAGCAGCAGTTTATAGAAAGTTAGGGAACAACCCAAATACAAGGATATAAACTGTAAATCTCGTGCTTGTTCTGCCAAATGCAAAAAGGCAGGATAAAAAATGTGTTTGCTAACTTAAAGGCTGGCAGTATGAGTAATTATAAACCAGAAAATGAAGCAGAGTTCAAAAAGCCACAGAGACAAAGGCAAGCAATCGTGAAAGCTCTAAATGTAAACCAGAAATCAAAGTCAAAAAGAAATATGTGTAAATTCCTAACTCCCTAAATACATTTTTGCAATAGCTAACACAAACATTTTTTCAGAAAATACAGAATATGTGGATGCTACTGATAGTCTGATAAAATTATAAACAGGAAATGCCCTGTGACACATTCATGATGTCTCAAGGCAGAAGTGGCCCAAGCGACCATAAGCATAATGGACATGGTCTTGATAAACATGCAAAATGGCGGCATCTGTGAGCAAAAGTGGAAAAACAAAATAACAGTTTGAAATAGTAGTAAAAGTGATGGAAAACATTCAGAACCTGAAAATGAAAAAGAAAATTACAAAGTACACGCAAAAACATGCTTGGGACTTTTAAAAACTTCCAAACCCTAACAAATCTGCTCAGGTCAACCTGTTCTTACAATCTCAGGCACTAAATCAATAATTCATCTGGTCAAGCCAGAGTTTGCTTATCCAAGCAGCGTTAAGCTCAAAACACAAACCAACCCTGCACAGGACATCAGGCCACCAGAGGGTACATCAATGCCAACATACGCTAACCTTGAAACAATTTAGAGCTTTCAAAGGACCCAATCTGCAGACCTGTGAGTTTCAGGGAGTGTGACTGGGAAAAAAAAAGAGGTGGAAATCAGTGGTAACCAACGTGCTACTATTAGAAAGTTAATCTTCACATAACCGACCACAGACACATGGAGTGTAGCGTAGTAGTGTGGCAGAAAGTAGGAATGGAAAAATGAGGTGAACAGGATTGGCAATCTTGTTAGTGTTCTCTTCAAAATTGTTCTCGTTCCTTGATAACATGACTGTAAACACAACTTTCTTAACACTGCTTCTTCCTCCATTAGTCATTTAATTTCTGCTTCTGTTACCTTTAGCAGTTCCACTTTTCAGACTATAGAACCAAGTCATTTTTTGAAACACTCTTTTCTTTTGTAGCTAAAAGATTCTTTGAGTAGTAGAATACATTCATTGACCTAAACTGATAAATGAAGTGGCTGCTCTGGCCAGGAGATCCATATTCAGTTAAGCTTTGCCACGTTAAGCCGTTGCTTCCTCCTTTTGGAGGCCGAGTCTCTGAAGGTATTTTGCCAATTTATCAGACCGACCGCTTTCCATACATAACTTCTTGAAGGCAGTCCCTTCATATCCAGATCTACTCGTGAGAGAAATGATTATGGTTCATACTGCTCGGGCCTGCTCTTCATCTGCTGTGGACCCCAGAGTTTACTTTAGTCGATGGACTGAACCTGTGTTGGGCATCAATTTCCAAAGTTCCTGAGACAGTCTGAAAGCAATTACATTAAAATGTGGAGCTGTGCAGTAAAGACACTGACATCATTTTACGTCTGTAGCATCTTCTTTAACCATTCATCATTCTGGATACATTCTTGGCCTCCATGCATTTTATGTAAATTCCTGGAAAAGCCCTTGTGGACTATGGTTTGAAGGCTAAACTGTACTATTTAGGAATTAGTAAGACGGTATGATAAAGCAGAGTTTCTAGTTTACGCCCTTGTTCTGGACATACAGCTTTTAACCTGCCATGAGTGGAGGCCATGCGTCATTGTTACAGCTGCAGGAAGTCAGCAGAGACTTCAGGTGACTTTAATCCTGAGGTTATCATATTGTACTAGGAACAACAAAGACCCTCCTGTACAACACTGGGCGACAAACAAATCCCTCAGAGCACACTTTGTTCTTGAATTATGCTCTTTACTGAACAGCACATACAGAGTTATACGTATGGCAACAGTGAAGTACAACATTTCTAAATATAAACATGCAACTTAGCTCCCATATAATCATGACACTGTTCATTGATTGTATCCCAACAAAAAGTAACTTTCTGATAAAAAGAGCAGAGTTTAAAACTGAGTATCTGTGTAAAGTGACTAAACACAGTGGTCAGCCTTGGGTTTATTATTATACGTGTCTTTAAACATTATGTTAGGTTTTCAAACACTAACTTGCAAGGACCTGAATAGCATGTACCAGACACCCTAATTCAAGGCAGCATACAAATCATTACATACAATAATGCTTAGTGATTAAATAATTAAAGATAACAAGCAACGGAGAACAGAATTTAAAGTAGTCAAGTACTACAGTCAGTCCCGATATGGCAAGCCGAATTAACATTTAGAGATATCTCAAAATGAATTTCAGATCTGATATATATGTAATTTACTTTTTAAGATATCTGAAACTCGCTTTGAAATATCTTAAAATAATTTCGTTTACATTTTAAGATATCTGCAATACATTTTGAGACATCTCAAATACATTTATAAATATCTCAAAATAACCATGCCTGCAGTTCAAGATATCTTCAAATGAATTTTCAGATATCTTATATTGACCTATCATGCATTTTAAGGTGTCTCAAATGCAATTCAAGATATCTCAAAATCATTTCTGGTAAAAATGCCTATTCTTTCAATGGGACTTCCTGTTTATTATAAGATATCTTAAAAAGTATTTGAGATATCTTTAAATGAGCAGGAAGCGATTTTGAGAAATCTGAAAATGTATTTGGGATATCTGAAAATAGACAGGAAGCTGTTTTTAGATATCTTGAAATGTATTTCTTATATCTTAAATTGTATCGTAGATATGTGAAAACGCTTTTGAGATATCTTGAAATAACTAAGTGTCTTTTTAAAGATATCTTAAAATGTATTTTAGATATCTTGAAATACAACCATGACGTATCTAAAAATATATTGTAAGATACCTGAAATGGAGCAGAGACCCATTTTAAGATACCATGCAATGAATTTTACATATCAAAAAATGTATTTTTGATATCTCAAACAACATTGAATTTTAAGTTATCTTAAATGCTTTTTAAGATATCTTAATTATATTTCGAGATATCCTAAAATAACTTCCCACTCATTTTAAGATATCTCAAATTAATTTTGAGATATATTAAAATAGAAAGGAAGTCCCATTGAAAGAATAGGAAATTTTACAGGAAGTGATTTCGAGATATTTCAAATTGCATTTAAGATATCTGAAAATGTACAGCATATCATTTCAAGATATCTTGGAATCTATTTGAGATATCATAAAATGCTTTTTAGATATCTTAAAATAGATTCATTTTTAGATATCTGTATTTCAATTTGAGATATCAAAAATTCATTTTGAGATATCTCTAAATGTTAATTCGGCTTGCCATAGTCCCAAGGCTTGAAGGCTATTAACTGTTCAACAAAAAGCACAGCAGGTTGGGTAGGTTGACTGCTGTTCGATATGGAAGACTATTTGTGCCAAAATGAAATGCATTCCAAAGTGTCAACTACATTATAATGCAAGCATGTATTTTGACATGATTTTTATCGTGTTATAATTAAAAACATATCACACAATTGATTTGATTGCTTTTCACTGTGGCACGCAGTTTTTGTGTCAATTTAAAATAAAATACAAAAGCATATTGCATTTTAATTCATGTCCAAAGATCGCATGTTATAAACAAGCTCATTAAATTTCATTTAGCGGCTGCTCCGAGTGCTTTGCATTTTGATTCAAGACCACGCATTAACCATGTGATAACTGAATGAAATCAAATGACCAATCAATGTCAAAAGGTGGGGCATCAACAGTTGGGGTAAGAGGCATTCTACTTCTCCGATATGACCATGTTCTGGTGGTAAGCATAAGTTTCATCAATGTGGAGTGATTAACCGAAACGGTGGGAAGTATGTTTGGTGTCTCAATGAAAAAGTTTACTTTTATGTTAAACTGTCTAAACACTGTGTTTTGTTTGCCAAATATCATATTCCTCCATTCTTCTTTTGATAGGCTTGACAGATACTTCAGGATGTTTAGCAATAGCTGGTACTGTCACCCCAGGTATTTACAAATCATATTTAGTGGAATTTTGGTGTATGAAAGCCCCACTTGGTAATCTATGTAATTGTTTGCTGTAGCTCTTCGGGATGTTACCTCTTGAATGCGTTCTCTAGCAGTTGAAAAGTCTTCTCCTGCTGCAGCTTCTCTCACAGAAGCCCCTTCTAGCAGTCAACACTAAAGAGAATGAAATTTTCATTTACATCGCCGGTTTGCACCAGTTCAGTGAGACAGCAGATCCTCTGCCTTATCAACTCTCCATTTCTATGATGCCCGGGTTGCCCGCAGCTGGCACACTCCTTTTGAACCCAAGTATCGATAGGAATGGATTAGTGCAATGAGGACTTAAACAAGCAACAAGAGATGGTGCAAAGTGTACTGTGCAAATGTATTTAACAATAAAGTGTCCGAATCAAAGTGTGGTGCAAATGCTTCATTAAATACATAAATAAATAATTCCATAAAATAGTGTTCTTGTTGAGGTTAAAATCACAAATAAAGAATCCAAAAATGATTACAGATCTATGTTTAAACACAGTCAGGGTCAGTTCCTTCAGAAAGTTGAGTCCCAGTGCACCCTTCCCATAAGGTCTGCTCAGCTGCAGAAGATGCCTTCCAGCAAAGGCAATCAACCGTCACTGTGTGCTCATTGCCATCCCTCAGTGTCGGTGGCAAGTCCTGTTCCCTATGCCTTCCTCATCCCTCAGCATCCATGGGACCTCTTGGAGTGACTGGCTGCTCCTGCTCCTCTGTAGCATTCAACAGGAGCGATCCCACTGCTGGAGTCCCAATGCTGTGCATGAAGCTTCTTCCCAGACCGCCATGCCTCCTTCTCTGCCACACTAGCTCTCGCCTTCCTCTTAATTTAACCTCTGTTCTTTCTTCCACTCTACCTTTTCCTTTTGCAGGCTCTTTATACCACGCCTTGATGGCGACCCATAGAGCTCTAATGAGGAAACTAGCTGAACTGATCTCATGCTGCACTGTTTTTAACACTAAAAGCACACACTGACCCCTTAATGTATTTCACCACAAATCCCCATCTGGCACTGGCTGAACACACTCATGATTGGAACGCCTTTTACTCTTACTGTTGACACTCCTTGCCCCACCTTTTGATGCTGATTGGTCATTCAATTACATTCAGTTTTGGCATGATTAAAAATGTGGAAAATGTATTTAAAATGTATTAAACTTAGAGCAACCACAAAGCAAAATGCATTATGTTTGCTTTGCTTTTAGTTTTTACAAGTGATTTATAGACATGAATTAAAAATGCAATACGCTTTTGTAATATATTTTAAACTCGCACAGCAATTGTGTGCCATAAAGAAAAGCAAATGATCATTTGGTCGATAGGTTTTTAATTATGACACAATAAAAACATGCCAAAATTAAACATACCCCAGCACGTACATTGTATTGTAATTAACAAGTAGGATTGCATTTAATTTTGGCACGAGTAATCTTCCATAGTTAGAACAGACAAGACCTAAGCAGTCCCAAGATCCTTTGTAAAAGCTGCACCTTCATCAGTAACATTGGTAGCTTAGGGGAGTAGCTCTTCTAGTCATGAATTGGGATACTGCCGCTTCACTCTCCATCCAGTGTGCATTGCTGCTTTGTCCATTTCAAGATTGTAACACCATCAATCAGAGCAAAGAAGGAACCATTCCTAGATGGGGTACCAGTCCACTCCTGGGTACACTCACTCTTAGCCACTTTAGACCCACCATCTAACTCAAATGATGGTTGATGAAAATATATGCAAATGTCCTGTCGTCTGCATTTAGATATTGCCTGTGTAAGGGCGGATGGGTTATTGGTTATCCTTTCATTAGACCTTTAAAGAATCAGTCTGGAATTATGCCCCTCTTCAAGCTCTTTATTAATATTATTACCTTTAACAATCAATTTTCTCTGTAATAGATATTACTACTTTGTTTTCCAATTGAGAATTAAGTCACAGTAGGCACTGCTGTGTCCTAAAGAGGAGCTGTGAATTCACTACCATTCTAATCTGTATGCTAAAAGAATGTGTAGCAATGTCACGTTATCAAGTGGCTGCTTTAATAACATAAACTGTCAACAAAATCAATCCAACCTGCTTATCCAGTCCAGGGTCTCACCAGCCATTACAGTGCACAATCAACACATATACACACTCATACTGTGCCAGTTTAGGGCTACCAATTAAAGGAATACTTCATCTAAAAACTGTATTTTTCATATGTTACTAGCCTTATGCAGTCTGTAGTGATGGCCAAAAAATTTTATTCTCAGGTTTTCATGCAGAACTGAGATTAAAAAAAAAAGCTTCTGATGAAACATGAATCTATAGTGACCAATACTGAACTACAGAAATAAATATCAAAACATCCAAAAAAACTTCACATTTCACATGACGTGTAATCCACATGGAGTGTCTTCCAGTTGTGTGATGACAATGTCCCAAAGTATTTTTACTAAAATGTCTCATATTTAACAAAATGCTACTGTCTGTATGTGTGTATCTGGTCCCTCTGAGCAATCTGATCGGTCAATTATAAGAGGAAGTGCTGTGAAAGAGTGTTTGACACACATGGTGAGGAGTAAACGTGTAGGAGACATCCTGAGAGTCACTTTCAAAGGCAGGAAGTATTCACAACAATACAGATGATGTTTTCACAGTGGGTAATGGGGGCTCATCTACCATTGGAAGTAGTCAAAAGTGGACAGCAGACTAGCAAATGTACCTCAAAAAGACAAAGTCTGAGTGACTGGCTTTGCGGAAATTTGACAGGGATTGTCAGGCAAGAGAGGTTGAGACAAATGAAGATACTGAGGAAAGTCATAAAAGAAATGGTAAATGTACTGTGATGGTAAGGGGTCCTGCTCCACGCTCCCTCTTCAACATTTTGGGAGCCCTCGAACCCAACACCATCGGTAATGTAACCAGATGAGCTGGTCTGATAGGGACAAATCAAACTGAGCAATGAGGGGATGGTGTAAAAAGTGAACAAGTGTTCTTATTAAAAAATACTCAAACAAACAGTGTCCAAATAAAGTGCAGTGCTTCAAAAGTATCCTTAAATAAATAATCCATAAAAACAGGGTGAATAATAGTGGAGGTTAAAATAATCCAAATAAATAAATCCATTAAAACGAGGTTAAAAACAATGGCTGAAAGCAGTTCCTTTTAAAAAACCTTGTGCCTTCTTCCTTTAGCTGGTGACTCCCCTGCTTCTCCTATCCGGGCCCTATAACAGGGGAGTCGCCCTACTTACAGGTATGGCTGCCTTCTACACTGGTCCGGTAGCCTTTCGTCCCCTGGCTAAGTATAGCCTTAATGCTGGAGCAAGACTCGGGTTCCCCAACGACCAGGGCGCTCACACTGGGGCTCATTCTCCCAAGCCTCACTGACTCCCCCTGCTTTCTGCGGCCTTACATGCTGAGCCTACCACCTTCTTGGTCACTCCAGCTCCTGGAGATCACTCAGCAGGAGCGACTGCTTCCTGTTGCCTCCACCAAGTGTTGGCCATACACTCCTACTGAGGGGCTCTCCTCCCAGCTGCCTGCATCCACCAGCGAGCCTGCTCTCTCTCTCTCTCTCTCTCTCTCGCTGTCTCACTCCCTCACTGGGTCTCTGCACCTCCTGCCTTCCTCTTCTTTCCATTAACCTCCGTTCTCTTTCTTTCTTCTCTCCCTCCATCCACATTCGCCCTTCTATTTATAATGGGAACGTGGCACAGGTGTGGCGATCACCAGCTCCTGGCATCAATTACGGACACAGGCGATCACGCACCTGTGCACTTAAGTGTGGAAACTCCCATGCACGTATCGCGCCCGGGAACCACTCCGGCCACACTACCACGCCCCCTCCTTAAGCCACAAGTGCTGTGATTATTTATTTAAAATGGCAAACAGCCATGGACCTCACTTTACCACAGGTACACATTGGGGAAAAAGATATTGAATATTTTTAATCTGTAAAAAGCTGTCGAGAAGTAAACTGGAACACGTTCAGATGCAAATGAGCATTTGAATTGAAAACCCACCTCCCTGCCTCATTCATTGGTCAGGACTCTGGCACAGAAATAGCTCATTCATTAGCTAACATTGAGTTCCATGTGTTATTGACAGTACAAAGTTCAGTGACAGACGTGTACAGCATTATGAAGAAGAGAATATGCATTTCCAAGACAAAAAGAAAAAGGTCAATTTGCCTGTGCAGTTATACAGTCTACTGCTAAATAATTCTGAGGTACTCCAGTTGTTGATATGAATATGCAGTAAATTTAACTTCTGGAAGAGAGTCTATAATTTAACTGCTTTTTCATATCTGAGCATGTTCTGTTTTACTTCGCAAGAGAATTTTCTGGAAGGAGCTTATTCATTAAAGATATTTAGTAAAAACATATATGTTTGGGATGTTGTGAGCTTTGACGTGACGACTTCACATATGGATTATGCATCATGAGTAACGTGAGATTTTTTTTTTCTCATGGAAGTTTTGATAATGTTTGCTGTTGTCCAACTTTGGTCATCATACACTTACTGTATACTGTATCAGAAACTTTTCTATCTCTGTTCTGCATGAAAATTATAACTTCAACTAGCCATGTGCGCCCAACTACATTGCACGTGTTAAAGTTGTCTGTGAAGGGCTCCCTGTTTAAACGCGGCTGCCAGTCGTGAACTGGGCCCTTCGTCGCACAGCATTATGATTTTTTATAAGGGAAACAAAACTACAAAAGAAAACCCTTGGACATTGATTCGATAGGAACGGCCTACTCGGAATCACTGTCCGAATAGTAATTATGTAGTGGTGTAGGAGCATTTCTACTTTCTACAGTCTGGTGGTGTAGGAGCATTTCTGCTTCTGTCCGCTCGTTTTCACAACACTATCGTTTCCTCTCATGATGTCTTCTCAACCTTTCTCCAGTCTCACAGGTTGCTTTGTCGCAATCCAAAGAGTAAGGCAATATACACGGAGCAATGGTTATAAAAGGGGGACACATAGGTATCCAGGCTCTTTAAAGCATAAATAGGGATCACTTCACTGAAATGTGAGCAAGCCACAGTACAACTGTGAGACGTGCAGCACTCGCCAGCTACAATGTAACAATAATAATTTCCGGAACGTGCTGTTACGTTGTCATTCATTTTACCCACTGTCTTTCTTTCATTCATATGTTACGTAGGCACGTACCTTTTATCTTCGGCAATCTCATTCTCTAACCAGGCCTCAGGAGCTAACCAGCGTAACACTGTCCACCACCACTTTTGTAATTCTGGCACATTGTTGACATCCGTGAGTAACAACAACGTACTAAACTGGAAGGTGGTCTACGCATGCGTGAAATTTGCGGACAAGCAAAGATCAAGATCTAAATGAAGATCTCTTTAGTTAATTTAAAGCACAACAATTTGTTTAGTTTGAATGTCTGTGTTTTGAGATGTGACTGGAGTACTACAGTTTTCAGTAGTATAAGCCTGGAGGAGATTCTTAATGCAATGCCTATGTTTTAGCTGTCTCTCTACTGCCATCTAGTGCTTCTTCATCTAATTCATTCGCGGACAAACAAATATCAAGATCCAAATGAATATTATATATAGAGATTACAGGCAGGAGTAGACTTCTGGCTAAAAAATATACTGGAATGAAAACCGAAAGTCACATTGGTACCAAGTTTACAATAAAGAACAGTTTCCAGAGGATATTGATCACTCTGGTAGAACTGAACCTTTCCACTGGCTTCTTTTCAAACGCTGTAATTCATAATAAATGAAAAAGCAGACATAGAACAACATGTACCGGTGTACTTTTGGGATAAAAATTCTGCTAGGGCCATGCTAGAATTTTACTTTATGTCAGTAAAGTTCTCTAACATCAGGGTTGCCAGGTTCTTAAAAAAAATTATAGCCCAATGACTGCTTAAAAATAGCAAATTTTCCCCAAAAACCACCCCAATAGCTGAGGTAGACAAAATGATATATCAAAAAGGTGGGTCAGAGTGGGACGGCATCAGAGTTAGAGGGCTAGGAACATACCAAAGTCCAAGTTGGGAAGGTCCTTTTGAGATATTTCAGAGAGACAGAATGGGTATATATCATTACAAAATCGGGGTTAGGGGAGCATTTTAGAACTGCAAAGAATATACTACAAGTGCGAATAGTAGGGAAGGGGTGCCAGATGGATGATAAAAATTAATTAGCGGCGGGGTTAAATAAGAGCCCAAAATGCCACTTTTTTTAAAAAAAGTAGCCCAAAAAGCCACAACCCGTGAAGGTCCATTTTTTTCTCATGGATGACCATCAAAAATAGCCCAATTGGGCAAGAAAACTGAAGACCTGGCAACACTGTCTAACATTAACAGTAACATTAACTTACCTCACTAATAAAGTCTGAACCTCTTTTAATAATGACTAATGAGATGTGCAAGTTCATGCACTTTTCAAGTTACAAAAAAAAAAAAAACACTTAATTGGATGCTGGTGTCTCATCTGCCTTAATTAGCATCATCAAGGTCTGACAAAATACAGACATATGGATTGTGAAACTAACCCCGACACAGACAGGCAGGAGACAGGTTTAGCACCCAACACATGGTTTATTTACAGTTCATTGCACAGATCACCAACACACAGCACAACACAACACATTTCTTTCTCTGCTGCCAGTCCATCCGCCTCTACTCCTCCTCAGGCTTTGTCCTCTTCCTTCCGACTCTGGCCATTGAGTGGTGGTGACTGGCTCCCTTTATAACCAGGTGCCCAATGGCAGCACTTCCGGGTGTAGGAGAAGTGCAGCCAAATGGGGCCCTGTAAAAGTCCATGTGCTCAATGGTGGTGGCCATCTGTCGGCTTAGGGAAGAATCTGTCCTGAAAATACTCTCCCCCACTGACCTTCCATACTCTGAGCGTCCCGGGCGGGTAAGGTCCCTGGTCATCCGCTATAGGATGTAAACATTATGTAAAGTAGGAGCTTCACAACCACTCACCACTGTTCAAGAAAATCTACTGGCTATGAACTGCCTAAACTGAAATAGCAAAACCTCAAGTTTAGAATCGATTGGATTGGACATACACACTGCTTGTCCTGAGCAGCACGGTGACTGTCTAGTAGCAATGCTAATGATTGTGTCGTCAGATGTTTGCTGGATAGCAAAAGGTCATCAAGATAAAAAGAAGTTCTGTATTACCTGTTCTTTCTGCATCAGACTCCTCATGTATAAAGCTTGCTTATGCTCGGAAACATGAGTAAGCCATTTTGAATGCAAAAGTCGGGATCAATAAAATACAAAATTGCCATGGAAACTGGCTTAAAGTTTTAACCATCCATTAAGTCCTATGTAGACTTTTTTGGTGTTTGCATTTTACTGTTTCCAGGGAGCAGGAAAATAAAGTGAACAGAAAATCTTGTTTCATTGCTTATTTTAATAACACCTCAGTAATGTTCTGATATTCTTGAACTGATTATATCACAGGTAATTGACATGTTCTCTCAATACTGCTGTCTTTTTTTTGTGTCGATAACAATGCATACGCTTGATATTAATTGCTTTTAATGTGTAGCCTATATGTTTTATCTATAAAAAGGGTGTGCTATGTGTTGTACAACATAACTAGCAATGGAAGCGTTAGCTCTTTTGGAGGATATCACCAAATCTTCAGAGATCGCAGAGATTTTTTGGATGATGATGATGACAGGCTTATAAGCCGATTCAGACTTCCTAGAGCCATCTTCTTGAAGCTGTTTTCTGAACTACAGCCTATATTATAGAGACCGTCACACAGAAATCACGCGATCCCTGTTCCGTTAAAGGTTTCAACAACCGTAGGGTAGCTGGTGGCAGGCACTTTTGAGTGTGGCCTGGCTGATGGGTCAGGAATCGTGCAGTCACCATGTCATACCATCTGTATGGGATGGTATACTTAATTTATTACCGACATACATGCAAAGTCCTTACCGTTAGAGTGAGATGAAAAGACAAATTTGCAGCAATTCCTGATTTTCCTAATGGGCTCAGTTTACTGCACAAATGTTGTTATAAAGACACCAACGCAGAATGAATGTGGCTTTGTAAACAGAAACACTTTCATTCATCTTATACAACTAATATATGATGCTTAAATGTGTCTGGGTAACGCTACTATATGCTAAAACCACAATTCCTTTATTTTACAAAAATTGTAGTGCGGGAAGCAGGCTTCAAAGTCATGCTGTGTGTGATGCTATGTACGCCTAACTGATTGAAATGCAATTAACTTTAGTACATTGCAAACAACTTTTAGGTGACAGTGGGTATACCAAAAGAAAGGAGATATAAAGAAAAGCACTCCTGCACATGATCAGGGACAGAACGGATCATTGGTCCATTAAAAGGTAGATGGCTGTGTTTGGAGTGTACAGCCCCATAAATGGTTTGCCACATTGTGACGGCTTCTGCAGTACCTCACAGCATAGCGCAGAAACATGGACAGCCTCAGGACATCAACGCAATGGCAGTTCCAAGCTGTTGGGATACTGTATGTTGAAATTAATGAGATTAGCATTGCAGAATGGACATTTACTTGATTTTATTTTTTAACAAGTACAATAAGAATGTTCCTAATATTTTCAGTTCTGTGCATACAGCCTGTGCCAATTCACACTGTGTATTGGTGGCAGCCTGGGCACTGCATGATGGCACAGTTTTATTATACAGCTGCACCCACTCTTTTTTTTTTTTTTTTTTTAATTTCTGACTTCAGCAGTGAGACCTGCAAAAAGAATGTACTTGTGATTCTCCACTTCAGTCAGTAATACCTCAAGTTCATATTCACTTAAGTTTCATTTTTTGCATTTTTTCTTCTGTACTTCTATGATTTTTAGAGGTCACTCAGTAATGTAGGCAAATTTTTGTGGTGGTTAGATTGTCTATTTTCAAAAAGGGCATTTTTACACCATATATGGTTACTGACAGGGGTGATGGGAAGTGGCTAAAAGCACATGCATAGTTTTAAGTTGTTTTGATATTTATAAAGGAACTTAGCAGGACACGTGGCACACGTAAGAATTTAGTATGGAATCTCAGCAGGGGTATATACTGTACATATGGCCCCAGGACTCTGACATATCTTTAAAAGAGTGGCATCTTACTGTTTTTTTTTTTGTGATGTTGAAGGAACACACATAGTCTTCCTGTATAGATTTTTCAAATTAGCCAGGTTGTCTGCGTAAAGTTCTATGCTCAGTGCAGTGTTTCATTTCAAATTACATCTTTTTCAAACATATTTGTTGTCTTGTGCTGCATAGACCTTAATGTCAAATGTTCAAACTAGAAATGCAAAAAAAAGACAGTTCTCATTTTAATATAAAGAATAACTGACTATAGTCTTCAAGCCAGATCTCTATACTAGAAAGTTCAGAATGCACATGCAGTTCCATTAGAGCTACCCTATTAGCTGGAAAGAGGCTTGCAGCACTCGACAGTTTCACATACTATAAAAAGCTATTTTTTTCTAGATAAGAAAATGCATTAAGTATATGATGGAAAACTTCAAAACACTGCTTAAGAAGACAATGGCACAGTGGTAGCACCGCTGCCCCACAGTAAGGAGACTTGGTTTGTCTCCAGGGTCCTCCCTGGATGGAGTTTGCATATTCTCCCCGTGTCTTCGTGGCTTTCATCTTTCCTCCCACAGTCCGAAGAGATGCAGATTTAGGTGCATCAGTGATATTAAATTGGCCCGAGTGTGTGTATGTTTTCACCCTATGATGGACTGGCACTCTGTCTATGGGACTGTCCCTGCCTTGCTCCTTGTGCTGGCTCCAGCACTCCCTGTGACTCTGTTCTGGACATTGCAATTTAGGAAATGATTGACTGCTTAAGAAGACAATGTTGCAGTTTGGGGTAAACATCTTTATATTAGGTTAAATTAGTGAGGTAGGTCTATTACTTATTTTACAAAATAACAGGATGGGCTATTGTCCACTGGCTCTTATTGCAGAAATTCTACTGATTCAACATGTCTGTCAAGTCTGTGATTCTAAGCAGCATTCATTTATTTATTTGTTTAACCTTTTCATGAAAGATGAAATTATAGTACATGCTGTAGTACATGGGCTTGTCCCTGCAGTGTTGTGTGGTGGCTAGGGCAATGGAATTTGAACAAACAGAGCTGCTGGTTCAGTCCTCACCTTTACTTACTTTGTGACCCTGAACAATTAATTTGACCTGCTTGAGCCTCATAAGTAAAAAAGCATTCTGACCATGGAAATCACTTTGAGTAAAGACATCAGCCAAATAAAACGTAATAAGAACAACATTCAAGTTGCACATTGTGAGCATGAGTGTATACCCTACAACTACTTTCTGTGTGACCATTTTGTACATTTTACTACTCAAATCGACTCCTCTGAACTGGATAAACGAGTAGGAAAACTGATGTATGAAACAGAACTGATTCTGCATTCAGTCATTTTCTGAAGCTTCTAAGGCTGTGAGAAGCCAAAACCTCTCCTGAATACCTAAGGTGGAATGCCAGTCTATTGCTGGACACGCTTAAGAATACTGGGTGAATTTTAAAGATTTCCAATCAAACAAAACTAAAAATCTTTAGAATTTGGGAGGAAACTGACAGAGCCTGAAAAAACAACAACACACACAGAAACACAGGGTGAACATTCAACCACACACTCTACACAAAGTAATATCTGGAGATGTGAGGCAGGAGCACTAGCCACTGTACCACTCTTCTCAGGTACATTTTCCTTAGATACTGTACAGATAACCAAAGTTAAAGTTATAAAAATATGAACTTTTGTTTTTTTTCATGGGAAGTTTTGTAATGCACTTTAATCCACCTTTTTCAATCCACAAATTATAGAAATAAAATAATTGAAAGCATCCAAAAAACAGATTATAGTATTCAGGAACACTAGCTCAGTCCACTAGAGATTGGGGCCATGGTGGACTGAATAGAGGCCAATACAATTCACCTAGGCCAGAGAGTGGCAGCACAGACTCTGTTGTCCCAAACAGCAGCCATATGGCTCAACCCTTTAAAGGATAAGCGTGGTATTTTTCAAATCAAAATCATTTCTTTGCAAACAGTATATGCATGATTTCCATTATAAAATGCCAGCACAGGCTGTGTATTTTTTAAAATTTACAGAAAATGCTTAACTTTGGGACACAATTTTACATGACAAATGCCTATATGCCATTTCTGTAAAGAAATAATTACAACTGCATTCTTTAAGTGCAATTTACAAATCAGAGTGCAACAAAAGTACACCTTAACCCTAGTGACCTGGGACATTTAAGAATAAAGGTGCCCCATCAAATACGTACAGACACAGGCTTAGAAGGACAAATCTTTCTTTGTTCATCCATCTCATGTGTGTGTTAATGTGAACACACTAGTATTTATGGACATTGTTGGTATTAATTTACATATAAAGCATATCTTTTTTATATTTTGAGTAAATACAAGTTAAATGATGTCCTCAGTGTCATACAGTGAGTTAATAGTGATGACTGAACTGTCAGAATTATGGTTTACAGTCAATTGCCTTAATTAGGCCATACTGCACTGCCTAATGCGACTAATGGACCTGCATGTAACATGTCTTCCTGTTAATGTACACATTTATTTATTTTTTCTTTTTCTCTGCTACTCTCCCTATCAGTCATCAACCTACTGTGCTTTTATTGGACTGGTTGTTTCCATCAAGTCTAGTTTAACGTAGGACTGCAGATTATCCAAGGCACAGGTCTTGAATACCAAACCAGACAAGGATTCCATAATCACACATTTTTTTTCTCTGGTTACTCTGTAAGATGTGCAGGTTAGGTGTAAATGTGTGTATGTGTGTGTGAATGTGAGTTCTACGATAGACTAGTTGTGTCCTGCCTTGTGTTACCAGAACACTGTAAAGAGATAAACAATCAGAAAATGTAAATACAGACCACTTCACCATGCTTTTATTGGGAGACTTAAATCAATTCTTCAAAATTCTCAAATGTTTAAACAACTTTCACTTAAAATAAAGTCAGTCAGTCATTATCCAACCCGCCACCTGCATGTCTTTGGACTGTAGAAGGAAACCCACACAGACAAGGGGAGAACACGCAAACTCCACGCAGGGAGGACCCGGGTCTCGCTACCACTGCACCACTGTGCTGCCTAAAATAAAGTTTTCTGTTAAAATATTAATCGCATTCTTAAGGACACTGAAGGAAATTAATCAAGTCCACACCACCGTACACATCGCTAAACCGGGAGAGTATACAAGTTTGAGTATCTGAACAAATTGCACAAAGTGTTACTTCTAATAGCCCATAAAGCTTCAATCTAGCCATGTAAGGCATGCTGTTGTAGGATGCTCCTTTTATTTTCTAGATGAAAGTTAAGGTGATCAAATGTACAGTATGTCCTGCTAACAGCTGCCTATGACATCTCTACACCAGTCCCCATATTGTGTTTAATAGAAAGGGAACAGCATGAACTTTCAGATGTAGCTGACCTTACTATCTAACTTTTGACATCATGATCTTTGATTGTGAGAGGCTGACTGCTTTCTTCAACATCAATCAATGAGATGGGCCTTCCACTTAATAGGATATCTAAAAATGTCACATTCTCAGCTTTCAAACTTGTCTTTGCGCAGTACGACAATGTGCTTCTGGCTTACAAGACCTAGAAAGCAGTTGTGTTGCCTAATGGAGTCACTGTATGGTTACTTTAGGGAGAACATCACAGCTCTGCAGCATCATGGGCTTAGAGACGAACAGTGAATATAGGTTTCCCAGGGGGAAAGTTCATTTGAAAACCCTTCAAATTAGTAGCTTCCAGTGGGACAATCTGAGAAAACAATGTTACACCAAAGTGAAGTAACACTGACCTTTCAACTCATCCAATAATATAAACTAAAATATAACCAGATTAGCGAGAAATGGCATTTTTGTAGCTGAATTGTACTTCAAGTATGCAATACACATTTAATACATTTGATTTGATTTTTACATTCAGGAACAAACTGAGCTTATTTTTTTTTATTTTGGGAAGAGCTAACCACAAATTTCTATGAATGCAGCGAATTGGGAAGACGGGACTTCACAAGTGGAGTACCTAAAAATTCCCATTGTATGAGGGGCATTTATTTTGATCAAATTGAGTTTTTTATTATGTGAATTTTAATTTCTAAAATCAAGTAAATGTGTAAAATGGTATAAATGAGAAGAAGCAGTAAAGACCAGTCACTGATTCCTGGACATTTTCATTTAGAAACAGGAACCTATGGAAGCTCATTCCTACCACTCAGAAAAAGTGTTATTTCACTAAAGTATTAGGTTATATCACAATAATTGATTTATTTTGCAAAAGAATTGCATTATTTTCCAATACTTATACCTCTTAAGGTTTTTCTTTAGTCATGTTTACACATGGAAAAATGAAATTTACCTTCTTAGCTGCGTCTAAATTAAAAAAAAACAAACAAACAAACAAAAAAAAAACATCTGGTTAAAGGTTTCACAAAAACTTTGAAATGTTTACATTGTTCGACAACAATACTTTCTTAGCTACTTCTAATGGTTTGACATTAGGATTTTGCCTAGACAGCTACAAAATAAATCCCCCCAAATTGTATTTTTTTTGGTATTATACTTATTTTTACGTTCAAAATAATAAACTTATCTGTAAGGGGAAATGAATACTGTACATGATTGAATTCAAGATCATAGGAACACAAACTGTTGAATCATGTAGTTGAAACAAAAACCTCGACAACTTTTCAACGTGTATGGATGAGATATTAGGACAACTTAGTTATTAGCTAAACAAACCAGGTTTATTGACTGATTTATCTCCTCTCAATTTTTAAACTTTCTATTTTCATGAAGCATTTTGTCTCATACGTACACAGAAAGATAAACAATTAAATAAAAGTCACAGACTTCAGCAGATTCCGTCATTTTCTGACCTGTTTCTTCAGTTGAACTTTAGCCCCACTGGGATTAAGATGAGTGGCAACCACGGTCTGTCATAGGGCACACTCAATCAACCTGAGAAAATGTCAGCCAAGCATGTTAGTTTAATTGGTAATTCCTTCAGGTAGAACCAGGGGACGTGAAAGAAAAAAATAAACACCAAACATGGGGAGAATGTGATGTGTGCCTGGGCCCAGGATTTATACCAAATATCCTAAAGCTATGAAACAATGCAATGACAACATGTAAAAATGAGTACACATAAATGCAATATAAAACTGATGCAATCCAGGAGACAGAGATCAAAAGGTGATATAAAATAGTTTTTTTTCAATTGCTCAGGCGCATTCTGCAATACTGAAGATACTTTCTCAAAACTCTACACACACTCACCCTAACATTAGTTAGTTTATGTGGGCTTGAATTGTTTCGCATTGCTTTCATACAAAATGCATTTAATGACTAAATGCCTCAAAATTCATAGATACTTTCGTCACTTCACTCAAAATCCACCACCATCAAAATGTTACGTCTTTAGAGGGCATTCTGCACATGTTTACCATACTGTTGTCAAAACTATTAAACACTCAAAACTACATTACTACAATTTGCGGCATCGCTATCAAGACCTCTGTAAAACAGATTCTAGAAATTACATTAAATATGATAAACACCTGACAGCAAAACACCTGGTTAGGTAATCAACTGAAATGGATACCTGATGTGTTTGGTATTTATAATACAAATGAGACCAAACATATCAGGTATCCATTTCAGTTGATTACCTAACCAGGTGTTTTGCTGTCAGCTGATCTCTTTATCGTCCATATATAACAAGGTCATCTTTGTGCAATAACTTCCTTTGTAAACATGAACCAAGCAGAACAGTAATGTCAAAGATTAAAATGTGCTGCAAGAAGGAGAGGAAGACCAAAGGCAGTGGTCACTGATGAAATAAGGGCTACAGTCACTGACCATGTTATCAACCATGGACTCTTTTTGAGAGAAGCTGGGTTACGACTGCACCCAAATCTGCAGCGCACAACGGTTGCATCACTCATAAGAACATTCCGCGAAACTAACAGGTAAATGCACACTCTTCAGCAGAGTTGGGCACAACTGCATATTATTGTATACTATTTACTATATATAGCACAGTGACATCCATTGAGTACTGTTTTTGTTCTTTATGATCCAAAGACAACCTTACACAGAGAGCAGAGACAGAATTTTTACCACTGAGCAGGAAACTTTCATTGTTGATATGGTCACTGCTAACAATGCCATAATACCGGGAAATCCGGGACAGAGTTATGGCAGTACATTATTTGGCAATGTGTTAGCGTGACAACAATTGGCAGAGTCCTGCAGAGGCATAAAGTAAGCATGAACCGCTTATATACTGTCCAATTTGAGAGAAACAGTGTATGTGTGAAAGAACAGCAATACCAATATGTTCAGGTAAGAGGTCTATTCAATGTATACATACAAAGATATGTATACATTATAGTACTGTAATATAATGTAATCCTTACAATATGGTACCTCTTACCTCTCCTGTTAGAGAATCAAGGAGTTGGAGGCTATGCAAACAGCCCATGTGTTCATCTCTGTGGATGAAGCTGGGTTTAACCTGGTGAAACAACGGCATATAGATAGATAGATAGATAGATAGATAGATAGATAGATAGATAGATA
>JANRMT010062813.1:94940872-94986852 GCA_026402145.1 Polypterus bichir lapradei
ATAGATAGATAGATAGATAGATAGATAGATAGATAGATAGATAGATAGATAGATAGATAGATACTTTATTAATCCCAAGGGGAAATTCACAAATTCATATTCATATTGTAGGGCAAACAGCGAAGGTGCAAGTTCCAGGACAAGGAGGGGCCGGGCAATGATGCCATGTTATCACACAAACCAGTCATTGACCTGTACAAAACAGAGCGCCTCATCTTGTTCCTGGATGAACTTTCCACGATACTGGCCCAGAGGATGAGAGAAAGCAAGTGAGCACAAATTCTTTGGTATGTGTTGTAGTATGGGATAATTTGGCATTCCATCACTCCACTGCAGTCACAGAGTGGTCTGCAGCACACCCAAGGATGTCCTCATTGCTTCTACCACCATACTCCCCCTTCCTAAACCCCTTTGAGGAATTCTTTCCTGCATGGAGGTGGAAGTTTTATGACCACTGGCTACATGATCATATATCACTACTGGATGCTATGAAAGCTGGATTCCAAGATATTTCCACAGAACAATGTCAAGGATGGATCAGGCATGCCAAGAGATACTATCCATGGTGTATTGCTAGATGCGATGTTGATGAGAACTTGTGGTCGAATCCAGAAGAACGGATAGATTAGAAAATTACCGCTATAGTATTATTACAGTAAATAATTTTGTTTCTGTCTGTAGTATTGACAATAAGTCAAATTTTTTATGAATATTCTGTATTTACTCTATAGTATGAAAAATAAAATCTAGATTTACTCTAAAGAGGATCCTTTAATGATAAACTGTTTTATATTTTATGTAATTCTGTCAGTTGTTAGTATTTTATAAGTCTTTCTTTCATGTGTGATATAGTGTTCTTCCAGAAAGACGTAAAATGCTAATGTTTTGGTGGTATGAGTTTATTTCGAGGCATGGATTAACTGTTTTTGTGGCTGTAGTGCATTTTGGAGGAGAGATTAACTGTTTGGCCAAGCTGTGTGTTGGTGTTGCAGACTTTGTTGAGTTTTGAGACAATAACTTCAGTATTGCAGAACACGCCTTAGCAATTGAAAAAAAAACTGTAATCATTCTGTGAAGAAAAAAAACAATGAAAGCCTGCAGGTGCTGGCTTTTTTTACTCCTATACAAACTGCCAGAAGGTCAGAAAGGAGAAGAAAAGTCTGTGGTTGGAGGTGACTGTCTTCTTGAATTACGTTGTCTAAATTCCTGAGGCAGAATATTGAGAAAATGTTCTTGACTGTTTTAGGTTCTGGTTTTGGTTTTGTGCCTGGAATGTCTTTATTTTCCTTTGTAAAGCTCTTCAGTCAGAACTTGAGAAATTATCATACCAGAGTGTGATACATCTGGTAAGTAAACTCTTCACTTTAAATGTGAAAAACATGGTATAAGATAAACAGAAGTGGGCCTAGAGGCATACAATTTATTAATAATTCATCAAGCACATTTTGCTTAGGATGAAAAGGCTATCTAACCATTTCATCAAGTGACCTTTCCTATTAGAGGGTTTTTGGAAAACAAAGAGAAGTAAGTTACACAAGGGCAAAAGCAGCCCTGAGTGGGATTACAGTTAACTTTGGAATTCCAGACATACTAAGTCTCCTGGAAGTTCTGGGAGACTCCCGGAAATCAGTGTCGCCTCCCCAGCTTCTGAAAGTAATCTTAATCTCCTTGAAATTGCTCCCTGTTTCCTCACTTTTCTGTGGTTGCCACCACTGGTCTAAAAATCATGAACAAATTATTTAATTTTACTGCTGTAACTTTTTAAAGATGGACTTTCTAATCTTCAAAGGTTTTTTTTTTTTTTACAAAGTTGGGATTTCTTTCTGGTATTCACAGTTAGTGAGCACGGTTCTAGAAAGCAATCTGTGGTCCAGTGATGCCACCCACTGAGCCACTTACACCACCTACTTGGAAAGTTCAATAAATAATTTGTCTGAAACAAGACTCCATACCTACAGTATGCAGCAATGTACAGTAACTGGAAGGGACTGTGTACACAAAAAAATAGAGGACACATTAAACATATGCATGAAAATACCCATCCATCAATTTATCCAAATTTGAATCCACTTATCTTGGCCTGGGCCATAGGGAGCCAGTGCACAAAGCAGAGTTAGATAAAATATAAGGAAGCAGCTCAGAATTTGGGTGCCAGACCATCAGAAGGACAGCTCAAATACACATCTCAGTGAAGCAGAGCCAGTTTAGAGTCACCACCTCAGGTAAAATGTCAGCATAAAACTGAGTGATGAAATCTACTCTAAAATAAAATGCTACTGTGTGTGTGCGTGCGTGCATGTGTGTGTGTACGGTCCCTCTGAACAATCTGATTGGTCAGTGTGGCTTTTGTGGCTCAGTGGTAGGGATTATAACACAATACCATAGGGGCGTGAAGTTCAATTCCTGATTGTAACAATTAAAATTAAAATGGAGCATTTCAATGACAACAAAGCCAATATTGTACCAATTGATTGTCAGGTAACGTAGCTAGTTATTAATAATACACACATACACACCCATGCTGTGCAGGTTAGGTGATTCAAGACTGGCCCTTCTTTAATTAGTAGAGGTATGCTTAAATCCTGCCTGCAACAGATTGATGTCTCATCAAATATACATCTTTGATTTGAGCCATACGCTACTGGAATAAACAGGTTTAGAAAATGAGCACATGACCAGTAATAATTTATGCATCCATTATTTTTTTTCTAAACCCACTAACAATATAATATCACTATAGTAACGTATGCATCCATTTTCTAAACCTGACAATACTGTTTAAAGATGCAATATGGGATGAAACAACAGTGGATGGAAATAATGTATTATCAATAATAATACTACTAATAATAATAACGTAAATTTGTTACACCTGAACGTCAATCACCAGTCGGGCGTGACCGCCTGCTCAGTCCTTTTGTCCCAGCCCCTCACTGACTGACGGGGCGCCGATGAACAAGGCGTCTGAGTCAATCATTTGTGTCGTAGTCGAAGAAACACCGCTAGCTAGACAATACCCTAAATTTAAAAAAATGCATGCATTATGGTTGGACTGCAATGTCGGTAAATAATGGAAACGAACGTGGCAGCTAGTGATACCAAGCGAGGTGGCCCGCTACCGTACGCGCTCTTTCATGGCCGGCTGATTAATGAGAGTGTCCCAAAATGGACTCCATACTGTTCCGCCGTTTGGCCACCGGGTGGCGCACGATACTTTAGATTTTTTTTTTTTTTGCGGTAGCGGTTCCCTGCGCGTCACGACGGTCACGACATTTTATTTGGTGTGCGACTTTTCTCTTGGCCACAATAAAGCGAAATCAAATGTGCTGCATTGTCAGGCAAATTGCTTTAAATCCGTTAAAAGACTAAACGGTTGTAGTGATGGCACAGGCATCGCAAGCCAAATGTCATTCTCAGAGACGGCGGAGCCTTGAGCCCGAGTGCGTATTGTAATCCGCTTGCTTTTTTTTTTAATTCTACTGTACCTGCCAGTTTTGGCCGAGACAAAGAAAACGAACAAAGGAGGGAGCAGAGTTTGCACGACATCGCTCGGGGGCGCTTTGCTCAGCTGAGGGGCAGGTGGTAGGAGACAATGGGCCCAGGGCTCTCTTCTCATTTCACTGATTTATTGTCTTCCACATTTCGCCAGTCTGTAACCACGAAGGGATTTACGGGAGTCGCCGGCGTCATTGCAGCCGGCATTGTGTGTCGATTAACAGTTATACACACATACATATATATATTATTTACAAAATTTACCAATGTGTTATTCACAAATCGTACCCTTAGAATTCGTTTTTTTTCAGCCTGTAGTTATGATTCGTAATTAGTTAATCCTCCAAACTAAACGTTAGGACTGTTGCAGTATTTACATTGCATGTTAACCAATCTTTTGCCATTAAAGTAAAATATTTTTAATTCAGTCGATTTTTGTGCAAATTGCTTATGTATAATTTTAAGAATGACATCTATACGTTGTCAACCAAATTAATCCAGTTTGGTGTTCCAGGGTCTGAAGAAACAGTAGCCACAAGGTGGGAACCAACCCTGAGGGAGGCACCAGGCTGCCACAGAACTGGGCACCCACATTTCCAGACTGGGCCAGATTAGGTATGTTAGATAACTTGCTATACACATTTTTGGGGTGTGGGACAAAATGTACAATAATCGGAGTAAAACCCATACAGACATGATGACTGTGCAAACATGTACACTTTACTTAGAACCCAGGATTCGAGAGCTGGGTGATGGCAGTATTAAAACTGTGCCAACCATTTTTGTTCAGGATGGCATTTAACTTACCCTGACACTTTCTGTCAGTGCAGGTGCTCAGGATTGGTGCAACAAATTGTTATTTTTTTAGGGTTTTTTAATGTTTGTATTTGTTTTATTGACTTTTTTTTTTTTTGTATGAAAATGTGCTATATAAATAAATGTTGTTGTTCTAATTTAAAGCTTTGTGTTTCTTCTATTTATCTTTATTTAGGATCATAGCTGATTATTTTGTATCCAATGTTGTGTACATGATGCGTTTTCTGCTTTTTTCCTGCTGCTCATTTTTAATTTCTGTGAAGTGAAGTGCTTTGAACTTGGGAAAGGTGCTATAAAATAAAATGTATTATTATTATTATTAAGAAATCCATGTCAGGTATGTTGGATGTGGGCTGACTGCTGCTCTTCATGGAGTGTCTTTGGGACAGAATATTGTACATACGGAGTTGATTCCGCTTGATTGAATTGTGTTTTGTTTCTTAAATAAAATAAAAGAACATTAAAAAGAAATACATTTCATGATTACTTTTCCAAGGGCGTTACATATTATTAAAAAAAAAAAAACACATTAATCCTTTATCTTCTTTAGCACTAAAAGCTTTTCTCTTTGGGTGCATTAGTATAAATTATCCACTAATTGAAATTCACATTAAGCTATAAAGGGAGAGGGGCCAACAGAGCTAACCACAGCTCCAGTCCTTCCAGTCCACTTCCTCCATTCATCGTTTATTGAATCGGCTTAATCCAGTTGATGCTCATGTGGGCTGCAGCCTATCCCAACAGCAAAAGGCACAAGGCAGACACTAACTCTGGAGGGGTGCCAGTCAGTCACAGAGCACATGCCCACTTTCACTCTTACTGGGAAGTGTAGCCTTTCCAATTAACTAGACCTGCATGGGGGAGGCAAACAAGCTAAGTTCATTCTCACTAATCATGGCACAAGAGAGTGGCAGCATGTTGGATGTCGATTAGCGCATTGACAAGTAAGAAGTTCACTGTGGTTTGGAAAGTGACAAAAATGACTCTATAAACTGAAACACCTGGAGACATACCGACATATTCACACACAAACTCCACACAGAGAGTGAGCGACCACCGTGAGTTTGAACACTTTCGCCTGACACTGGTGGTCCTAACAACTGTGCCACCGTAAGTAAAAGTTCAGTATATACTAAAAATGTTTATGTTTTAATCATCAAAAATGAAGTTAACCTCTTTATATTTGTTTAAGTGATTTAATAAGTAAACTATAATTATTAATCTTATTATTCTTTAACCATTCTTTTACTATATTAATACTCCTAAGTGCAGGGTTCCTGATGATGTAGGATACAAGTCAATAGCCAGTCCAGTGCAGTGCCCAGCCAATTTAGTGTCAATATTCTAATAGATTGAGTTGTTTTGTACTGTGGAAGGAAAACTGCAGGGAGCCAACACGAACAAAGAAGATCTCGAAAACTCCCAGGAAAGAATTAATCCCGGGTCTAAGAACTGTGAGACAGTAGCACCATTCACTGCACCAGTTATGTTTATTACAAAAGGTTTTTGTAAGGAGAGGTTAGGAAAAATGTTATTGTTCATTAACAAATGAAAATATGTTTTCTTTTTTTAACATAGAAAAACAAAGTCAAAGACTGGCAGGGTTTGCTGCTCAACTAGCTAATCCAAGATTTCAGGTTTATTTTCTTCATCGTTTTGCATGCATCCTGTGGTTGTGGACACTTCACTATGAAAAGGTACAGCAGAAAATAAAGACTGTTACTTGGTTCTACACATCCATGAATAATTGTATTTCTATTTTATTTTTGCTATTCACACTACAATAGGAGATGATTATCAGCTTTTCACCCCTTCACAGCTTTAGATAGATAGATTAGATAGATAAATAGATAGATAGCACTTTATTTCTCCTCAGTGGAGAAATTTGGCTTTTTCCAGAAGCTCAACAGATATTATTAAAAAATATATATTTTTATATATTATTATTATCTCCTAAAATTACATTCCCAGCCTGATTAAAGACTGCCCACAAACAAATTCCCAATTTCTGTATCTTAAAGAGTGCCTAGGTTTTAACTACAGATTACATGAGTCTGTGCTGAAAAGAGTAAAAAATGTAAGTTCTGCAAATACTACATAAAAACATTAACACCATTTGATTTTGACCTCTGCTTAAAAAATGAAAGCGCTTTCCCAAGACTCAATTCAATACATACTTCTCGCTACAGTATGCCAAAATGAGAAAGAAGCCCATGAGATGTTCCGAGCTTATTAAGTGTGGATGTCATGATTGCCGTTCACTTGTTTGTGAAGCACATTCTTAAGACTCAACTGTAGCAGCTGTAAGGAGAGAAGAGGACAGACACATTTAAAGGCAGGTGTCTTCATTAAACGGAGAGACAACATAAAATCAGTTTTAAAGGACAGGGCATCTTAAAAGCAGGTGCCTCGTACTCTCTTGTGTCACAGCCACAGTCCTCAATCAACACAGTTCCACAATTGTGTCTGGATGTGGGTGTGGGGTCGAGTGTTTGTGTGTGTGTGTGTGTGTGTGTGTGGTGTGTGAATTACAAAAAACAAGAAAGAATGGGCAACTGAACAAAAGCAGGGAGGAAGTCCATTCTCTTCCTTACGGGCTGTCGTGAGGTTTCTGCGTGCTGCTGGAAGCTGGGTGACTAGAAAACAAAGAGAAAGATCAGAGGAGGTTAAGGATGCAGTTTATTGTCTGCCCTCTCCCTGGAAAAGGGCACTTTGGCAACTGTGCTGAAATCTGTCATTCTGTGAATGTGGCAAAGCAAGGACTCGTGTCATGTTCAGCAGTTTTTCTGACTAGTAAAATTTACCTGTATTGTTTGTTAAAATTCATGTTTAATTTTGGGAACCATGTACCTTGGTTGGTGCAGTGGTTGCTGCTGCATTATGAATCCTACATACTGGGATTGAATCCCATACCCAGTCGTATTCATATTTTCTGCATGTCTGCACTTCAGCTTTACTTTTGCATCCAAAAAGATGTACATATTGGATTGACTGATGATTTTAAAAGGGACTTGATCGGGTGTTTGGTCTGTGATGGACTGACACTCTGTCCAGGGTTTTTTGCTGCCTTGCACCCAATGCTGCCAGAATACACTCCTACCTCCCCTGACCCTGGATTGGATTAAGTGAGTTTAAGAATGTAGGTATGTATGTAGCATGATGGTTACAGCTGTAGCCTCACACTTCCAAGAGAATAAGTTCAGACTGTTTGCAATCTTTGTGAGTTAGTAAATTCTTCTATGTCTGCAAAGTTTTTGTTTGAGGTATTTGTTTTCCTTTCTAATCTCTAAGTCATAAGTGTCCGGCCTTGAGAGTGTCCGGCGCTGAACCTGCACCCAGTGTTGCTGGACTCCAGCACCCCACAACCCAAACAAATGTTTAATTGACTGCCCCCATGTAGTCAACAATAATTTCAATACATACACCAAAAGTGTGCATCCATCCATTTTTTGAGCCCTGCTTCCTAATGTACAGGGCTGTAAGACACTGAACCCAATCCCATCACCACTGAAGGCAATTCCAATAAAAGTACTGGCAATATGCAGAAAGCAATGATTGTCCAAGCAAGTGTGGATGTAAGTATGTACATCTGCTGTTAATTATCCGAAAAAATGTTGGCAGTAACAGTATGAATGTTTGGTGGGGGGAGGTATGCCTCAGTTTAAGCCTCCCCATCCAGTAATCTGAGATTTTGAGGCCACCATCATCACAAAAAACTGTTGAAAGGTCCTTATATGCTGGATCACTGCAAACGTTTAAGAGCAGTTCATTTTCTAGCTGTCCAACATTATTACAATTACATACTGTAGCACTCTTCAAGTGAAAGATCAAGGACTGCAGGCAGTGAGATCTCGTGGCAAAGTTGGAGTTACAGGTTCAAACCCTCACAACAGCAACACTGGGCAGCCAGTCGGTGATCCATCAGAAATGTACTGCACATGTAATTACATGTTGGATTGATATTCAGCAAGAAAGATGCCATATAATAATTGATTTTTATATAAGTGTTAGTTGGAACAATCTCTGCAGAAGGCCATGTAAGTAATGACTAGGTTACTACAGTATAATTACAAATTTGTAAAAATGAAATGGTTTTATGGTGGCACAGTGGAGGTCGAGGTTTGTATCCTGGGTGCTCCCTGCATGGAGTTTGTATATTCTCCCCATGTCTGCATGGATTTCTTCTGGATGCTCCAGTTCCCATCCACCTCTCAAAAGACATGCATGTTAGGTGAATTGGCATTGCTAAATTAACTCTAGTGTGTGTTTGTGGGTGTTCACCCTGTGATGGGCTGGCGCCCTGTCCAGGTGTTACTCCTGCCTTGTGCCTTCTGCTGCCCCACTACCCTTCCCTGGATAAACGGGTTAGGATGGATTGATGAACATTGTTTCATAAACTCATTCATCGATACCTGCTGTACAGTGTAATTAAATCAGAACAGACTTTTCTTTTCTTAGGGCATCTGACCTTAATTATTTGGTAAATTCAGAAGATGAAGTAGCTTCTTTTCATATTATGTAACAAAACATGGCGTCTTAAACCACATTCAGACCACCTGTTTCGAATAATCAATTCTGAACAAATAGAGGTATAGAATTTCTGTTGTTCTTTCCATCCAATGCCTTAGGTTTAGATATTATACTTTGTCATAACCCTTGACAAGTAACTATCCGTGACCAGAATGTGCAAAGCATTACCTCTATAATTCAGAGTCGGGAGGCTCAGAATTTTAGAAATCTATTAATATTTAAGGAAGAAATGCCAGCATGACTATGAAGCTTTTGGGATTTTAATATGTTGTTACGTGGTTGATTGAACCATTAAGAAAGGGCCTTAATTGCATGGTGCAGGGAAAAAATGACAAAGCTGTGTAAGCAGCAGACCTCATATGCTTTTGTAAGCAGATTAATTTCTTATCACAAAGGTTGTTTAGTGGCTAGTAGAAGTAGCCAAGGGAATGAAATACTCACCCAGATGAATATGTATCAACAAAAGTAAATACAGAAAACATAAAGGGACGTGTCCACACATATTCAGGCATCAGTCGGCTGTCGCTTAAGAAAATACTGTGGCTTTATAATACAAAAGGAAACGCTCCAGTGGTTTGCTGCATTCACCCCAGGCCTACCTGCAGTGTGAGCAGCAAATAAGAAAGAAAGACAAGCATAGAAAGACAATGTGTGAATATGTGGCACACAAAAACAGGAAAACACAGATCCAAAACTATTGCATCCAGCTTACTAGGTTTGAATGCCATGGTTAAGTTCAAATCAATTAAGTTTATTCTTGTATAGCGCTCTTCCCTGAGTGCAGTCTCAGAGTGCTGTAACAAGTTAACAGGTATAAATGCAAACTTTACAAATTTCAGATCACATAATGCATATACATAAAGGCACAGTAAGACAAAACAGTTCCAAACTGATAAACATACATGCAGGTTAACAATATCTACCCATTAACATTATCATAGAACTATGGCCAGTTGAAAATAGAGGAGAGTGAAACAAAATCTCCAGTCAGAAATATCCCTTGAAAAAAACTCTGGGGACTCCACAGTAAGTTATAACAGATGAGCACAAAGGGAGACAGAATCACAGTCTTGGCAACGTTGTTGAAATGGCCACCAGCCTATGGCATTCACAGTAACGTCTGCATGGAACCACCTGATATGTGTGGTAAAGTGAGGTCCGTGGTTAATTGCCATTTTAAATAAATAATCGTGCACTTGCGGTTTTAAGGAGGGGGGACGTGGTAGTGTGATAAGAGTGGTACCCGTGTGTGATGTGGGTGGTCCTGCACTTAAGTGCACAGGTGCGGAATCGCCCATGTCCGTAATTGATGCTGAGAGCTGCTAAATGTCACACCTGTGCCACGTCCCCATTTTAAAAGGAGAAGCGCGTGTGCGAGGGGGGAAAGAGAAAGAGATGAAAAACACAAAACGGAGGTTAGTGGAGAGAAGATGAAGGCAGAAGGCAAAGAGCCGGTGCAGGAGTCAGCTGAGCCATTTTGAAAGAGCAGGCTCGTGAGAGTGAAGGCAGGCAGCTGGGAGGAGAGCCCCGAAAAGACTGTATGACCGTCATTTGGGGGGTAGTCGGAATGAGTCACTCCAGCTGAGCAGTTCCAAGGAGCAAGAGTGACCAGGAAGGTGAATGGCTCACCGCGTTAGGCCGGGAAGGCAGCAGAGGTCAAGGTGGCTTGGGGGGAGAGCCCCAGTGTGAGTGCCTTGGTACTTGGGGGACCCAAGTCTTGGTCCAGCGATGGAGCCTATATGTAGCCAAGGGACGGAATGCAACTGGACCAGTTGAAGGTCAGCTGCAACTGCTGATAGGGCGATTCTCCTGCTGCAATGCCTGTATGGGATAAGCAGGGGAGCCGCCAGCTAAAAGGAAGAAGGCACTGGGTTTTTAAAAAGGGACAGCTTCCAGCCCATTGATTTTAACTTTGTCTTAAAAGATTTGTTTTTGCTTTTAACCTCCACTTTTTCTCACATGTTTTTATGGATTATTTATTTATTAACTTTGAGCACTGCACTGTGGACACTGTTTTATTTTTTTTTTTTGTTAATAAAAGCACTGATCATTTTTGCACCTTCCCCTTGGTTCATGTGGTGTCCTCATTTGTCCAGCTCATCCCGGTCATGACTATCAACGGTGTTGGGTTCAAGAGGCTCCCAAATACAATACAATACAATACAATTTATTTTTGTATAGCCCAAAATCACACAAGAAGTGCCGCAATGGGCTTTAACAGGCCCTGCCTCTTGACAGCCCCCCAGCATTGACTCTCTAAGAAGTCAAGGTAAAACTCCCAAAAAAATCTTGTAGGGAAAAAATGGAAGAAACCTTGGGAAAGGCAGTTTAAAGAGAGAGCCCTTTCCAGATAGGTTGGGCGTGCAGTGTGTTTCAAAAAGAAGGGGGTCAATACAATACAGTACAATACACAGAATAGAACAAATCCTCAATACAGTATAAAAATAAAAATTTTGCAAATACAGACCAGGATTTAACAGTAGATGATATCACATAATATGATTTGGATTTGTTTAGAGTCCTGGAGACCTCATCCATCAAGCTGCCTCCACCATTTGGCCATTCCACAGCTGAAACTACGCTGGGCCAGCCATTCCAATGAAAGGACCCCTCTACCTCACGATTCCTGCAATCCTCCATCAGGGATGACTTTACCTTAGGCAGGCAAAACAACTTGGCAGGTCGGCCGTGGCACCAAGTGCAACATTTGAGTACCGAGAAGAGAAACAGGATAGGTGAGGGTTAGTAACAAATTACAGCTATCATGTTACTTATGTTTTAGTGCTAATGACTAACAACAGAGGTGCGGTATGTACAGTTAATCAGCAGCTCTGGTCAGGATATGCTAAACTAAAGTAGTGAGTCTTCAGCCAGGATTTAAAAGCTGAGACCGAAGGGGCATTTCTTATAGTAGCAGGCAGACCATTCCACAGTTTAGGAGCCCTGTAATTAAAAGCTCGACCTCCCACTGTTAATTTATTAATCCTTGGAATCATAAGCAGACCAGCATCTTGAGATCTTAATGTGCGCTCTGGTTTGTAAGTCATGGTAAGTTCAGACAAGTAAGCCGGACCTTGGCCATTTAATGCTGTATATGTTAAAAGGAGGATTTTGAAATCTGCCCTAAACAGTGTAAGGATTTAAGAACTGGAGTTATATGTTCATACTTTCTTGTTCTTGTAATAATTCTTGCAGCAGCATGGAGGCTGTATAAAGAACAGTTTGAACATCCAGTGAACACCGCATTGCAGTAGTCAATCCTACTAGAAATAAATGCAGGAATATTTTCTCAGAATCTTGTTTATTTAGAAAGTGCCTTAATTTCCTAACATTTTTAAGATGGAAGAAACATGATTTGGACAACTTTGTAATATGTGCTTTAAATGACATGCTAGAGTCAAAGATAACTCCTAGATTGAGGGCTGATTCAGTAAAATTAATGGTGATTCCAACTGAGTTAAATGATGACAAAATATTGTTGTGTTCAGTATCCCGAATGAAAAGAGGGAGCATGGAGCAGGTCACAATATGATGACATAATCTTCCATCAGTTGATTCTAAGACTCCCACTACCACAATTGTATTTCCATGGGCAGGAAAACAGCTTAAAAGTAGAATGAAAGCACCAAGTGCCACAACAGGGCACCAATAAGAGAAGCAAAATAAAGAAGGGTTAGTAATAGTTCATAATTATTGTAATACTAATATTTTTGTACATTTCACTAACAAACAAAGAAGAAATATGCACAGCTAATCAGCAGCAGTAGTCAGGATATGCTAGCGAGTTTTCAGCCTGAAATTTAAAAGCTGAAATTGAATAGGCATCTGTTATATTAGCAGGTAGATCTTTCCACAGCTTTGGGGCTCTGTAACTAAAAGCTTCACTTGTCACTGTTCTTTTATTAAGCCCTGGAGTCTTTAGTAGTCCAGCATGTTTAGATATTTAGAACATTAGAATATTAGAACAATCTAGATGAGAACAGGTCATTAAGCCCAACAAAGCTTACTAGTCCTATCCATTTAATTCTTGTAAAATAACATTAAGTCAAGTTTTGAAAGTCCCTAAAATCCTACTGTCTACAATACTACTATGTAACTTATTCCATGTGTCTCTGGTTCTCTGTGTATAAAAAAAAAATCTAAAGTTTGTTCAAAATTTACTCTTAACAAGTTTCCAATTGTGTCCCTGTGTTCTTGATGAACTCATTTTAAAATAACAGTCTCGATCCACTGTACTAATTCCCTTCATAATTTTAAACACATTCTAGCATGTCTCCTCTTAATCTTCTTTTGCTTAATCTGAAAAGGTTCAGATCTTTTAATCTTTCCTCATAACTCATCCCAAGTAGCCCTGGAATCAATGTAGTTGCTCTCCTGGAATTTTTCTAGCACTGCTATGTTCTTTTTGTACCCTAGAGGCCAAAAATGTACACAGTACTCCAGATGAGGTCTCGCCAGTATATAGCTTGTGCATAACCTCCATGGATTTGTACTCTACACACTGTTCTATATAACTTAACATTCTGTTAGCCTTCTGAATGATTCTGAACACTGCCTGGAAGTTGATAGTGTCATGTCAGCTATGACTCCTGAATCCTTCTCATAAGGTGTACTCTTGATTTGCAGACCTCCCACTGTGTATTCAAACCTAACATTTTTACTTCCTACATGTAACACTTTATATTTACTGACATTAAATTTAATTTGCCAAAAATCTATTTAAGTGCCTCTGCAATCATTCAACAGATTCAAGATTATCTGCCAATCCACATATATTTCTATCATCTTCAAACTTAACCAGCTTGTTACTTATATTCCTAGCCAAATCATTTATTTATACATTAAAAATAGCATTGGCCCTAGCACTGACTCCTGTAGAAAACCACTCTTAACTTTCAGCCAATTCCGATAGGATTCCTCGCACCATAACCCTCTGCTTTCTGTGTCTGAGCCGATTTTGCACCCATTTGCAAAGAACACCCTGAACTCCCACTTCCACTTCAGATAAATATTATCCAATGCTCCTCTTTGATCATATCCTTTTGTTGCTTCCTCATAAAGTTCCAGTATGTTGATAAGATATGACCTCCCTCTTCTGAACCCATACTAGTTGTTCAGTAAAACTCCTGTTCTTGCCATCTGTTGCTCAATCCTTCCAATAAAGATAATAAATCCTTCCTTTAATTTACCTATGATTCACGTTAAGCTTACTGGCCTATATTTGCTTGGATTTGCCATGTCACACTTTTTATATAACGGGATAATACTTGTCATTTTCCAAGTATTTTGAAACTTTGGAATTTCCGAAGTGCACAGTGACTTCCTAAAATATGCATCAAAGTTTTTTTATATATATATATATATATATATATATTATCTGGTCTAGGTGATTTTTTTGATTTCAGCCTATTTAATCTGAGTTGTACTTCTCCCTCTACAATTTCCAAATCACTCAGTACCTCCTTAGTATCCCCTTTTACCATTTGGAGATTATGCACTTCCTCACATGTGAAGACCACAGAAAAATGCTTATTGAGAGCATCTGCTATTTCACTGTCTGTATTTTTTAATTCCCCTTTACTATTCCTTATGCACTTCACCTTCTCCTTGACTGTTCTTTTACTAATTTAATAGTGATAAAATCTCTTTGGGTAATCTTTCACCTTTTCTGCCATATTCCCCTATAACTGTCTTTTAGCTTCTCTAATATCCTTCTTAATGGTTGTCCTCAAGTTCTCATATGCCCTACGATTCACATTGGAGTCATTAGTCTTATATGCCTTATATAGTTATTTTTTACCTTTGCAGCTTCTTTATCAAATCTTCGTTAACCCAATGCGGATGTTTTTAAAATTTCCTAATTCCAAATTTATGTATGTACCTTTCCTGCATTATATGTAAAATGTCTTTAAATCTGTTTCAATGTTCGTTGACTGTCTCCACACTTAAAAGCTTATTCTAGTCTATCCTCCTTAAACTCTAGTCTTTGCATCTGTCCATCCATCTATCCATTATCCAACCCGCTGTATCCTAACTACAGCGTCACAGGGGTCTGCTGGAGCCAATCCCATCCAACATAAGGGCGTAAGGCAGGAAACAAACCCCGGGCAGGGCGCCAGTCCACCACAGGGCACACACACACACACCAAGCACACACTAGGGACAATTTAGGATCTTTGCATCTACACTATTCCAAAATCCTGTGAACTATATTATATTATGGTAACTTGACCGTAAGGGTTCAATCACCTCTACACCCGCAACTCTATTTTGAATATTACAAAATATTAAATCCGGACAGGCTTCAGCCCATATTGGTGCGTTAACATACTCTGTTAAAAACATCCATCCATTATCCAACCCGCTATATCCTAACTACAAGGTCACGGGGGTCTGCCTGAGCCAATCCCATCCAACACAGGGGGCAAGGCAGGAAACAAAACCCGGGCAGGGCGCCAGCCCACCACAGGTGTTAAAAACAGTCAATGATTAATACTAAATGCTCCTACTCTTGTACTCTGCTATTTACAAGTATATTCTGGCAGTTAAAGTTCTCCATGATTATAATATCCCCCTCTAAACTTGCCTTTTCAATATTACTAAAAAGATGTGAATTGAAATTGCTGTTTGCATTGGGTGGTCTATAACACACTCCTTAAATAAGGCCTCTTTCCCTAATGGTTTCCAGACTAAGTTCGGGTTCATCGTCCAATTGAAGAGGATTTGTGTTTAAATTCTGTTTGACTAGAAACTTTGTTAAACAGAACCTGCCCAATTTTCCTCACCTTCCACCTCCCTGTATGCTAGAAAATATATTGATCAGTTTCAAGGACTTAGACAGCATTTCTGCAATATATAAAACCATTTTACAGTCCCTCCCTTTCAAGGATCCAAGAGGACAGTGGGAAAAGGATCTCTCACTCAACATCTCAGAAAAGGAGTGGAAGGTAGTGTTGTGATGTGAGATTTTGCATATAACTTGATAAATGTTTTGTATGTCTTTATTTGTAATTTAGGCAAAGCAATATAATTTAGTGTTACTTTGGTGAGAGGCATTCATGTTTGCCCCCCCTTTTACGACTAAGTTTCTTTGTAATTTTACGACAGGATTTGGGGGATGTGTCTTAAACCAGTTTGAGTATTTCTCTCATCCCCCACACAAAGCCAGGTTAGTTTAACATATGATCTTGGGGGGGTTGCAGGTGTTAAGATGTTCTATTTCCCCCATTGGTCTGAGGTATGGCTGTTTGTAATTGGCTTGTCTCAGAGGCCTTTAAGTACCATGATGTCCTATTGGCTGTAGGGGTTGGACAGAACATCTATAAATGTACATGCTTAACCTCACAATCTCTCTCTTGCTAACCTGTGATGATGTAGAAGTATCTCTCTCTTGCTAACCTGTGATGATGTAGAAGTATCTTTCTCTTGCTAACCTGTGATGATGTAGACGTATCTTTCTCTTGTTAACAACTGATGAAGACCATCACACCATGAACTGACAAGAACAGCACAATGAAGAGCACAGCTCAGCAGACATATTGAACAGGCTTGAGGCCTGTTCTGAAGAAAGCTGAGCACCAATGATGCCTTAACTAGAGACATTTTAAGTAACTACAAGTCTGTGTGCCACCTGAGTTACACATCACCATTTTATCAGGTTGTATGGTTGCCAATATTCAAATGTACTTTGCATTTTGTTATTATTTATGAATATTATCAGTAATGCAATATTATATGTGTAACTTAACTCTTGCTTGTTGTTTTACTACATCTAATTGCCTGAGGTTATAGATATAGAAGGGAAGGTGGGGATAAGTTATAAACTATAATACCTTATAAACAGTGGTAAGTCTGTGAAATTAGGCATTCTAAGGCTACATATTAATAATACAATAGGGGAAAGTAGAGCAATATATATATATTACTGTACCAAGATAAAACAGGTATCAATGCAGAGACTTCACTCGAGCTCCATGTGCGCAAAGCATACAATTATTCAACTCAAAATTATATATCAAGCACATCTGTCTTGCTTAAAACTGTCCAAAATGTTTCCAGAGCAAGATCCAACCTACGAACGCTGCAATCAAGTTCCAGCCTCACTGGGTCACATGTTTTGGGCCTGCACCAAATTAACATCATTCTGGACCAAACTCTTTAAATGCCTTTCAGACAGCCTTGGTGTCACAATCCCTCCTAACCCATTAACAGCTGTGTTTGGTGTACTTCCAGATGGGCTTAAAGTGGAGAAGGACAAATAAACTGTGATTGCCTTCACTACACTATTGGCACGTAGACTTATCTTGCTAAACTGGAAGAATCCTAACTCTCCTCTTTTATGTCAGTGGGTAACTGATGTTTTATATTATTTGAAATTGGAAAAAATCTAATTCTCACTTAGAGGATCTCTGCAGAACTTTTTCCAAACCTGGCAGGATCTAATCAATAACATTTTAGAATAAGCTCTTAAAGCACTGAGGAAGCAGATTCTCTCCCTATTCTTTTTTTTTTTCTTCTCCATTCATCTATATTCACTTATTAATTTATCTATTTACTTATTTTTACTTGGTTTAAGTTTTATTCTGCTGCCCAAGGTCTCTTTCTCAGGGGTGGGGGTTGATTTGTTTTCAATTCTATTCTTGTAAAATTGATCTATTTGTATGGAATGTTGTGTGATTTCAATAAAATCAATAAAATTATAAAATAAATAAATAAATAAATTATGTTTGACATAAACAGCAACCCTATCTCCTGTTCTGTTCTAGCTATCCTTCATTAAAATGTGTATCCCCCTAGGTTATACTCATCCCCATCTTTTTTATTTAGCCAGGTTTCTGTTATATTCTATAATATAAAACATATCTCCACAACATACAACTCCAACTCACTTATTTTATTTTTGATACATCTAGCATTAAGGCAAGTTTTTTTTTAATGTGTTGCTCATCTTAATGCACACTCTGGTTTTTAAGTAATAAGTTCAAATATGTAAGCAGGGCCTTAGTCATTTAAAGGGTTACACTTAAAAAAAAGCTTCTGAAATGAGCTCTAAGTTTAACTGGGAGCCAATGTAAAGACTGAGAACAGGAGTTATGAGGTCTTCCTTTCTGGTTCTTGTAAAAATTCTTGTGTGGCATTTTAAAATAACTGAGAGCTATATATACATGCATAATGATTTGAACAGTCAGTGTATAACACATAGTTCACCCTACTTGAAATAAATGTATTATTTATTTTCTCATTATTCTCCACATTAAGAAATTAATCTCAATTTTATAGCTGGAAAAACAAGTTTTAGACTTTGTTCTAAAGTACCTACTGGTTCTGAAGATAACAGATACGTTTTTAACTAAGTTAAAAAATAACAGGATATCACTGCCCCAATAAATAATAGTTCTGTTTTTGTTTTTTTTTTGGTATTCAGAGAGAGAATGTAATCTACCTTCTTTTAATTCACCGACACATTTAATTAGGGACATTTTTAGATAAATGTAATTTTCTCTGAAAGAAAGGTATAGCTGGATATTGTCTGCATATGAGTGAAAATGTAAGTTATACTTTCTAAAGATAACACTGAAAGGAAGTATATAAAGTGAAAACATTAAAGGTCCGAGTACTGAACACTTTGGGACACCATATTTAACTTCTGAGTATGATGATGGAGTACTGTCAGCACATTTCTCTTCATACTGAAATTGACATGATAAATGTGAACTAAACCACACAAGGACAGTGTCTGAGAGCCCAAAGTAACTTTCCAGCCTATGTAATAGAGTGGTCAGTGGTGTCAAATGGCTACAGGTTAAATCTAACAACATAACTACTGTGGAATTTCTTTAATCAGAAGACTTTAGAAAGTCATTTACAACATGTGCTGTTTATGTTAGTGCTGTTCATGTACTGTGTCCAATGCGAAAGCCAGATTGGAATTTTTCAAATAAATCAAGGTGAGACTGAAACTTTGTCGCAAATACTATTTTAAATGTTAAAAAAAAAAAGTTAAATTAGAAATAGGTTTATAATTGTTAAGCTTATGTTGGTCTAGTTCTGATTTCATCAATAACGGTCTGATAGCTGACACTTTTAGTACATCAAGAACTGTGCATTTTAGTAATGATCTGTTGATAGGGCTAAGAATGGGTGTTTCTTGAACAGTCATTGAGCTTTTCAATATTTATGTTGGCGCAGGGTCTAAGGGGCAGATATCAATCTAACTGTTTTAAGCGTCTGTTAATATTTTAAAACTACTAAAGTGGTGACTACAAGGAAAGAAAGTACAATATTTCGTTTGTGAGTTGACAGTGAAATCTGGGATCTTACATTGTAAATTTTATCATTAAAGAAGTTAGTCTACACCCCAGGGTTTTTTTTGCCTGACAGATTAAATGAGATTAGATTTAGATTAGCAACTGTTTTAAAAAATACTTGAGGATTATTTTTGTTATTATCTATTAACCTAGATAATCAGACCCGACCATAAAGAGAGCTTTCTGTTATTATCTATTAACCTAGATAGTCATATCGGATCATAAATAAAAGCTTTCTTATGCTTTCTAACACAGTTCATGCAGCTTGGAAGACCTGTAGCTTTGTTACCCTCCACTTACACTCCCATTTTCATACATGGTATTCTGATGGTTGAGGCAAGATCTCATTTTGGCTTTCTTCAATTCTATTGGATTGTTTCCAGCTGTATCTCTATCCTGCGGTCATGCTGAATGACCAGTTCTTATTAAAATAATTCCTTCTTGCAGCCAAGATCCTCAGCTCCTTCATCCAATTTCTATGGTTATTGCAACATGAATTTGTAACTGTGTTGGAATCTCCTCACCAGTGTTAATTCATGGCTTAGTCTTTGGCTCAGCATTTGGGAGCAATTTCATTTGGGCTTCAAACAAAAGCATTAAATTACTCCCTACTAAAATGCAGGGTGAAATATTTTGTTTTGTACAGTAACAGAGGCTGACAAGTAAGATGAAAAACAGGAACAACGTCAGACACAAAGGAGTCAGCAATGTTGAAGCACAAACCTTGTGTGTTAAGCAAGCTCTAGATTAAAGTGAAAGCTACGATATCCGGGTAATGACTAACTTTACTTTACATCTAATGTATACTGATTGTTTTTAACTTTCCCCAAATTACATATCATGGAAAGGCTGTTGCTGTTTTTGGCATTATCTAGAGTAATGCCAAGAAGCTTTAAAATACAGTTAATATATTCATTTTTTTAAAATACACAGAAGAAAGTGCTCACTGGGCCAGTTTTTACAGAATGTGATGTCAATTCTGTCTCTCTATGCCTATTTCACACCACTCTTCTTCTTGAGAGAGAGCATTCCTCCAAGCTCTCCTTCCAGTTTTAAGCGGGTTCTTCCCCTGAGACAGGTCTTCTTTAAGTGGCCTCTGAGTGTATCTTAGAGAGTCAGGTGTGTTCCATTTTGGCTACCGGGATATCAGGCAAGAACATGTAAGTCCTACAGTATGTTGTTCTTAATGGTCCTGGTCAACATGTCCATCTCTAGATCAGGGTTTGTGTGCTCTCAGTAGAGCTGGAGGAGAAACTTTGCTTCCTGCCTGACTTATTGACTTCATACTTAACAATATAGGCTCTGCTTTCTCAGCTGTAGGCCACATACTGTCCCCAGTAACACTTGGGAACTTTTGATTTCCTGCCAGTCCTCCAAGACTTTCTGGTGCCCTCAGGTAAACTTTCTTCAGGGCCTAAAACATCTGCTTGCTGTACTATCCCCTGGTTGGGTCTGCCTTTACACATTTTAAGGCAGAGATGGACTGTCATTACCAGTATGGGTTTATTGACTTAATGCCTTTAACGTTACATAACTAAAGATGAACGAGCGCAACTCTATGGAAATGGTAACTTCAAGTGGAACTTCAGAAGTCCTAGAATATTCATTTATTACTTTAATGAAATACCCCCTCATAAATCGTTCACTTGAAGGAAAAAAAGAAGATAAAGGAGCTTGGACCAGACTGACCTGACTTAAGAATTCAGCAGTAGGCAAGAGATCGAGGACGAGCTTACACACAGACTGCTCTTGTTATGACAAATGGAGTTGGCTAACTGGATGTGGTGCAAGTAGTGCCTTTTTTTGCCATTTCAAAATGTTGGTACTGCAGCCTTTTGGACATTGATGGGGGCATGAGACCTAAAACATGTTTCTGAAAAATGCAAGAGGCATGGCAGTGTTTTTCAACCAGTGTGCTGTGGCACAGTGGTGCGCCGTGAGAGCTATCCAGGTGTACCATGGAAATGATAGTGTAGCACACTTGGTTCTGAACCTGAGAGGGACAAACTCCACAATGGTCGAGAAGGACAGATCTACCTGGAGGAGCTGGCATAAAAGCAGCTTTGTGATCGCTATGTTGCAGACACTGTATTTCAAACACTTAAAACGCATCTCCAGGTTGCTAGAGTCCATCTGGGTTTGTGCTTGCCAGTGAGTCTCTCAGGACCAGTCGATAGTGGGCATACGAGTGAGGCAGAGAGGGGCAAGCAAAAGGACAAAACAATGCAATCAAAGTAATACTTAAGTGCTGTGTCTGTGAATGCTGATCTTTGAGCTCCTTTTTTTCCAGTTTCTCTGCCCTTCTGACAGTTGAGCACGTGTATGAGATATATAGTGTTTGTGGTTAGTAAGATAGTGGTGTGTCTTGGGATGTTTTTGGTTAGAAAAAGTGTGCCACCAAAGAAAAATGGTTGGGAAACGCTGATCTAGATGATAGCATGAGGCTATATTTTTTGGCAGGCTTAGCGAATTGAGTCAGTTTAATCAGAAAGCAACTGAGAAATGTTCAGGCCTGAAGGAAAGGAGGGCAAAATTTATGTTCAAGGAAAATACTCTGATTGTAAAGGCAGTATAAGATTTACTTTGGACTTGTCCTGTGGGTGTAGTACAAGAGAAGCTGAGGTACGAGTTATGTTTTAAGATGTTAATGTCGGGGTCTATGGATCTTACAAAGTGAATTTATGCTCAGGAGAGATAAGTCTGGCCATTTGCATAGGTTTGGCCAAACTTGCAGCAAGTGTAGAATAAAATTAGAGTGGGAATGTCTATGTGGGGTAAATGATAAACTGGAATGCAAGAAAAATCAGAGGACTGGTGATTGGATGATGTGGATTTATGGAATACAGTGGAAAGGACTGGGTGTTGTAATGTGCCTGCCAGGCATTATCAGTTTAAACTAAAGTCGACTTTTGTGGAATAACAGTTAATGCCGGCGACTGGTTGAGCGTTTCTTTTTAGCCACCTTATAGCGGTCCAGTGCCGCTAAGATTCACACCGTCAAGATGACGGTGATTTATTTATTTTTATGGAGGAGATCCCAGGGACGCTCCCAGCCTTGGCCCGACTCACACACACTCATAAACAGAGACAAAATAATGTACACTGGAATCAAACAACAATTAAAGAATATAATGAAATTAAATGAAATAAATGAAAACAATACCACCCCTGCACCTCTGCGGCGAAATTACATTAAACACATAAACACAAACAACCTCCCACAGCAAAGTCGATGGAAAACAGCACCGGATGTAATGAAACGATGACGATAGTAAGTCCAGAGATCTGTACGTTGAAAGGGAATGAAAGCACAGTCCTACAGGTAGACACTGTAAAGGTGAAGACGGATGGATGGTTCAGGAGTTCTCCTTTTCTTGCAGGAAAGCCATGAATCCACTGTCAGTCCTCAGAACACAGGTAGGCAGTAGACGATCCAGACCCCAACAATGAAACAATCCAGGACACAACGACTAAGTATGGTAAAACATGGAACACAGAATACAACAAAAAACACCTTTTTTTTCTTTGGACACCTGCCCTCTTTTTAAGAGCCTGCTGACCCCCTTTGACCCCAACATTACCTGCACCCCAGACAGAAGACCAACCAGAGCCTCTGCAGAGACTGCTGGGAAATGCAGTTTTAACTTATAGTAGCACTGCTACAACCTGCCGTTGTGCAAAGTGTTTAGTTAAGTTTGTGCATGCCTTAGTGTGAAAACGGGATCCCCAAGTAAAAGTAACTTACTTTTGTAGTGCGTGTCGGCTCTTCTAAGGGGACCACGAGGGGATGCGCTCAAGTTTGTGTGCATGCGAGACCGCCTGCCCTATTTAATACATGCCTTGCAGGGCTTGAGAGGAGCACCTGTGCAGAAGGCACCTGTGTCAGTCTTCGATTGGTGAAAAGGAGTGTCGTGTTGCAGGATTGGTTGAAAATTTGTTCCCCGATCATAAGAGGTGCTTCCTGCCTCAAGGGAATTGTCTTTAGACTCGATAGTGTGTTTAGCGTGGTCGGTATAGTAAATTCACTTTGTATACAAAACAACGGCCTGTGCATATATTTGTAAATATTTTTTATATAGATATCTTCTAGTTGTGGTATTGTTTTAGTGGAGGTGTCTTATAGTTTGGGTTTGTGGAGTACTTTTTGTTTTTCTTGTATATTCACTCTTTTTTTCCCTTGTAAATATTTTTGTGGGTTTAGTGGACTGTGTCTTGTGTAGCTTCTTCCTGCACACATTTTCTTTAGGAAGACTATAGTTTTGTGTATATACATTTTTGTCTTTATTTTTTCATTTTTGGACTGACTGCTTCACTGTTATAATATAACTAGCAAAATACCCGCGCTTCGCAGCGGCGAAGTACTGCATTAAAATTTTTATTAAGAAGAAAATGTAACCTTTTTAAACTGAGGGAAAATATGCCAATAATTATTTGTTAAGGATCTCTTTGTATACCACGTTGTCAGTTCGGCCCTCCGGTTGTAACATGACCAAGCTGTGCGCTGAGCTTACTCTTGAGCATGTAACTTACAGTTGGCCATGTGAACAGTAATCTTGTTTCAAATCTCACAGCATGGATTGCTGCTGTCATAATCGATTTCAGTTTCATGGTTTGTTTCAATTACGACAGTATTTGCAGGACTTGTGTTGAAGTGACATTCGGCATCTTTCAAGCGTTGTAAGCTTACAACCGGTTTCATCGATAACTTCACATCCAGCTTTTGAGAGTTTAAACATTCATAAACATCAAAGTGTCCACTACTGAAATCGTCACCTGTGAATCTAAGATGTTTAAGAGGCATTGGCGGTTGTCGAAAGGTGTAAAATATTTGGCCATTTCGGTACACTTGAAAGCACCAACCGAACAATTCAGCGGCAGCCATCAACTCACATGCAGAACCATAGGTGAAGGGCTTAAGCATTTCACTCTTCTAGTGCTCCTGTGTAGTATAATTATCTCCTGTACCGTCATCAGTCCACACCTTGAACCTGTCCCAGTCATTCAATACATAAGACACAATGTTCTTCCGGATATCAAGAGTGAGCCTGATATGGCCGTGTAATATGTAACACAGAGAATGGAAAAGGTAGGTGCCATCTCCGGGCATGGAAACCACTCGGTAAGTGACAGTTCTTTGATCGATGGTGATTACCTCGATAGACATGGTAATGGGGGTTGGAATGATGAAGGAAATGGGTACCTGAGTAATGTAAAGTAAGTGTAAAATACCTATACAATAACTATAATTGTAATAAACAAACAATAAAACAGCGGAGAAGCCGTGGATTAAACAAAAAGGCTGTAGTTATCAGCAGGGAGACGTGAATCCCGTGGCGAAGCAAGGAAGGGAATGTAGAGACTGGAGCGACGGACGGCCTTATATAGGCAGGCAGCCAACAACGTGGGAGGTGATGGGATGGGAGACCCAACGCCGCCTCACATGGTGACCAAGCTGCAGGCTATGGACGTATATATGTACGTAAGTAGGATTCAGGTAGCGTTGGGAACCCGCGTACCAAATTTCTAGAAGATGGGCCCATAAGTAACAAAGACTGTTGAAAAGTTCAATATGGTGGCCGACAGTGGCATCATACCACCGAAATAAGTACGTACATTGGTTTCGGTTAGTGCAGTGAAGACGCCTACCAAATTTCGAGAAGATGAGGCCATAAATAAGAAAGTTCAACATGGCGGACGTTGTTGATCGTTACGCGTAGAATTTCGAAATGAAACCTGCTTAACATTTGTAAGTAAGCTGTAAGGAATGAGCCTGCCAAATTTCAACTTTCTACCTACATGGGAAGTTGGAGAATTAGTGATGAGTCAGTCAGTCAGTCAGTCAGTCAGTCAGTCAATCAGTCAGTCAGTCAGTCAGTCAGTGAGTGAGTGAGGGCTTTGCCTTTTATTATTATAGATTATAATTAACTGTTTTTGATTGGGACTTTAATTTTGTGTTTTTGTGAACCTGTAAATAAAACCCTCTTTTGTTTTGGAAATACCACCTTTTTGTGTCCATGTCTCCATGTCTGACTTCTCTCAAGTCTGATCCCGGTCAGTCCCAAACTACAAGACGCCCACTGTGTAGTCTGGTGCCCACCTTGCCACTACATGGGGTGTCACACTGGGCACCCAATTAGCAGAGGCAGAACAAGATTTGGATTAGACTTATGCTATGAATGTGTTATAGGACAGACAGAAGTGCACATTATTAGAAGATTATGGAGGAGGGGGTGCAGACATTATGGTATGGATTTTTGCAGAGCGGAGAGGTGTAGGAGTTGGCAGAGAACTGGGCAATTTAGAGGCAGATATAGTTAAAATTTGGGTGGCAGGTGCACTTGTTCCTTTCCTCATTTTTAGGACAAGTTATTGAAAGAATGAGGGGACTGTGGGTGTCATGGACTGAAGTTTTAGAGCAGAGTGGAAATGGGAAAGTGGGCATCAGATTGAGCAGCATGTGGAAAGGGTATAATACATTTTAGCCTGGATTTGTCCTATGGGTCTGGTAGTGGACAGGCTAAGATGTGCATTGTCACTGTGATGAAGACCACGAGAACATTTGGAATGACAATAGGTAGATATGAATGGCACAATATAATAGATACAGTAGACACATGTGAAAGACATTGTATGATAGATAAGTGCTGCTTCAGTTTGTCCATCCAGCCGCCACTGCTATTGATATATTATTGGTGCTTTATATTCATTGTAGTTGAGAAACTAAGCATTTCACTACATATTATACTTCATCTATAACTCATATGTGATAGATACCTATCACATATTTACCTATTGTTTGGTTTCTATGAGAGTAATCTTGTTCTGTTTCATTTCTTGTGTTTTGTGGGTGGATCCCCAAGAGGCAGGGCCACCCTTTCCTCACTACTATAAAGACAGATGTGCTTTGGTTAATTTGTGATTTGTTTGTGTCTATTGCCTTTTATTGATTTTCTTGGTTTTCATTAATTTTGCTCAGTCTTCAGGGCATTCAAATTTTGATTATTGGATTATTTTGTTGGAGCTTGGTCACTTTGGATTGCCTTTTAGAGAAATCCTTTTTTGTCTTTTTGATTTTTTTGAATGTTTTGTTATATTCCTCCATTTTTGTGTCAATAAATCCATCTTTGTTTTATGTATATGTCATGTATCCCTTCCCTTGTGAAGCAGTTTAATTATTTTGGGACATTGCTTATATTTTTGAACATTTGAAGTCAAAGCCACATTTGGCCTATTGCTTGTTGAAGCCAGCCTATAGTGTATGAACTCAGGCTACCTTGGGGTGTTACCTTCTCTGGGAACGATTCTGATCTGCTTTTTGGTTCCCTTTTGAGGCTTCACATCTTTTGCCATTTGTGTGATGCTGAATCACAACAGATGTATGGCCTCTGCTAAGCCAGTTCAAGTCCACTTTCAAGTATAGGTTCATGACTGCTTACAGGCAGATGAAATTGTCCATCAAAGTAAGCAGCAGTTCCCCTTGCAGATCCAAGCTTAAGGTGAATGTCCTTCTAGGCTGCTCTTTGTCTAGAAAGAGCCTCTGTTAAAATGTCAGCTAATGTTAATTAACACATTTTATTATCAAATGGAGTTCTGAAGGCAAGCAGACTGCATTTTATTTAACATTAGAGCGGCCAAACAGTTCATCCACTAAGTTCTAGTGCCTTTCAAAAATGAAATGCAAGTGGGGAAGGGGCAGCTAGCTTTTTGCATCATTGTCAAGTCACTTAATTTAGCAGAGAAGGCCTTGTGTGCCACTGAAAGCTTTGCACAATAGGGTAATGCCTATCATTAGTAGTCATTAGCACTAAAACATAAGTAACATGATAGTTAGAATTGAATACTAACCCTCACCTATTCTGTTTCTGTTCTCGGTAGTCAAATGTGGCAATTGGTGCCACGACCCACCTGCCAAGTTGTTGCCTGCCTAAGGTAAAGTCATCCCTGATGGAGGATCACAGGAATCATGGGAAAAAGGAATCCTTTCATCGGATTGGCTGGCCGAGCAACGTTTCAGCCGTGCAATGGCCAAATGGGGAGGCAGCTTGACGGATGAGGTCTCCAGGACTCTAAAAATATCCAAATCTTATTATGGGATATCATCCACAGTTAAATTCTGCTCCGTGCTTCTAAAATTTTTATTTTTATGCTGTATTGAGGATTTGTTCTGTTCTGTGTATTGTATTGTATTGACCACCTTCTTTTGACACCCACTGCACGCCCAACCTACCTGGAAAGGGGTCTCTCTTTGAACTGCCTTTCCCGAGGTTTCTTCCATTTTTCCCTACAAGGTTTTTTTTGGGAGTTTTTCCTTGTCTTCTCAGAGAGTCAAGGCTGGGGGGCTGTCAAGAGGCAGGGCCTGTTAAAGCCCATTGCGGCACTTCCTGTGTGATTTTGGGCTATACAAAAATAAACTGTATTGTATTGTATTGTATTGTATTGTCCTACGTCATCCAAAACAAAAATGTACAGAGCTTGATTCACAAGCAATATATTACTCTATAGTATGCTGTAGATATTACTGAGTGCCACTGTGGCATATTGCTTCATACTGCTACATGACATTGTGTAGAAACTGGGTTCAAATCCTTACTTGGGCACTGTTTTGTGGAATTTAGATGCTAATAGGGGTTTTTTATGGGCACTTTGCTTTTCATCCCAAATGTATGTATTTTAAGTTGATTGGCAGTTTAAGAATGAGTTTGGATGTGTGCTTGTAACTACTGTTGGGTAGGATAGACGTTAGTTCCCAGAAACCTTAAAATTGGATTAAGTGAGTTCAGTAAACGGATTGATATTTTTGTTAGTGTGTTTGCCCCATTGATCTGGGTTCAGCTTCTGACCCATTCACTGCTGATGTGGAGTTTTCATATTCTTACTTTGTTTAAATGTATTCTTTTTCTGCAAATGTCACTTTCCTACTACATCCCATTGGCAATCATGTTTCATTGATTAATAATCTGAAACTGTCACTTTGCACATGACTGAGCCCTGTGACGGACTATCATTGTAGCCAAAGTTCCCCAAATTGCTGCTGCTCCGTTTGCCTTTGACTCCATTAACCCTGTAATGGAAAAATCAAGTTTAAAAAATGGATAGACATTTTTATCAATTATATGACCTTGAATAAAATAAATGCAAGAATAGAAAATGAATGGTAGGTAGATCTAGAATATGTTTGCCTGTTTGGATGTAAAGAGTCTAGTAAATGTTTTACTTTTAGAATCAGAATCAGAGTCAGAAAAACTTTATTTATCCTGAAAGAAATTACTTATGTTACAACTAACAACAGACAAGGGACGTGTTACACTAAGAGCAAGTATAAAGTAATCATGTAAATATAAATAAAGTATAATAAATGTAAGCATCAAACTAAGGTACAGAGTATTGCACCTTAAGTTAATATTACAAATTTGAGAACAAATAAGATTATTCTCATGTGAAGAGCAATTTATTGCACAAGAACAGATTGTATGTTGCCCCTTTCAAGTACTTGAAAAAATGTACCTGGATATCCAATAAAGAAAAAGGGTAATAACTTAAAGTGTGGATGAGTGACCGGAAAAGGAGTTCTAGAGTCTGATGGCTTTGGGGAGGAAGGATTTCCTGTGACGTTCAGTGGAGCACTTGAGGGGGCTATCTCAATAATCCTCTTACTCACAAAAAAAACACAACAGTGTCTGTGTACCAAAATTAGTCAGCTATTCCATGAAATTGACACTAGCAATATAGGAAGCCATTGTAAATTAATTTCTACTTATAGTCTACTGAAATTCGGATGGAAAAGTAAGCAATTGGCCAGGAAAACCTTTTCCCAAAGACATGCCCTTGCCTAAATAGATAGATAGATAGATAGATAGATAGATAGATAGATAGATAGATAGATAGATAGATAGATAGATACTTTATTAATCCCCAAGGGGAGATTCACATACTCCAGCAGCAGCATACTGATAAAAACAATATTAATTAAAGAATAAATTAATAAAAAAATGCAAGGTGGAGAGTGCGAGGCAGGTATATGCACTTTTATGCGTATATTTTCAAGGTTTCGTTAAATTTATATAGATAGAATGAAGTAAAATAATTAAGACAATAATGGTAGTTCGAAAATATAATTATTCTAAAATATTATTAAAATATAACATTGCAAAAACGTAAACATTACATTGGATATAATAATATAATAACCTGAAAATGAAGTTAGTATAAAGTAACTTAGACAATGATACACTAATGCCTCATGTCAGTTGCGTGACCTGTTTAATAACGTCAAAAATGTTTCTGGGTGGGAGTCAAGCATGTTAGAGTAGTGGAGGGGATAAATTATTGTCTGTTGGGTATATAGAACTAATACGTGCTTTGAAATCAGACAGAGACAAAAAACATCGGAAAAAGATATCCTCATACTGATGGAGTGATGGACTGAATATGCAAATGTTTTTTATTTACTTTTTAGTGCATTTAAGAATGGAAAACATTTCATTCTAAAATTTCATAACATCAATTTGGCGCCCCCTGGATGCTACGCCCGGGGATAGATGTCCCCCACTAGCTGCGCCACTGGTCAGTGGAGCTGGACAGTGACAGCTGTCTGTCACTGAAGCTACTCCTCTGCCTGGAGATGACACTGTTCAGTGGATGCAGTGGATTCTCCATGATTGACAGGAGTTTGCTTAGCGCCCATCATTCTGCCACAGATGTCAAACTGTCCAGCTCTGTGCCTACAATACAGCCTGCCTTCCTCACCAGTTTGTCCAGGCGTGAGGCATCCCTCTTCTTTATGGTGCCTCCCCAGCACACCACCGCGTAGAAGAGGGCACTCGCCACAACTGGTAGAACATCTGCAGCATCTTATTGCAGATGTTGAAGGATGCCAGTCTTCTAAGGAAGTATAGTCGGCTCTGTCCTCTCTTGCACAGAGCATCAGTATTGGCAGTCCAGTCCAGTTTATCATCCAGCTGCACGCCCAGGTATTTATAGGTCTGTACCCTCTGCACACAGTCTCCTCTGATGATCACGGGGTCCATGAGAGGCCTAAAATCCACCACCAGCTCCTTGGTTTTGCTGGTGTTCAGGTGTAAGTGGTTTGAGTCGCACCATTTAACAAAGTCCTTGATTAGCTTCCTAATGGGCTGAACAGGACCATAGAAAGCACAGTCCCCTGCGGCGCTCCTGTGCTGCTGACCACAATGTCAGACCTGCAGCTCCCAAGACGCACATACTGAGGTCTGTCTGTAAGATAGTCCACGATCCATGCCACCAGGTTGGAATCTACTCCCATCTCTGTCAGCTTGTCTCTATGGAGCAGAGGTTGGATGGTGTTGAAGGCGCTAAAGAAGTCCAGAAACATAATTCTTACAGCACCACTGCCTCTGTCCAAGTGGGAGAGGGATCGGTGCAGCATATAGATGGTGGCATCCTCCGCTCCCACCTTCTCCTGGTATGCAAACTGCAGAGGGTAGGGGGCATGGCGGACCTGTGGCCTCAGGTGGTGAAGCAGCAGCCGCTCCATGACAGGGACGCAGACTTATGGCCAATATTTCGATGTCCCTGCAGCAAGTGGAGATTTTAACGTTTACATGTCCATGGTTGCACCACCACCTTGTATTCACATAGAGAGCGAGTCCTCCTCCTTTCCGCTTCCCACAGGTATTTGTTTCTCTGTCCGCTCTAACTCTGCTAAACCTGGGTTGCGCCACGTTAGCATCTGGGATGTTAGTTGTTAGCCACATTTCACAAAAGCACAACAAACTGCATTCTTTGTAGGTCCTGACATTTTTCACCAGCGCAGCCAGTTCGTTGATCTTATTTGGTAATGAGTTCACATTTCCCAGTATCACAGAAGGCACCGAAGGCTTGTATTGCCACTTCCTCACTAGCCGCTTAGCCTTTGGCTTAGCTTCGGCTCTGCTGCCACGATACCGCCTTCTTACTTTTTCAGGTAAATAGGGAACCACACCGGCACAGGCTTTTGTTCTCAGCGCTAGAAGCTGACTACCTGAATAGATGAGTCTCGGCGTGTAAAAATTCATGTCCATGTAGTAAAAAGTGTCCAGCAAACAAATCCACATAAAGGAAAGTGGTAGGAGTGATTAGAGAGATAGAGAAAAAGGTAGAAATATAAAGTTATACACGGGGGTGCCTAACTGACAAGAGCATTTTTTAATCAATTTCATTTTCCACTACCTGCCACATGCAACACAAAGAGAACCATCAGCAAGTGAGACTTTTTTTTGTACTGAGACATTGTTGTCTGTGTTTGGATTTTGTTTGTCTTAGCCCAGTTTGTATTTCTAGTACCACCTAAAAGCCCAGTGTAAAATGCATACAATATAAATGGAAGGCTTTCTGTAACAATCATTTTCATCTTAAGGCAGTGTACCACAGAACCTTTTAATATTTCCCTCGAGTTCACTCAGCTGCATCTCCTGAATTTTCCTTTTGTTAGCCACCCCTTTAGTGACTGCAGTATGCTCTCTGATGTTCTCTCTTCTCACCTCTGCTTTTCCCCCATGTCTGTGTTTAGATTGCTCCCTAATACTTGACTTTTAGTGTACCGAGGACAGCTTTCTAAGAAGAGAATGTCAGGGGAACAGGAGAATTAGAGCAGGTGTCAGAGAGATCCCTGTTTGTTTAAAGGCATTAAACCAAGATGAGTAGCGTGAAAAGCAGATGGCCCCCATAATCCCTGCGTGCTCCACTTGGTCTCGGCCCCCATCACTCCCACAGCAACAATGGTGGATCAGAGCAATACACCACGCCTGCCTGGTTTAAAGTTCATCCCTGCAAGATAACAAGCTAGGAGGCAAGGCGCTTTCTATAATCCCCTCTCTATGAATAAGACATCAAAAAGGAGGAGGGACAAGTGTCTCAATCTTTCATTTTTAGTCACCGAATAAAGCATAAAAAACAGGTAACCTCTATACATTTGGTCTTAGCTCCAAGTTCACCATTTATAATGTTTGTGACAGTAAAGCGGGACAAGGCAAAATCAGGGTATTTTTGCAGTTCTGCTTGAGCCCACTAAAGTTAAAGAAATACAAATACAAAGGCCTTTCTTAAAATGTTGCCTTATTTAATCCCCTCTTCACTTATTGTATTTTTGTTGTTTTTTGCCTTTTATGTGCTTTTGGTTCCTAAACAACCCTGAAGTCCTTTATATATGCTCACTGGCTTCTTTATGTACCGGGTTGTACCCCATTTTGCCTTCAGAACTGCCGGAATTCTTTAAGGCAAGAAATCAGTTTCAGATGATTTGAGCTTTGTGACATGGCATGTTATCCTGACGAAAGTAGCCTTTGGAAGATGTGTATACTGGGGTCAAAAAGGGAAGGATACGGTCAGCTACAATACTCAGGTAGGCTGTGGCATTTAAAAAATGCTCAGTTGGTACTAAGGGGCTCAAAGTGTGTCAAAAAAATATCTCCCACACTATTATACCACCAACTCCACCAGCCTGAACTCTTGATACAAGGCTTCCCAAATCATTTCCCACCAGTGCAGCACCAAGCACAGTACTATAAGCACAATAAGCACACTTTTCTTCTTTCTCTCTCTGTCTCCTTCCAATTCCACTCCTCCTCTAGCAAGGTTTATCCTCCGTTTCCTGACTCTGGCTCTCAGAATGAAGGCAGCAGGCTCCTTTTATGCTGCACCTAGGAGTACTTCTGGTGGTCCATTAGCATGGCCTGGAAGCACTTCTGGATGAGACAAAGCCTGACATAGTAGGGTTCTCCAGACAATGCAGCAACTCCTGGAACCAATAGAGCTAAGGCGGATATATGGTGTTGCTGCAAACCAGGGGGCTGCCATATAGTGTTCTGCGGGAGACAATGCCTTGTGCATGCCATCTCCCCCTGTCTTTGCCAACTGAGGCCATCCCAGCCCAACTACTTAATGGATTTAGATTGGGTTAATTTCTATAATTTGCTTGAACATTCCAGTTGATTTTGCAGCTTCTCTCATTGCACTAAGTATCATAGTTTGCTTGCAGTACTGATTTATTTGCACGAATCTGAGAGAGATGCAGTGGGCCGAGGGGAGGGAGCGGGGCCCTCACTACTCACGTGCCAGCCTCAGGGCATGTACCTTACCTCCGCTTAGCTAGTGAACAAGAGAACTACTTAACGGATTTAGATTGGGTTTTTTTCTATAATTTGCTTGAACATTCTGGTTGATCTTGCAACTTTTCTCATCTTGCTAAGGATCATAGTTCGCTTGTAGGAGCGATATATTCATGCTAATCTGAGACAGAGGCTGCTCTGGCCGAGGGGAATAGAAGAGTGATGTCAGGAGGGGGGAGCCAGCTTCAGTCTGAGTCAGTCTACCTCTGCGTTTTGGAGCGGACCTTGCCTGCGCTTAGCTAGCGATATCTGTTTGTTTATTGATTTTATATATATATATATGTTGTGGTATTTGGCCGGCTTGTCATCCCGGCCAATACCCCCAGGCCTCCAGATGGAGCCCTCCCTGCAGTATGGAGGTGCCATGAAGACCAGCAGGGAGTCATGGACTTTGTAGTTTTTATCCTCAGCCCCAGCTGCAGGGAGGACCGAAGACTTCTTTGTGCCCTATAACCCAGAAGTGCATCAAAGGAAGAGCGACGTGCTTCTGGGGTGAAGAAGAAGGACTTGTACCTGACCCGGAAGTAATATTGAATCACATGGACTGGGGATTGGGAACACTTCCTGGTCAGGGAGAATAAAAGGACTATGGGAGCTCCCAGACGGCGAGCTGAGCTGGGTGGAAGCGCGCCTGGGAGTCGGAGGATTGTTTATTGTGATTATTGTTATTGTATATGAGTATAGTGGAGGAGAGGGTGCTTTGTGCACTGTGGCATAAAAATAAAGTCGATTATTGGAGTTTTACCTGGTGTCTGGAGTCTTGGACAGGGGTTCAAGGGAGCGATACAGCCCTAAACTGTCACAGTGGCATAGCCGGAAGGATTCTCTAGCGTCTATTGCAGAGGAGCTGTTTACAAATTTTCTGTGGGCAGAGAACCCCGAGAAGACAACGGCGTCAGGACTCACCACAACATCGCCAGAACCCCATCTTTCCATGACCGTCATGGGTAAAAAGAAGAACAGGCAGAGCGGCAGTTCAACTGGAGGTCCTGCGTTTCATGTGGCCTACGCTCAAGAAGCACCATGGAGCGGCTACACGTATCAGGAAAAGCATCCGGAAGAGGACGACTTCAAAGTGGTATGTGCCGGGGAAGAATTTGAAAACCTTTTTAAAATAACACATTTTCTCCCGTGCACATACCTCACAGATGTCCAGCCGGAGGCTCTGCGGGAGGCAGGAGACGTTCCCGAAGACGGTGGTATACTCTGGCGTGAACAGACGAACACAAGAAAGGACTTCCGCATGTCGGCTGTCGGAGAGGGACACGTGACCAAACCCGGTGCATTGTGGAAAGGAGAAGGTCCGCGTCCTGCTGCTTGCGACTCCGCCCTCCAAGAGACGGTCCCGGACTTTCCAAAGGGGAAGGGGGAGGCAAGCGAAGCACCGCTCACCCTGCGAGAAGGTAAGGAGGGCCGGGAAATGACCGATCGGTCTGCAGAAAAATTAATAAAGACAGACCGCAGTCCGCCGAAGAAGGCAACCCGGTCCTCGGCCAAAGAAAACTCCAATTCCCAGCAGCCTCCACGAGACCCGTCAGAGCACGTGCCGACAGCGGACGGGCTCATTAGCTCCCGGCCGGCAGGTATGGATAACAAGGAAGTGAACCTGCCTCCGGCCGAATTAATGAACTCTTTAAACGTTCGGGAACTTGAAGAATTGATCGAGCCCGTACAAGCTATTTTTCAGGATGTTGGAGGCGATTAAGAAGATAATCGGAGATCTGGGAGCGACGGCTGAAGCGCCGATAAAGAAGGTAAATGAGTAACTGCAGCAGATCAGTCTGGAGCCTCCAGTGTTAAACAATGCGGCGATACAGGTAAGCGAGACCCGTATCGTACATAATAAAGGGACGCTGTGTGATCCGGGCCCGCGTTTAATAAGTAGTGGGTGCCAGTACACGGCGTGCCCTACAAGAGAGGTTGAATCATTAACCGAGTGGTCGGGGGAAGGGCCGATCGATCCGGGGCAGAGCCGGCCCTAAAGACGCCCCCACCGGTAGTTTATAAAACAAAAGGGGTGCAGACAGTAAAAGGGCTCTCTTTATTCAGTAGAGAGACCCAGACTGTGGACATGCCCCAGATGAAACAGGAGACCTCTAAAATAAAACAGGGGTCTCCTGACAGGTCGGAAAAGGGCCATAAGAACATAAAGGCGGCCGGAGAATTCTCCTTGCTTCAAGTCCCGCCGAGAGAGACTACCAAGGGGACCGTGGCTGAGCTATGAATGCCGCAGGCCGGGCCACGAGTGGAGAGGTTGTCCTAGGAGGACAGGAGATCAAACTAATTATTCTTACACTGTTCCTCCTAGGTTCACACGGAAGTGTCAACTGCATCGCAGAGGTCCGGCCTTTGGATCACCTTGGGGGAAGATGTCCCTCGGGGGACAAAACGCGCAAAACCATGGTTTTCCGCTGGGGGAGGAATACTGTGGTATTTGGCCGGCTTGTCATCCCGGCCAATATCCCCAGGCTGCCAGATGGAGCCCTCCCTGCAGTATGGAGGTGCCCCGAAGACCAGCAGGGAGTCATGGACTTTGTAGTTTTTATCCTCAGCCCCAGCTGCAGGGAGGACCGAAGACTTCATTGTGCCCTATAACCCAGAAGTGCATCAAAGGAAGAGCGACATGCTTCTGGGGTGAAGAAGAAGGACTTGTACCTGACCCAGAAGTAATATTGAATCACATGGACTGGGGATTGGGAACACTTCCGGGTCAGGGAGAATAAAAGGACTATGGGAGCTCCCAGACGGCGAGCTGAGCTGGGTGGAAGGGTGGCAACGCGTCTGGGAGTCGGAGGATTGGTTTATTGTGTATTGATTAGTGATTGTATGAGTATAGTGGAGGAGAGGGTGCTTTGTGCACTGTGGCATTTGAATAAAGTCGATTATTGGACTTTTACCTGTCTAGAGTCTTGGACAGGGGTTCAAGGGAGCGATACAGCCCTAAACTGTCACAATATACATATATATATTGTGAGTAGGGTGGCTGAACGCACCCTTAGAAGACACATACGCTCCTCAAAAACCCCCTCTTAAAAATGCTGATAGACTACCTTCACATTGCTCCCCTACTTCCTGGACATACTTGTGGTTGCTCTGTCTCGTGATATGCTTCTTCTGTGGCACTTCGCATACTTTGTTTGAAGTGTTTGAATAAAGTCCCTGTCTCTACAATCTCCTCTGTTTCTGTGCAAATCTGTGACCCAAGTGTGACAAGTGGTACCAGGAGTGGTTGCACAGAAGAATGTTGAGAAGTTGTTTCAATTCACTCAAAATGTTCTGCTTCCTCCCGACCCAGAGGATGATCCGCCTCCTGCTCCTCCTGCTAATCCTAAGGATCTGATGACGAAGATGGGTCCTTCCGATGACACAGAGATATTCCTTTTAGCTTCTGAGCATGTGGTGACTTTGATGTGCTAGGACAAATGAAACTGGGCTTTTATCGTCACCCCGTTTTTGTCTGGGGATGCCTTGCTTGCATTACAGAATCTGCCTGGCAATAAGCTCGGCGATTATGATTTCTTGAAGCAACAGGTTGTTTTGCATAAAACTATGAGCTTTTTGGCTAAAGGTTTCGCACTTCATGATTGGAAACTGGACATGGACGGTCCCATTCATGCGCAGGTACAAGATTTGATTCATAAAGTTCACTGCTGGTTTGAAGGAGACTGGATCGAATGTGTTGTGGATGAATGAATATAGTGCTGGCAGGGATACCCACAGTTCTCTGAAATGAATTTCTTCGTCACGATGTTAGGTCATTGACAATCTTGGACAAATGTTTGGAAGGTTCTCAGACTGCTTGGAGAAAAGCGGTGGATTTTTGCTCCTTATGCTGATTTTCAGCCTCTGTGAGATTGCCCAGGGAATGCTCGTCACCCTGAACAAAGGTTAGAGCATCAACAGGCTTTAAGACCTGAAAACTAAGTTTCCTCAGGAAGGCCTCCGGGGATCCAGTTGTTGATGTAGTGCCAACATCTGGGGAGGCAGATGGTCGTAGACGTTGACGTGAATATTTTGGTAGTGGAGCTGAATGAAGATGTTTCCGGTGTGATCATCCTAGCCACTTGGCGAGAGAATGTCACCTATCCCCTGCTCAATCAATGGAAATTGGGTTGGCCGAGGTTTGTTGCTCCTGTGTTCCTTATTCTTCAGAAAAAAGGGATGGCTTAATTATCTCAGTGAAGTTGGGGGGCCACGAGATCTTGGCATTATTGGACTCAGGAAGTGACCTTTGTGTTGTCAGGTGGGATTGTCTTGACAACAAGTACCTTTGTAACACTGAAACTGTAAACATAAGTTGTATACAAGGAGATGTTAAGGACTATCAGATCATTTAGTGGGGGAATTTATTGAATAGTTAGTTGTACCTGAAGTACATAGGGACATTCTTTTGCAGTTAGCCCACCCTCACATCTTGGGTGGGTGCCTGGGGTCTGATAAGACTAGAGATCATTTATCAAAACAATTTTATTATATTAGAAGAAATGTTGCATGATTCTGTACTTCATGTCCTGATTGCCAGATCGTCTCTGCTTATAATCCTCCTCGGGCTCCCTTTTCTCCTATGCCTATTTTGGAAGTCCCTTTTCAACGGGTGGGATTAGATATTGTAGGCCCTCTTCCTAAGAGTAAAAATGGGTATCAATATATGCTTGTGTTGGTTGACTATGAAACATAATATCCTGAAGTGGCTGCTTTGAAAAAAGCCAATTACTCCGCTTTAGCCAAAACTCTTTTTACTTGTATTGGCATCCCTAGTGAAATTTTAACTGATCAGGGCACACCTTTTACTTCTCGCGTGATGAAACAATTTTGTGACAGACTTGATATTAAGAAATTAAGTACCACTGTTTACCATCCTCAGACAAATGGTTTGACTGAGCGATTTAACAAAACTTTAAAACAGATGATCAGACGAGTTGCTCATGATGATCCAACGTCTTGGGACTCTGTCCTGCCTTTTATTATGTTTGTGGTACAGGAATCACTGCAGGTGTCCACTGGCTTGAGTCCTTCCTTGGATGTTGTATGTGAGGAATGGACAGGAATCCGGATAAAATCTCACAGGCCAAGCTTGATAGGATTTCTAAACTTTCTTCTATTGCTGTGGAGCATCAGCGATGTGAACAGGAAACCCAGAAATGTCTATACGATAGGCACTGTAAGCTCTGTGAATTCAAACCTGGTTATTGTGTTTTGGTTCTGATTCCATCTGACCCGCACAAATTCCTAGCGAAATGGCAGTGCGCTGCCATTATTGAGGAGCATATGGGATTGGTGAATTACAAGGTTAGAATACCGGGCCGGCACAAACCATTCCAGATTTTACATGTTAATCTCTTGAAGGAGTGGCATGACCCTCAGGGGGTTTACGCTTCCTTGGCTGCTGTCTCTCAGACTGATGTTGCCATTGGTGACGATTTGACTGACTTGCAAAAGACAGAGATGTTATCTTTGATTGAACAGAACACTGATGTTTTTTCCACCCTGCCAGCCGTGACTAACCTTGCAGAACATAAATTCACTACTGAACCCAGTGTTAGGGTGCAGATGCGCCCATTTCGGATCCCGGAAGCGCAACGGAATATTGTGCGCAATGAAGTCAAACAGATGCTGGCATTATGTGTAATTCGTGAAAGTAAAAGTGACTGGTGCAGTCTGGTCGTATTAGTCCCAACACAAGATGGTTCGGTTCACTTCTGTATCGATTTCAGGCACTTGAATAAGGTCTCTAAATTTGATGCTTACCCAATGCCCCATGTTGACGAGCTGTTGGAAAAACTAGGTCAGGCAACCTATATTTCCATGCTGGATCTCATGAAAGGTTACTGGCAGGTGGCTCTTGAGGCTGGCAGCTGTGAGAAAAAAGCATTTGCAACTCCTGACGGAATTCTGAATATTCCGGGGCATACCTCGATGATGTCGTGATTTTCAGCAATGATTTACAAACGTCTTCAGGCTGTCCTTGATAGCTTGAGACCTGCTGGCTTGACAGCTAACCCTAAGAAGTGTAAAAATGTCTGAGACTCATTATCTGGGTTATTCAATGGGCAGGGGTTTACTCTGGCCACAATTAGAAATGTGGAAGAGATGCTTGCTTACTCACATCCAGAAACGCAGAAAAAAGTGTGTGCTGGGGCTTGCCAGTTATTATAGAAGATTCATCCCTGACTTTGCAAATAGGGCTGCTCCTCTTTCCGATCTTACAAGAGTCAGAAAGAACCGGCCTGTTTTATGAAGTTTGTGAACATTCCTTTTGTGATTTAAAAACTGCTTTGTCTTTTATCCGGTTTTGCGGAATCCCAATTTCTCTAAGGATTTTGTTTTATAGATGGATGCAAGTGCGTTTGGTTTAGGCGCTGTCCTGTCTCAGGTTTTTGTTGGGGAAGAGCACCCTATCAAATTTTTGAGTAGAAAATTACTTCTTAGGAAGCGCAATTATTTGACTATTCAGAAAGAATGTTTGGCATTTAAATGGGCTGTGGAAGCGCTTTGTTATTATTTATGGGGTCGAAATTTTACATTAGTGACTGATCACGCTCCACTGCAATGGTTATACTGTCAGAAAGATACAAACTCTTGTCTCATGAGATGGCTTTTGAGTTTGCAACCTTATAGTTTTACTGTCAGGTATCGACCCGGCTCTGAGCATGTTAATGCTGATGTCCTGTCATGCCTGTTTGAGCCTGGTTTGGAGAGTCGCTTAATTCATGAAAATGTGAATAAAGCTGACGGAGGGGATGTGAGCGGGGTCTGAACGCACCCCCTAGAAGACACGGACGCGCCTCAAAAACATATATATATGTGTATGTATGTTGTGACAGATAGAGGGTGCTATTGTTCTCTTGAACCCTCAGACTATATGCGAGACACCAGGTAAAAGTCCAATAAGTTGACTTTATTATTAATAACAGTGCACAAAGCACCCTCCTCTCCCTAATACTCATACAATCTATACATATAATTCACTAAGGGCACGCAAGACATTGAGCGCAAGCAAGACACTGAGGACACGCAAGACAGTGAGCGCAAGTAAGACAGAGCCCTGCCCGCCAACTCTAAGACCGTGGGATACGCTCGACAGAGCTCCGCCCACCAACTCTAACCCTCCTACCGCCTCATGGGATATGCATGACAGAACCTTGCACGCCAACTGTAACCTTCCTCCCGAGTCCAGTGTCACTCTTGAGGCACGCAACAACTCACCAAACACAGCCTCAGTCGCTTTCGTCCGTGCAAAAGTCCACATGCACCTCTGAGCCACGTTGACTTTACACCGCATGCAAGACAGAGAGCCACGATCATCAACTCACAGAGCCCCGCCCGCCAACTCTTACTAAGGTCAAGCAAGACAGAGAGCGCACGCAAGACAGAGAGCCACGCCTGCCAACTCACAGAGCCCCGCCCACCAACTCTAAGACCATAGGATACGCACGACAGAGCCCCGCCCGCCATCTCTAATCCTACTTCCTCGTCCACAGTCGCTCTCGATCAAACAGCAATAATTAGAAAACAAACAAAGAAAACTGGCAGTAACAGTGCAAAATTCACAATTGGTATGCCAGTTTGAAAAGATAAGTTTAGAGGGTAATTTTAAAATGTGTTATTGAATCGAGCTGATGTATATGAGAGAGAAGAGAATTCCCGACTTGTGGAGCACTATGAGAGACGCTCGAGCTCCCATAGCACAGAGTTTGATGAGTGGTACAGAAAGTACAGCTGCAGATGAGAATCAGAGTGAGCGAGACGAGTGTCAGTCTGTAGGAGATCAGTGAGGATGTGGAGAGCTTTAAATGTTAAGAGCAGTATTTAGTATTGTATTCTGTAGTTAACAGGGAGCCAGTGAAGTTGAGAGAGAATAAGTGTAGTATGTTCAGTGGATTTAGAACAGCAGGTTATTATCCTGGCAGCAGAATTTTGAATAAATTGTAAGCGATGAATACGTTTTTGTGGGATGACAGATAGAATACCATTACAGTAATTTATACGTGAGGTGACTCGGGCATTAACCAATACTTTAGTACTGTGTTGCGTGAGAACAGAACAAAGTCTAGAAATGTTTCGAAGATGGAAGAAAGCAGTCTGAAAAATGTTACTTATACAGGAGGAATTATTTAATAATAATAATAATTATTATTATTATTATTATTATTATTATTATTACTATTATTATTTAATAATTGCCATTATAAGTGTATAAATGGATATAAATAACTGCATGTAAACGATTCGCCAAAATCTGTTGTATGTAAATGATACTGTTTAAAATGTTATTGTTTTTTCATCAGAAAACCCGGTTTCCACGTCTACTTGTATTGGTTTAAATGACACTTTTACCACTCGCAATAGGGTGGACGCGCTGACTTATTGTGTCGACTGGAGAACAGCGTCTCCCTATATATGTCTATGTTTTTCGTAGCCTGCTACAGGAAGGTACTCTCTTGACCATTGGCATTGGTTTCGCTCCTTGCTATTTTCGTTATACTGTGACAGTGTTTTCCTAAGCCTTTGTTATATTGAATTCCTTTAACACCGTTTTTCATTCCTATTCTTACACTGCTGTATGCTACGGTGGGCTTTGGCTAGTTCTCAATAATTCTCAATACAATAAACCAATCCTCCACTCCCAGATGCGTTGCCACCATTCCACCCAGCTCAGCTCGACGTCTGGGATTTCCCATCGTCCTTTTATAGTCCCTGACCCAGAAGTGTTTCCAATCTTTCAGTCCATGTGACTTCCTATTACTTCCGGGTCAGATAAAAAGTCCTCTTCTTCATCCCGGAAGTATGTAATTTCCCCTGTCGCTTTGCCTACGATGTACTTCCGGGTTATAGGGCACATACGACTCTCTGAGCCTCCCTGCAGCATCCTCTGTTGGCCCCTATGGTATCCAGCAGGGCTGTAAAGGAAAACTCCATCGTCCATGATTCCCTGCTGGTATTCCGGGCACCTCCATGCTGCAGGGAGAGCTCCACCTGGCGGCCTGGGGGTTTTGGCCGGGATGACAAGCCGGCCATAGACCACAATGTATATACAGCCAGGTCCATAAGTACACCATCACAATGGATTTGAAGCAAAGCAATCAAGATGTGATTGAAATATAGACTTTCAGCTTTAATTCAAGGGGTTTAACAAAAAGTATGTGAACAAATTAACAATCATAAATACAGTATAATGATCATTTTCAATATTTCGTTGAAAATCCTTTATAGTCAATGACTGCCTGAAGTTTGGAAACCATGGTCATCTCCAAGTGCTGGGTTTCCACCATAGTGATTCTTTGCCAGGCGTTTACTGTAGCTGTCTTCAGGTGCTGCTTGTTCGTTGGACTTTCTGTCATCAGGTACTGTATATATTTTATTTTTTTATAAAGGTTTTCTTTCCCTTGGACATTTAGGAAAAGGTAATGTGTTAAATTGACCTGCATTACAACAGCTTATTGTGTTAATTCAGCCTTTCATCCATCCATTTTCCAACCCACTGAATCCGAACACAGGGGTCTGCTGGAGCCAATCCCAGCCAACACAGGGCACAAGGCAGGAACCAATCCCGGGCAGGGTGCCAACCCACCGCAGGGCACACACAAACACTAGGGCCAATTTAAAATCACCAATCCCCCTCACCTGCATGTCTTTGGACTGTGGGAGGAAACCAGAGCGCCCGGAGGAAACCTATGCAGACACGGGGAGAACATGCAAACTCCACGCAGGGAGGACCTGGGAAGCAAACCCGGGCCACCTAACTGCGAGGCAGCAGCGCTACCACTGCACCACCGTGCCGCCCTCAGCCTTTCATATATAGCTATATATCTTAGTGCATTGCTGGCCGCTGATAATCTTTTATAAATGAATGATTTCTGGTAATACAAGGAAGTTCAGCCATAGTTGTGTCTTCAATTTAAGATTGTTTTATGCACAATTTCAAAAATAAAATCTGAATTTTAGAGGAAAATACCCTGAACAAATATTTCCTGTTTTATAATGTTCTTCAAAAAAAGTACTACTGGAGCCAAAACTCTGCTTAACAGGACATTCTGGATTAGTCAGTTTTAACAGTTTTTTCTTCAAATTATTGTAACAGCCTTAGATGGAAGACTACTGGGCCCTTGGTAGCAGATGAGCTGGCTGAAGTCATTCAGTAGATTACTCAAAGATGCTGAGGCTAAGGATGGCTGCTACTGAACTGACTGAGGATTGTAGACTGAATGTCCTACTGCTGAGTTTGTAGACTGTGACAACAGTCGCACTGGAGCTGGCTAGTCAGACTGATTTTCACTTTATATAGTAATATTTTTTAAAGCCTGTCATTTATTCTCATAAAAAGTGTGAATAAGGTATAACGATCAGTTAATTAGTTTTTCCCCCCACACATTTCTAATAAAAATAAGGATAAGTAAAAAGTGTGTTGTGCAATTAAATAAATTAATAAAAGGGAGATAGTGCTTAACAGGCTTTAAATAAGCTTATACATGTAACTGCATGACCTAATATTTCACAGACCGCATGAGCAAAGAGATACTGAGTGAGAATATGAACAGAAATTTAAATGCTAAATTAACCTGTTTTACTTTTTTAACGGACCCTGTTATTGTCTGCTGCCCAGCTTATGGTTGGATTTTCATTTTAGGAGCTGTGATAAACCTGAAAGCAATTTGGGAAGCACACACATTTGATTCTGGAATGCTTTTACATTTAAGTATACTACTAGGCTATTGCTATTGTAAATATAGAGCTTATTAAGTGGTAGTTCTGATAGAACTAAAGCTGAAGAGCTGGAAGATAAGGAGTAGGCTTATTAGCACCCACTGGGCATAAATTTAATTTATGACTTAATTTTTCAGTAACTGAAAGATAATATCACTTAAAATCAAATTACAAAAAGAAATGTAAACATTTTTATAGATGTGCTTCATGAATCAATGAGAACCAATATTTATAACTACTTTTGTAAGAAAACACTTTAAAAATCATTTTTAGCATGTCACTCTGTTAGGTTTGTGACATTTGCTGATTGATTTTTACATCAATATAGACATTAGTAACACATAATGTGGAGTATTAGTTAATGGACAAGTCCATTTCAAATTTTAAGTGTCACAAACTACCAATGCTTTAATTTTTGAAATCTGTCACTCATTTTATATTAAATAAGATTTATTCTCAGTGTGTTCCAGGGATGGTATGTTCAACCAGCTCCTTCCCCTTGAGACCTCCATAAATTGATAAAACTCATATCTTTATTTTTAAATGTGTTTTGGTGATTTTAATTTAACTACCAACTAAGAAATGTCAAAATTTTCCTCAGAACCCAAGCCAATTAAAGTCTAAAAATCTAAACAATAAAAATGTAAACAATTGTTTACTGGTGATCCATGGCATGGATTAGTATCATAAAGTCATATTACAAATCTGTGTAATCATTCGTTTTCTCTAACAGCATACAGCAATTACTCTTGAAATGCCATGAATTGTCACTTCGGCTGCACTTGTTTCATATGTTCCCCTTCTGAGAGAGGTTGTTATTTAGGTTGGGAACCTTTTTTGTTAAACTTGTCACTAATAAACAAGTATTTTTTCCTTTCTTTTTCTTTCAAGCAATTATTTAATCTCAAAGATATACATATTATCTTGTCAATGAGTTCATTACTTTTTTTGCAGCTTCTTCTGTTCATCTCACAGCAGCTGCAACTCTTTGAGTTTATTCTGAGGTCACTCGTGAGTGGTCCAAGTTTGGTGTAGTCTATATCTTGGATAGAAAATATGCACACTTGGAAAAGGAATGAAAAAATGGACTGGGAGATGAACTGAACATGAAGGAACAGTCAAAAACATGGTTCACAGTCAGACTGGGTTTGTAAATGAAAAAAGCAAATTGTAAAACAACCAATCCTAACCAGAAAAAGTTGAATGCAGGCAAAGAACATTTGTTGAATTTATACAAAACTTTTGTGACTGGCAATCATCTAATTAATAATAAACAACATTTCCGCTACCATAAAAAACAAGAATAAAATGATGGCCCTCATGACTTGAATAAGTCTGAATAGGTGAAGCAAAGATTTCACCATCATAACAAGAAAAATAAATAAACAAACAAATGAAAAATCAAATATTATTATGCAAAAATGGTACACAAAAGAGAAATATTGGGAATTGTGACAATATTGTCATACACTGATGACATTATACTCCCCTTACATAATGCCCTTAGAGATTCTAATACTATATGATGTGACAAGATAATAAACAGATGTTTTTCAAAATCTTTTTGCATTATTTGACAGTAAAAGTATGTAACATTCTATGATCTGCTTCTCGCAACTGAGAGGGCCCGTGGCAGATGTTTGCCGACTGGCAGACCAACCACATGCGTTACCTGGTAATTAACCATAAATACAATCAGATCCGGACTCAGACTACAAATGCTATGAATATATATATATATACACATACAGTGGAACCTCGGTTCACGAACGTCTCGGTACACGTACAAATCGGTTTACGACCAAAAAGTTCTCCAAACGTTTGCCTCAGTTCACGACCACACACTCGGTATACGAACAAGCCAGTTTCCCTTTCGGTTTTTATATGTTCAGTTTCTCCTTGTGCATTTCCTGTGCAGCGAACGAGCGAGCAAGAGAGAGAGTGCGACACACACACACAGGCGTGCGCGAGAGACACACACACAGGCACACGAGACAGAGGCGCG
>JANRMT010062813.1:94989300-95014280 GCA_026402145.1 Polypterus bichir lapradei
TCACTCACTCACTCACTCACTCACTCACTCACTCACTCACTCACTCATCACTAATTCTCCAACTTCCCGTGTGGGTAGAAGGCTGAAATTTGGCAGGCTTATTCCTTACAGCTTACTTACAAAAGTTGGGCAGGTTTCATTTCGAAATTCTACGCGTAATGGTCATAACTGGAAGCTGTTTTTCTCCATTTACTGTAATGGAGTTCAGATGGAGGGGCGGAGTTCGTATGACATAATCACGCCTCTCACGTAATCACGCATTACGTAGAAAGCCAGGAAGAGCTACAAAACGCGCTTTAAAAAACATGCATTGTATAATTATGAAGGCAGCGAAACAATTAGAAGCGAGCGAGTGACATATAAAACCACATTCAGCAGCTCACGTGAACTGACGCAGTGCGCAGACAAAAAGTAACAGTTCCAAAGAGTGCTGAACAAAAACTGAATTACACTGCTACGCTCAAATAGATAAACCACACGCCGTGGCGCGATACTAAAGCATTCGACTGTAGCGCCCACGTCCGAGGTTCGATTCCCGAGAGGGGATGCACTAAGTATGTACGCGCGCTTCTCGATTTATTTTAACCTCGCATCCCCTTAGTTTGAGACGTATGAAAACGCATGCGGTTAACGCAGAAAGACAGATCACCTATTCACCTATTGAAGCTTCATGAATAATGAATACTTTATTCGCGATCAATGATTGTTTTGGTAAAGCCATACTCAGTGTATTCATTAGATGAACGGTAAAAAAGTAAGAGCGAGGGGACGGTAACTTACTGAAGCACACAAGCAAAACCACAATAGCACGCGGGCTCGATGTACTGACTTGCGCGATCACATTCCAAAAAATATTTCTTTTCAAGTTCTATTTAGTCCATATGAGTCAAACTCAAAGCCCACGGGCCACATCCGGCCCGGCGTGTAATTATATCCGGCCCGCGAGATCATTTTATATACTGTATTATTGTTATTAATGGCCCGGGTATATGAAGCGCTGGTAACACAATAAACTACTGATCCCATAATGCAGTGCTTCAGCTGCCTTGCCGAACACTTAACACGTTAATCAAGTCTAGCTTATGATACTGTAAATTATTGCGAAGCTAGCCCACACGATGCCGAAGAGAAAAGTTGATTCTGAAAATAGAGCCTTTAAAAACCGATGGGAGGCTGAGTATATGTTTACTGACATTGCCGGTAAACCCGTGTGTCTCATTTGTGGAACGTGTGTACAAAAACTGGGGTCTCCTTCCCAGCAAAAGTCGAGCAGCCGGCGCGCTTCTGCCTTAAATCAAAGTGAGCACTTTTCATTTTTTTCATCCTCCCCCTGAGCTATAGCCAAGAAAATTGCAAACACGGGACCCCTTTTCTACACCACGGCAAAATAATATTAAGGCGATTCACACTTTCTTTTGCACGTATACGATTATAAAGTCCTCAGCTCGGATTATTAAGACACGCACACGAGTGGAGGACTGACAGTGCCATCACAGCCGATTAATGGCAGAGACGTCTCACCAGTCTACACAAGACCCACCGCGACTGTCCCCAAAAGGCGATCATAATGTCACCGAACACATATCTCTATACTATATAAAAGAAAAATGCAACTTTCCTTTCTTTACACCTTTGTTCATTTTATCACAAACCAAAGCCTTTCTCTCTTAACACTGCAGAGGACACAAAACAATTTTTCTTTAATTACTGGTAATACCGGTGAGTCACATTACCAGAGGCAGAAATTTGAACGTTCACATAGAAAATGTAATTTCTATACCACAGCCGTCGTGTAGCGCCTTTCAAAAGGGATCAACTACCGAGAGATGATCCATATACATTTTAGCTGCTGTTAGTACAACTTACCTCTTCTGTTATACCGTCTTTTAAAATGTAGTTTACCCGCAACCACTCGAGTAGTGCTCAATGTACCTGTACTTCTTAAAACGTTAATGTTTTACTGTTTAATAACTAATAGACTATATTTTATTATTTTTCCCTTGCACTCAGTGACCAAAGCTATACACACACATATAGACACATACATATATATACACATATATATACCTGTGTGTATGTTTGTATGTATGTGTATATATATATATATACACACACACCTATCTACATTTTATATATATATATATATATATATACACACACACACACACATATATATAATTTGTGTGTGTGTATGTATGTGTGTGTGTGTATGTATGATGTAGATAGAGATATATATATATATATATGTAGATATCTAATGTATATACATATGTATATATTTATATAGATATGAAGATATATATATATATATATATATATATATATATATATATATAGACTCAAAACCATTATGACGGCAGCAATCCAAGCTGTGAGAAAACAGTAAAAAGGAGGCGTGTCAGATGTCGTGGTACATTTTCTAATGCAGCTAGACGAAAACAACTTTGTGACGCTGCCGCCAAATACACAAAACAATTACTTTCACAATCAAACGACATCGCTGCGAAGTGCAGTTATTTTGCTATATATATATATATATCACAGCGACACTCATAACAGTGACAAAACAATTACATTGACAATCATGTTACGTTATTTTCAAAATGTTTCCTTTTGTTTCTCTTTCCTTCTTTAACACACTACTTCTCTGCTGCCAAGCGCAGTTATTTTGCTATATATATATAGATATAGATATAGATATAGATATAGATATATATATATATATATATATATATATAGATATGTGTATATATGTATATATATTTATATGTATATGTATATATATGTATATATATATATGATGTGTATATATATGTTTATATATGTGTGTGTGTGTGAGTGTATATATATATGCCAGCAACACTCATGACAATGACAAAACAATTATATTGTCAATCATGTTACGTTATTATTAAAATGTTTCCTTTTCTTTTTACTTCTCTGCTGCCAAACGCGGGTATTTTGCTATGTGTATATATATATATATATATAGATAGAGAGAGAGAGAGAGATGACAACAACACTCATATCAATGACAAAACAATTACATTAACAATCATGTTACGTTATTTTTAAAATATTTCCTTTTCTTTTTCATAACTTCTTTAACACACTACTTCTCCGCTGCGAAGCGCGGGTATTCTGCTAGTCAATAATATTTTAGAATAAGCACTTATATTGTGGGAAAAGACCACTTTCTCACTTTACTACTCTTAATAGTTTCACTGTGGCTGTTGGCCTTTCTCTCTTTTTCACGGATGGGGGTTGATTTGAATTTAGTTTTGTTAAGTTTGACTTGATTGTATGGAATGTTATATGCTTTTAATAAATTCAATAAAATATAAAAAAAGGGTTGATTTCAATTTTGATATTATGTTTATTAAGTTTTTTGATAGTGGAATGAAAGACAGAACCATACTGAGTAGCGATCGTTCATCCTGTGAAAGAAGGATGTCAGATGGTGCTGTTACCACAAGATTACTATTACCTTTTTGTTTTTTAGATTCGCATCCATGAAGAAGGCTTTTATCAAATAAACTGAAATTATTTGCATATCACTTACAAATTTAAGGCACTTGACTGTATTCAGTCTGTAACAATATAATGGTGCAAGTAATGGCCAAACTATTCCAGCTACCATGGCTGCTTTATCATTGTTAGAGTATATCACAAATGGAAGAATTAGAACAGAGCGCAACCCAGTAAGCAAGCATCTGTCGGTCCACTGTCCACTTTGGGACGGCATGCCATGCCAGTCAGCAGATCATGAGAGGACCAACAAATGGGGTGCAGCAGTCAGTTGACAGAGTTTTCAGTTGGTGGCCCACTGTTGGCTTGCTGGTGGCTGGTTGCTCAGTAGTTAATAGCTCATCAATGGCGTGTAGCTGCTAGAACGCTAGTGGTAACCATCCAGAAGGTTAACATTGGTCCTCTGCTGGCTAGCTAATCACTGTTATAGCTGGTGGCCCTGCCATGGTCTACATGTACCATTTATTAATTGCAACGTCAACAGACCAAATGTTCATTGATCATTGACTGCTTTATTCCCAGACAAGCAGTACTATGCCTAAATTTTATCATATTTTACCAAATGTGAATATGCACCAAAAACAGCTAAAGATATAATTGGGTCAATGTTTGGTAAATTCTTTAAATACAACCAAAACAACTATGCAATTTGGGAAGAGTATTTAAAGACAATATTGATTTCTTATCCTCTCATGATAATGACTGGCATCTAAATCTATTTTGATTTACAAGAGATTTCCTCTTGGAGCTGTGTGCTGAACTGGAGCCGGCTTTACAAAGGCAGACTTTGAGGAATTGTGCTCTATCTGTTGCTTTGCAAGTTCTGTCCACCCTCTGCTTTTTTGCCACAGGAGCTTTTCAACGTGAACTGGCTGATCAATTGGGTATTTCTCAGTCATCACGAGTGGCTTCTCACCCTGCATGCCAACCCACTGACTGAGCAACATTAAAACAGCAGTTATAAATATCTCACCAATAACTGCAGCAGCTCGCTGCTCAAACAGTGTGAACCCTGAAATTCTGCTACATCCTCCAGTGGTGTTGACACACAGATGGTGGGCTGTGACTCGCCTTTTCATGTTGATTTTGATATCTGACCACTTGTTTTTATTTCAGACACTGAGCGACTTTCTGAACTTTGAAGTGCCTCTGCCATGCTGTGCCATCTCTATCAATTTCTTTTTGTTGCTTATACTACTGCTTAAGCCACCAAAAAGTACGTTTATCCTTGCCTCCACTTCACTGAGCAGGACCTCCATTTTACATTCACTGAAATAATTTTTTTTCACCCAAATGCTTTTGCCATGTCTTTTAACAAAACACTGCTATTTACAGTATATTGTGAATTATATGCAATGCATTATACATGAGGCCCTAGGTCTTAATGACTAACATTTTAATCTCTCCCTTCATCTTCTCTAAAGTCAGCTTTATCACATTTCCTCTTAACATTTCACTTTTCATCTGCCCTGCTTTGATCACTCCTTCTCCTCCTATATTTGTTACCTGCTTTTTCCTTTTCATTTGCACACCTGATGAAACATTGCGTCTTTTACCTTATTTTCTTTTCAGCGTGGAAATAATCTTTATCCTTTGTTCTTTGTCAGATTCACGCTGACATGGCCCTACACTAACTTAATTTTATATAAACACACATATATACTATATATATAACTTAAGACCCTCTTAAAACAATTTCATGCACTTTTCCCATTTATCTGTTAATAGTTAACAGAATAAACCTTTAGTACAGTAGAGTATTTTTACCAAAATAAAGGGAATTGGCGGTAATTCAGATAGAAAAAAAAGATGGAATAGCTGGAAATATCTAATAGAGAGTGTGGTGGGCGGCTGGGGGTGGTACCCAGCCGGGACGCCCAGGAGGACCGGAGGAGGGCTTTTGCCTCCTCCAGACCACGAGGGGGTGACCGCCCTGGTTGTGTTGGGGGCCACGGGTAGAGGGCATGGAAACCCAACCCTGTAGGGGCACATGGCCAGGGGGTGCCCTGGTGCCTTATAAACCCTGGACCTCGGCACTTCTGCCACACGGGGGTGTGTCCGCGGAGGATTGCCGGGAAGCAGCTGGAACCTATCCTGGCTTGTATATAAGGGGCCCCCTACCTTCAGAGGAGAGGAAGAGTCAGGTGGAAGAGGAAGGAGCTCGGAGAGAGGAGTGGAGGCGGCCGGAAGGAATGCATTTGGAGACTGTGAGGCCTGGACTTTGGGGGATCAGTGCTGGAGGCACTGGGTTGAGCACTGGACTTTATTGTAAATATTGAAGATAACTGTAAATAAATATGAGTGTGTTGGGTGCAAAACCATTGTCCGTCTGTCTGTGTCCGGGTCCTGTTCCACAAGAGTAAGATTAAATGGTTTTAAACACAGAGTACTATAAATGTAATTTAATGTTAGTAGCATATTAAAATATTAATTTTTAAAAGTAGGTGGCTCCGCCCCCTGCTCGCTTCGCTTGCTCACCCCCAGGTTTGGTTTACCGGATATACAATTTAAAGAGATTGCTATTTTCACAGGAATTGTTACATATGCATTATTTTCACTTTTACTTTACAACTTTTGTAAAAACAATATTTGGAATTAACGTTTCTTCAAGATCGCATTAAATTTTGATACTTGCATTGTGACAACGCAACATATAACTGCCTGTGAGTGAATATCGTTTCTTTCTCTCTAATAAATAAAACAACTCTCTGGAATGTTTGTCCATGCTCTTTCTTCTTCGCTTTATCATTGACTTGTCATCTAGATCATATAAAATTATTGTCCTGATAAAATTTATAAGTGCTGAGAGCGCAGGAAGTGTGTCTGCCAAAAGCATTCACACGACTGAGGTTAGATGACCGTAGTCTTGTTTGTAAATAACTCTAAGTAGGGCGTGACTTGAAAGAAGTATCCATCTTACGGGACTTCATACCACAACAACACTTTTGGAATCTTTTAAATCTCACTGGCAACACGAATTAGATGATCTACAAGTCTCTGACTTAAAGTTTAAATCCAAACAATATATTCCATCTCTTTTTGCTGTTCTGTTAGTTCACTGAGTAATTATTTCCGTTTGTAATGTGATCTTTCCTATCCGTTTTTTGAGACTTTGGCATTTTCGTTCTTCCATTATCTCTAACCTGCTGTGCATGTGTACCGTGCCAACATTTTTTAATTCTTTACGATGTTCTACTTTGTCATGTACTCTTTGTCCTTTATTTCCTGCCCCGGGCATAGTTAAATCTCTTTCTTGCGGGACGTATAACACTGCTCGCGTCGTGAAAGGGGTGGGCTGAACGCACGCTAAGGAGAAGTAGACAGATCAGCTATTGGCTTTGTGCTGCTTCTGCCAAAGTGCCTGTTCTGCTTGTCGCTGTGTGTGCCGATCATTTAAAAGCAAAATCTTTTAACTGTAGAGCAGTCTTTCACTAAAGGGGGTACATAAAACTTAGCCAAAGCCTTATTCATGAGGAAAGAAACCCTACACAAAGAAGGAGCGCTGAAATCAAAAAATGGAGGTACCAGCTCAATGTCTCTTCCTCGTAGTTGGTTTTAGGAAAACTTAAATAGGGCAGCCAAAGATGAAAGCCTGATACAATTAAATAGCTGAGGTAATTGGGGATTACCACTCCCTTAGGTTTGGGAAGGAGGAGGGAAGTCTGGTTGGATGGTCAAAATGGTCTGGCAAACTAGACAGGAAAAGCAAAAACTGCAATTTGAATTTGAGTATCATTTTCCTGCAGAAAATGTTCTTATTAAGTGAGTTTTAGTATTTGTTGTACTAAAAAATAACTATGTATTGTTTTAAGATAAGCTTTGGTGCCTCTAACTGTGCCTACTGAGGGTCAAGGAATAAGAATGCTCTTCTCCTTGTTTCCCAATAAGAAATCCAGTTGCCTGCTTGGTGCTCTCAACATCACAAAATAACTGATCCTATGAAGGAGGAATTTAAGGTACTGAAAAATATCACATAATTGAGGCAAGTGAGATGTATGGTGTAATTATTGATAGAGAAAACACATTTCACACAATTCACAATGTTTCTGGCTTACAAAAAGTGCAGATAAGCAGTTTTTTTAACAGCTGCAAAAGAGATACCCAAATGAAGAATCACAGTTCAGTTGCTGAAATGCTGTTTTTAGCTTTCATTTAATTAAAATTAACTTTCATGCTTTTCCAAAATACATTTACTGTACATTAATTTCTAATTTGTCAGGGTGAAGTATATGTTTTTGAAGTTTAATATTTACAGAACTCTGGATGTTGTCTCTATTTATATCCTAATACAGAAGTAGAGAAACTGATATGAAATACCAGCTAACTTTCATTATTTGCTGCCGTGTACCTTTAAACTGGCAATATTATACTGTTATTTTCAAGGAAGTTACTAATGATTATTCTGATGCTTGGTCATCTGTCACTTGTGTGGGTGACTGTTTGGTTATGATTCTTACATCAACAGGTTGGTTTAGATTACACAATAAATTAATGTTTATTTGCAGGTCCTCTCTCTGATACCACTGTATTGTTTTTTTTGTGTGATCAAATTTCTATTTGTGTGCCAACTAACTTGCGACATGTACCCACTATCTGCAACCATGATTAGTGAATTTAACAAACTTACCTCAGACGTTCACTCTTCTTTGACTGGAGATTCTAAAAACACAGTTTACCACACTCTTATGCTCCATATTGCAGGTACTAAATTATAACGATTCTGTATTATTTACAGTTACACTGGTACTGTGTATTTGGCACAAAATAGTGCTTGTTGGATGGTTAACTTTGCAGATCAGCACTATAATCTATATACGTATATATCAAGGCCAAATATGACTGGCTCACTTATCATGAAATCTCCTGAACTATGAGGACTTGGGACTTGAAATTTGGAACGTAGGTTATCCTTGGCCTATAGGTGCTCGCTAAGAAATGGTCCAAGCGCGAAATTTATTATAGTTTTTTAGACCTGTTTGTATGTCTGTCCACTTTTCACGAGAGAACTACTTAATGGATTTAGATTGGGTTTTTCTCTATAATTTGCTTGAACATTCCGTTGATTTTGCGACTTTCTCATTGCACGAAGTATCATAGTTTGCTTGCGGTACCGATTTATTAGCGTGAAACTGAAAGAGACTCATCGAGCTGAGGTGAGGGGGGCAGGGCCCTCCTCACTCACGGTCTGCCTTGGGGCATAACCTTAACTCCGCTTAGTTAGCAAACGAGAGAACTACTTCTATGGATTTAGATCTTTTTTTGTTCTAAAATTTGCTTGAATATTTTGGTTGTTTTTGCAACTTCTCTCATTGCGCTAAGAATCATAGTTTGCATGCAGAAGCGATATATTCGCGCTAATCTGAGACAGAGGCTGTGGGCTGAGGGGAGGGGGAAGAGTGACATCAGAAGCAGAGAGTTGGGTGGGACCCTCCTCACTGTCCTGTTTCACTAATACGCGGGCGAAGCCGTGGGGGATTGCTAGTCATTAAATATTTGGTCAAGTGTATGAAAACTGAATTGCTTATTTATCACTGAAGAAGTATGGCACTTAGACAAAGAATCTTCTACTGGAGTAGAGTAAGGTAAAAAGAGAGAGGAGAGGTCTAGAAGAAGAAAGGTATGTGGAGAGAAGGAAGTATCAATTGAAAAGAAAGATGATAGAGAGCTACAGAAGAAAGACCAAATAGGATACATAGATAAACAATCCCAAAACTGAAAGCAGTAATGACACAGGGGATCATTTGACAGGGCCCTAATAATAAACCACTTGCAGGATGCGTGATGTAATCATGCATCAAAGTTATTTTGAACACTATTACTCTCCTTCAAAACAAGGTAGAGGTCTGAGAACATCAGAAATCAGAAGTTTATTAAGGAGAGGATGATGTTGAATCCTTGAATCCTTGCTGTCTGTGTACACCTGATGTGCTCACATGATTTCTGGGGAAAAGTTTACAAAGTGCAAAAACCACTTGGGGAACATTTGTGTGAATAATTGAACCTGACTGTCCTTGTCTAGACCTTCTTTCAGCCCTACAATTATGTGAGCCAATTATCTTGGTTGACAAGCTTTATCTTTAAAGTAACTACTGTATAATGAAGTGACAACAGGCGCTGAAAGTTAAAATTATGCAAAGAAAAGTCAGGAGATTAATGAAATATTGGTTGCAGCTGATTGAAATGTAGCCAGGAGACAAGCCAGAGTCATGAACCAAAACTCAACATTCAAAACAGTAAACAGTATAGCAGTAAAAATAATAATTACCAAATATTCTAACAATAAGATGATCAGGGAAAAGCTTTTTAACTTCCACTAACACTAACAAAAAGAAGTTCTTTAGTTAAATATCTGATATTCAGATGCATGGCACTGGCAGAGCGTGATGACGGGGAATGGCATGAGATGTCTGGCATGAGACCTAATCAACGATGGCTATAGCAACTATAAACAATATTACTGCAGCATTGTAACACTAAATACAAAAAGGAAGCAACCTTACAAAAAAAAAAAACACGTAATGAATAAACAATTATGTCATTCAGATGCATTTGTGGCGCTGCTGCCTTATAAAAAAGAGACTATGCTTTAAGTCTCAGGTCCTCCTGTGTGAAGTTTGCATGTTCTCCCCATGTCTACCTTAGTTTCATCTCTCAGTCCAAAGACATGCCATTTAGGTGAATTGGTGATGGCTAAGGATCTGGAACGTTGCTAAAGTAAAATACCATTACTGCCAGAAGATGTTGTGCCCTTGAGCAAGATCCTTAACCTGATAATTGCTGCAAGTTCACTGTACAATGCTATGTGCTGTGACCCTTAAAAGACTTACAAAAAGACAGTTCCTCCTCGTTGATTAGTAAAGTATATCTAAATCAAAACTCCAAAATTTTCCCATGATATGCGTGTGTGTGAGCTTGTGTGTTCATAATAATAATTCTTTATATTTATTTAATTCAATTCAATTATTTATTGTCATGTGTACAAGTACAAGTACCATGTACAATGAATGCTTGCTTGCATGTGCCCCCGCAGACAGTGAACTTTTCTTACTATGCTTTATATAGAGAGTGAGGAGCTACCTTAACCACCACCAATGTAAATCATCCAGCTGGATGTTGCAACAGCAGACATTTTGTTCCAGTACGCTAACCACACATTAGCTATTAGGTGGTTAAGAGGTCAAGAGAGAAAGCCTATTATATACAAGGTATAATAAGAGGGCCAGAATGACTAGGACATGCAGGGCATTTTCACCATGCAATGGTCTTTCACCCTGTGCAGAGATTGTTCCTGCCTTGCTCCTGAAGCTTTCTGGGATAGGCTCCAGGTATCTTGCCACTCTTCTCTAGATAAATGGTTTTGGAAGGTGGATAGATGGAGTGATATATGTAAATACACAAAAATAAATGAATAAACATTTCATAAATGAAGCAAATAAGCTCATGGATATCCACAACACATATGAATATGGAGCTCCCCATCTAAATGCCACTCATCTAATTGATATGTATCTACACATATTAAAAAGGGGCTGTATTTATATACATATAGATACATACAGTAATTATAAACATATACATTAGGATATATATTGTATATTACAAAAACTTTGTTTTAATCAGTAAAGTTACAAGAATCCATTCAATTTTAACTATGTAGTATATCCTATATATTCCCATCTGAACTTCATGGTTTTCATTCAAAGAACAACATCCTTTTCATTATATACAGTAAATAAGTAGCTATAATTGTCCTTTTTTACCATTCCTTTAGCTTTTTTTATTTCCTCTTGCTACATGCTAATAATGTCAATTTGATATTTTACAATACACTATTTAATGTCTTATCAAAGTTTTCAAGTTGTATGTAATTCTGTCATCAGCCTAAACACTGATGAGTGCTTCCCTATTGTAGATTGTCCAGTTCACTTATCAGGAGCTGGTTGGAGCTCTGCCATTAGTCTCTCCTTTTGCCAGCCTCTTCCCTTGGCCCCTCCAGTCAGTGCCTGTGGCTATGCAATATGCCATTAACCATGCAAGAGTCATGTGATGGGAAGGGCACTAAAAATAAATGTGGGACCCTTGTAGGATTTTCTGGCTCATAAAACTAGAAACATATGGTAGACATCCAACAATCTGAAGAAAGCCTGGCCTCCAACTCAAGAAGCAGGCTTTGCATTCTGCACAGACCTAAAGAGACCATAATTAAATTTTTCAAAAAAATAGCAGAGGGGGACTATTAATAACTCTTGGTCACAAAGAACAAAACATTTTTATTCAAAACTGTATTCAAACAATAATACACACCAAAAAAATAAAACAAAATCAAAAGGGAATCAAGAGAAACTAACCTGGAAGCAAACAAAACCAAGTCTGAAATTCTAATGATAAAAAAACAACAAGAGAGCAAGATTAAAAACCAGGAAAATTAAATCAAGTACTGGAATCTAAAGAGGGAGCCCAACAACAGAGACAGATGTCTAACTAATGTCTTAGTGAAGAACTGAAGCCCATCAGCTCTTTATGAAGGCTGAGGATGGTCCATAAATTTTTAGCAATTTGGGCCCCACCCCCTTAGGATCAACATACAGTATACAGGACTAAGAACAAATTAAATAAATAAATATATAATCATAAGATAATAACACAAAAAAGGAAATACCTTATTCAGAAATAACTTAATTCAAAAAGAACAAAAACAACTTATTCCAAAATATAAACCATAAAAAATACACAAAAGAAAATAAAGAAATAAAAAATAGTAAGAAGTACTAGACCCAGGAATGACTAACTAGAGGTCTTTGCATTATACATTGTGCCCTTTTGAAGACCTTTACTTGCTTTTCTTGATTTTTCATAAAGTCTCTTTGTCTGTGATTTTTTGCCATTGTTGTGACTTACTGCCTGCCTTTCTTTGCGAGTACTGTTTTTTGGAATACAAACTTGTATATTAAACCAACATTAATTTTATGCTGCATCGTGCCTATTTAATTGTTGACTCACATGTTATCTGTATTCCACTCTTGGAGTGCACAGCTGGTAATGTTTTAACAGGCCAACATGTGGTGGTATTGCCAGACGGCTTGGCTTTTCCTCCAGGAGGGCTGGTGCTTGGAGGCTGTGCTACAGGCACTGCTATTTCTGTCAACTTGCAGGTGCACTTACCTAACTGTTCTTGCAATTCCATTTTGGAAAATAGATAATGAGTATTGCTCAAAAAGCTTTAATTCAATTAACTCATGTTGTGATTCAGTGATATAAAAATAGCAAAAATAGTTTCAGGTGACAAAGCAGACCACTACTCTACTAAGGCCTAGGCCTTAGAAGCAAGCCTTGCTTTAGGCAGCCTAACCTCAAACTCAAAAGACAAGCTTTCCATTCCAGAAAGGCCCAAAATAGTTATGAGAAATCTTAAAATTCAAAAGTGTCTTAGAAGAAGGTGCAAGTGTAAACCTTTGACAAGAAAAATACAGCTTCTTTAAAATTTAAATTAAATGATCAAAACAAGAATAAAACTAGTAAGGTATGCAGGAAGAGGTAAACAAAATCAGTCCATAATCCAAGAACAGAATCCAATTAAACAAAGCAATACACCAGACAATACCAAATCCAGTTGTACTTGATTGAATGGGACGGCATTAGTCTGGGATCCTCCCCTGGGCTGGATTCAAATTCATGTTTTATGTCTCTTTTGTTCTTTTTTTGATTCTTTCTTTGATTCTTTTTGTGTTGTTTATGTACATCATTCTTCATTTTTGAATTTGTTATGTATATAATCTGCCTTTGTTATGTTATATGTGTTAGTAGGTGGGTCCCCATGAGGTATGGCCACTTGCCAATTACCGCCAGGGATTGCATTCCTCCCTATAAATCCAGAGGGTCTTCTACATCTCCTGGCAGTTCATTTCAAGTAAAGTTGGTGAATTGTCTTGTGTTCTACTGGGCTTTGTGATTTTTCTCTGGATTTCTGACCATTTTGCTTTGTTTTTGGAGTGGGGCTTGAATTGTATACTGGGACTTGTTCACTTTGGATTGCCCCAGCTTTTGCCTTGTATGCTCTGCAGGGTTTCACGTACATACAGAACAATTTTGTGATAATAAATCTTTTATTTTATAAATATTGTACATGGTCCATTTTCTATCGTGCCAGGGTTTTTGAAGGTTTTTCTGGAATTGTGTGCTTATGTGCTTATTCTCAGTCTTGAGAATAATGAGTCTTGAGGTGGCAGCAGTTGTTTTCAATATTGGAATCAGGAGATGTAGTGAAAGGGAGCAGGAATCTAATAAACTAAGCCCAAGGTGTAAGACAAGACGTAAGATTTAAGATTGCAATTAAGACTGAAAGTCATTATAATAATATACATGACCGGGACAAAATGAGATATGTAAATTGGCAGAAAATATTTCAAAACCATAGCGTCTTTTAATGAATAAATAAACAGCACACTGAGTCTTTTAAATTGAATCCAAACTTGGCTATCCTTTTGTCTGGTGATGTCATGCACTGCAAACTTCAGTTTGACCTTACCTGATAACGACATAGAAACCACCAACAAAAAAGTCCTAAAATGGCGGTGCCCACAAAGTGATCTTACAAGAGAGTACAAAAAAATGACACAAAATTGCAAACAAAAGTAAAAATACATTGAAGCAAAATGTAAATGTGATCATTGAACTCTTGGGTCTCAAAAACTCCAAAAAATGAGATATATTTTTTAGAGCCCCAGGTAATACTGAAAAAAATAAAAATGAGATTCAGATCATGGCAAATTGATCCAAATCCTAACAACACTAAATGACCTTTTATAAAGGACCGTAACCCTAAGTCTGTTATGATTGGTACATTGTATTAATTTATTGTGCTTTTGTTTGGTATTTTTTGGTGATCTATACAACCAAACTGGGATTTTTATGTCCCGGGACTCTGATGTTAATTTTGTTTTGCTCTATCTTTCTTCCTTTAAAATGCAATATGTTTAATTGTCTTCCCATGACACCATTTTGGATTGCTACTAGGTTCTGCTATTTTGTATGAGGACTGTAAACATTGCCAAGGCCACTTTTCCAGAGTTCTGCAGGAGTGCATGACGTGTATCAAAATAAGTACAAGCCACAACAACAACGACAGTGGCAATGAGAAGAGCTGGCTCTTGGGAGCTCTCAGTGGGTAATGATGGAGATGGCTGTAAGGGAGCCACAAATCCTGACTCTTTGATGTCTCATGTCTGCTAAACAGATTTGGAGTGGGCAGTTGTAATAGTTTACTTACCATGCTATGGCCTTACTTGTTTTAAGGAATTTTGAACATTCCACTCTAGAATAGCCTTTAATTTCTTAGCGTCCGTAATTAGACTTTTGTGAGAAATTTGCTTGCCCATAAATTAATCCGGAGAAATTGAACTTTTTCCAGCTGGACATGCAAATCATTTAGATGTAAACAGCAAATTACCTTGCTGACCTGTGGTATATGTACAGATATGTTTTTAAAATAAATTAAAACATCATCTAAACAGTATAAAGCAAAACATACTCTCCAATACCATTTACATAATACTGCAGTACTGCTGGAGCATTTGCCAAACCATTGTGCTTTACTAGGCATTTGTAGTGTTCTAAAGCTGTATTAAAACCAGTCTTCCACTTATCCCTCTCTCTAATTCAAATTAAATTATAAGCACTTCTCAAATCCAGCTTTGTAAAAATTGTTGAGTTGGTAATTTGGTTAAAAAAGACTGAAATGAGGGGGAGTGGATAATTACTCTTAATTTCTATTTGATGTAATTCACAATAGTCTATACAAGGTCACAGAGTACTATCCTTTTTCTCGACCAAAAAAACTAAAACAAATCCTGTGCTTATTGGATTGTGAAAAGGGGGAATGAATCCCTTAGCTGTAGCTTTTATTTCAGGTCAAGCATAAGTTTTACCCTTTGGTAAGAGAGCTCCAGGCAATAATCATATTGTACAATCATATGATCTTTGCGGGAGTGAAATTAGTGTTTTTTATTTATTGAAAATGTCTTCAAAATCATTGCATTGATCCAGAAAGCTTATTAAATTAAAACAATGAAAGTTGTCTTCTTAAATTTCTGTAAACAACTATTGCAAAGCAATTTTTTCCAAAGGAAATTAGGTTTTTAGATTTTAGGTTGGGCTTAATGAGCCATGAATATCCCAAAATGATTTTAAGCAAAGAACTGTTGATTGCAAAACAAGTATGTTTTACCTCGTGCAACCATCCTGTTTTTATCATTGAAGGAGAGATAATGAAGTCAATTAACCCCTTCCCATCAAGACCATCATCACATGAATACATCAGATTCTATATTTTAAATGAATGTCTTTAGCAAACCAGAAGAATTCTTAGCAGATCCTGAATCCACTAACACGGATAATTCTATGTAATTAAGTGTTGAATCAGAAATAATGCCTTACAGAAAGGAGTTGACTATACTATGGCCACTTTTATGGGTAGTCTGGGACACGCTGGACAAAAAAGTCAGCATGATGAAAGGACAGTGCTTCCATCTTTCATTCATTTTTCCCCTTATGGAGGTTTTAGTGCTTAGTGACAGTTCTGTAATGCTTAATTTCTTTCTTTCTTATTATAATTATTTAACAAACACTGCTGATTCTAGCTCACTGATTTGTTTGTTTTGCTTCTCCTACTCATCCCGAATTATTTTTAATCTTTTAAATGAAATATCTTGGGTACACTGTGGTGGGCTGGCGCCCTGCCCGGGATTTGTTTCCTGCTTTGCGCCCTGTGTTGGCTGGGATTGGCTCCAGCAGACCCCCGTGACCCTGTAGTTAGGATATAGCAGGTTGGATAATGGATGGATGGATCTTCGGTACATCTTAGTAATGGTCCAAGTTTCTGTTGGAAGCATTTACTAAAATTATTTTAATAAGTGGCTGAGAGATGACGGTTGAGTCAGAAAATTCAAACAAAAGAAACCCAATTGTCAAATTTCAAAGCATTAAGAAATAAAGTAACAAATGAAAGTTGAGGCTACCTTAAATTCCATCCATTGTCCAACCACTATATTCTAACACAGGGTCACGGGGGTCTGCTGGAGCCAATCCCAGCCAACACAGTGTGCAAGGCAGGAAACAAACCCCGGGCAGGGTGCCAGCCCACCGCATACCTTAAATTCCTTTCCCAAAATAAGTATTGTGCATGCATGTTTGCTGTTTTGTTTTTTTTACTCTAGTAACCTGGACATCAAGATTAGCATGCCATGATTTTTTACAGACAACATGTCGAGCCTTCAAAAAACAGAACACAAACTGGTACTGAATGACATCACTAAAGAAAAAAATGATAAGGATGTTCGGCATTTGTTAAAAATAAAAAATAGTGAAGCAAAATAAGTCTTTGGGTATAAAACATAAAAATCATAACAAATTTGAGTCATCTACAGCAGGGGTGTTGAACTCCGGGCCTGGAGGGCCTCAGTGGCTCAATTTCCAAAGAGGAGCATTTTAAGCAAGTAAGATTTCCATTTGAGCAATGTCAAGAATCCATCATCCTGGATTTAACTCCTGCATGTGGACACTGTCCAAGTTGACTTTGCACATTCTCCCCAAATTTTCATTGTTTTTCTCTCACAGTACTAAAAGTTTGCTTCTTGAGAGAGCAGAGAGAGGTTAGGAACACACGCTGATATAGTGCATTGTCGCACCACCACATGACAAACCAACTCAGGATCCCAGATTAGGGCCTGAGTGCAGCCATGTGGTGGGTGACACCTCAGCACCACACAAGTTCAGATGGAATGGAACCAGTGTGAGGTTTTTTTTTTTTACGGTGGCTAGAGTGCTAATTCTTCCACCAACCCTCAGGTTGGAGGGCCTACTTGCAGGGCTGGATGCAGATTAATGTCATAGCCAGGACGGAGCAATTGCTGGTTAAGGGCCTTGCTAAAGAGCCATTTATTTATTTGTTGCATCCCAGAAAAAAATGTTTGTTATGTTAAATAGGAATTATGAACTGGTCTTATGTGATGGTGTGTGTGTGTGTTTGTGTATAAAGGAGGATCTTGCGTGGTTTAGCATGTCATCCAGAACTGCTTACTTTATTGCACCTGTTGCTGCTGAGATAGCCTTGATCCCACCTATGGCCTTGAAATGGATTTAGAAAGTTTAAGAATATATGTTAGATTGCAAAAAATTATTAAAGTTGCAGATTTTTAAACTCATTTTAAGCCTTACTTTTCTGACACAAATGGGCACAATCTCACAATCTCTTGAAAGGAAAAAACTTCTAGGTAATTGAGCACCAGGCGATAATTCAATAAAATAAATATGGCAGTGGTGTAGTCATGTGGTGTAGTTGAGTCATTAACTTTTAACACATCAACAGATCTGACCTAAAATTTGGACAGAAAGCTAATGTGATTGCTGTAAAAGAATCCATACAATCCTTTTCACAGTATCTGTTTTGTTCTCTAATTGGAAATCTGTGTTGCATAAAAACCTTTATTTATTTAACACATGGAAACCTCAGTCCTTCTGAAAGCCTGATTGACTAAGTAATCCTTCCAATAATTTGGTACTCAAAAGGAAAACCAGAGGTCATTTCAAATCTAATTTTCTAAGGGTTTGTTATCACTTCTTTCCTTAATTGTTTCACAAGTTTTAATCTAATAAAACTCTGAGTGGCTTCTACCTGAATCCCTTCTCTTACAACTGCCATCATTAATGTCTGTATTATGTAGGCCTGACAAAAAAAAAACACTGGTCTTCACTCGCTGCTCATTCATTCTTCTCTTTTTCATGAGCAGTGGTGTTTCACTGAAAAGAAGGCTAATTCATTCTAAAATGATTAGCTCTCTCACAATAAAGCAAAGACTTTCTTTAATTCTCTTGTGTTTCCCTACCTGATCAACTTGTTGCATAAATCGTAATTGCAGATCATGTTTCTGTTTCTGCAATCCGGGATCCATTAAGACTATATAATTCAATGACCTCATTCATATTATGTCCTACATTGTGGCATGAAATTATGTTGGAAGTGTCTTGTCTGTCTGAGGTGAAATGCCTGAGGACAAGGTTTTAAAAGGCCAGAAAATGACAAAAAAATCAGGCAGTATTTCATTACCAAAAGGTCAAGTCAACCAAAATTGCCAAGGCCCAAAAATCCTAAATCCCTAGAAATTATTCAGCTACAATAAACTACCACACAGGTCTGTTTAATTTATTAATCAACAAGCTTGGAAACCTAAGCATCATCATCTTGAATACTAGCAGTGCAGTAACATCATGCATGATGCACCAGCAATCATGAGGTAACAACAGGAACTGTCTCCAACAACAACATGGCCGATATCCTTCACAAAAGCACGATATAGCAATGATTACACACCATAGCCATTCACACCATGGTGGCATGGTGATGACACTAAAACAGTGTTAAAAATCAGTATGCGATGGCCCATGCAGTACTTCCATATAAATTTCACTTTAGTGATACTGCAGGAAGTCACTCAAAGGACGATTTTACTAACAATTAGGTTTAGGTTTAGGTTTAGTTTATTTATATAGCACATTTACAACAGCCACACGACTGACCAAAGTGCTGTACATTTTAAAAACATCAACATAAAATAGAAATATACGATTTAGCCAAAAGAAGCACAACAGAAACACATAAAAATAATTTGTATAAATATATCTATACATATACATATAGCTACACATACACACATCTAGGTAGGCAAAATAAAGCCTAGTAAGCCAGAGAAAACAGATGTGTTTTTAAAATAGATTTAAAAATAGTCAGACTAGGAGCCATTCGGATTTCAATAGGCAGATCATTCCAAAGACGAGGCCCAATTACCGAGAAAGCACGGTCACCTCTACGCTTGAGTCTGGAGTGTGGAATTAAAAGAAGGTTCTGATCACAGGATCGCAAACTTCTCAGGGGGGTATATTGGTGAAGCAATTCAGATAAATAGATGGGTGCTTGTTGGTGTAATGTTTTAAAAACAAATAATAAGATTTTAAAATGTATTCTAAATTGAACAGGCAACCAATGAAGGGACTTCAGAAGCAGAGTCACATGATCCATTTTTTTCTTTTTTAAAAGAAATTTAGCAGCTGCGTTCTGGACCAATTGAAGACGGGCAATTTGGGATTTGGAGATGCCATAATAAAGAGAGTTGCAATAGTCGAGGCGAGATGTAATAAAAGCATGTATGGCCATCTCCAGGGTCTTCTCAGTGAGATAAGGTTTAATTTTTGCAAGCGTGCGAAGCTGATAAAAGCTAGATCCGATCACGGCAGAGACTTGTTTGTCAAGTTTTAATGAATCATCTAACAGGACACCCAGATTCCGAACCTGTGAAGACCTGAAAGCTGATAAAGGTCCCAGGTCAAATTCCGGGGCCTTCATATGTTCAGAAGGGCCGAAGACTATCACCTCAGTCTTCTCTTCATTTAAAGATAAGAAGTTTTGGGATAGCCAAGATTTAACTTCATCTAAACAGGATAACAAGGCATTCATAGCCAGGGGATCATTTTTCTTAAAAGGTAAATAAATTTGTGGATCATCAGCATAAAGGTGAAATGATACCCCATGTTTTCTAAAAATGTACAAGTAACTGATTGTACTGTACAATAATACAGAATCAAGCACATTAACTTGATTGAATTAAGTGGGCAATTTCAATAATATTTCGTTTGAAACTAAATGTATTGGGTTAGACATGAAGTAAACAAACTGCATTGGATAGGCAGATTGGTACGGAGTGGCCTAATGCCACACTGACTATTACAGATCTAGTTCTGTGTGTGTGTGTGTTTGTGTATATTAATCTCTTTCTCTTCAAAATTCAGCTTGTGCTCTTGGTAGGGCAAACAAGATGTCAACTGTCCTCAGATATAAAGTTCTTTGAGTGTGTGAGTGTGAATGTGTGTGACTGAGTGCATGTGAGTGCTTATGTGTTGTCACACACGTGCGAGTAGGAGGAAGCTGAGTGGACCGAAAGAAGGTAATTCCACGCCAGGCCAGGGGGCGGTGGGGTGCACTAAACCTTTCTCTTATTTCTCTGCACACCAAACACAGGAAAACTTGCCTGATTTCTCATACAAGACATCACTTCCAGTTCCGGCACCAAGAGTGACGTCACCTCCGGTTCCGGCTCCCAATAAGATGTCACTTCTGGTTCCGGCCCCAAGAAAGATGTCACTTCTGGTTCTGACACAGATGACATCACTTTTTTTGATGGCCTTTAAAGCTACCATCTTTGCCACTACTCATCAGTTCATGTTGAGAACTCGTCCTGAGTACATCTGTGCAATTTCAGCTATCCTTTGCAGCTAGGTATAATATATGGGTGGCTGCCTCAAATTTGTTTGTGTGTCCAAGGGTGACTTCTTTTACAGTATGCTTGTATATGTCTCTACGTGTGCATACATGCATAGTCAAATACATTACTAGTGAAAATAGTTTGCAAATCAAGGCCTATTTCTATTACTAAACAAAGCAGACAGCAAAAATCTACAGCAGTTACTGTATCTTTGGAAAAAGCTATTTTGAAGAATATCGGTACAAGTACTGAAGCAAACTGGGCCAAAAACAATAGACCTGGAGGCCTGTAATGAGACAAATGCAATACAGCTTGTTTGAAACAAATGTTTTCAGTTTTTTCGGAAGTTGTCATTGAACATAGGCCTTAGAATTCAGGAAGATACCTCAGAAACCACTTGTTCTAAATTTTGGTATTTTTCTTCAGATGTAGTCTACCAGAAGCTCTATGCCAAGCATGGATTAAGACCCCCATAGGTCCCTGGGTGAATTAGTTCTTTAACAGAGAGTTGATTATACTTTTAACAATGCAGTGCACAGACATCTGGTAGTTTAATGCGGCATGGTATTTCTTGCATTAAGTAAATGAGATTCGATTGTTTCAACATTGTAGATCCACCACTGCTCTACGCAATGCAAAAAATACAAATTGTAATTTTAAAATATGACAATCAAATTAGATTTTCTACAGACACACACGTAGACACTAGGCTAAAATCAACTTTTCTTCACATATTGAACATCACTGAATCCGAATCTGAAATTAATTTGATAGCAAACTTTTGACCCCATTACCAAACTTCCATTTACATGGAAGCAAAATGAATACTAAAACTAAAATAAATGCAGAACTGAAAAGTTCCAGAACAAACGGTTTCTGAAAGGAGAAAAATCTTGAAATTATAACACAAAGAAAACATGTTATGTGAAAACATGTTATTAGAAGTTTCTAGTGGTAGATTTTTGTAAAGTCTAGATTGCTGTTACGTATTTAAATTTAAGAAGGTGTACTTAAATTCCCAAGTTTTACTTGCCTGGCTGTGTTACTATTGATAAACTGGTCTATGGTGATGCAGCCAAACAAAGAGCTGAATAAGTTTGACCCCATTAATACTTCTTGTCAGATGAAGATAAAGAGATACTAGCCACATAATTATAGTCTGATCTGGGGATTTTTTTGACAATTAATGCCTGATGGTGTTTGCTTGGGCAATGTAGACTGATCAGGCCCATTTAAAAAATAACACATAGAGTCTGTGAGTACAATGCCAAGTACGTTTGGTGTTTAATGAACTGGACAATACACATCTGACAAAAAAAACCCTCAAAAAGACCCTTATGATATATTTTAAGATGACAGTGAGGTTCCTTATTTAAAATGAGTCTTGTCCTGTGCTAGACAATCAAGGCCCTGCCTGCAAGAACACTTACCACATCTATGGATATTTGCTGACAGATCAGCCAGGCCCTGACTGCTCTTCATTAGAGATGAACATAGTGTTGGAGAAAAGAATTGCTCAGCCTGTGTTTGTCAATGGAGCAGGTGTTGTACATGCAGCTGCTGTTATGGATGACTCAGTGGGAAGAGCGCACCCTCTCTTCCTGACAATCTGTCTTAATCCTGCCCTGTAGGGAACCCTTCCATCCCCCATGAAATTAAATGCGGGGGTAGTACAATAGATTCATACACTCACCCATGGCACAAGCAGCATTTTGCATATTTACAGCTTAAATGATAATACTAAACATGTCCTGTATGTTTTTAATCATGTTTTACATCATACATAGATGCACATACAAACAAAATGGTCATCTTACTTCTAGTTTTAAGACACAATCTCTCTGTTTATCATGCCAGCTAAAGGTTTCCAGTATAGTTTACATCATTTTTTCTTATAGGCCACTGAGAGGCAGTTATTTGCCAGTCATGGTCAATAAACCAATACAAAACCAATGCAAAAGCAATCTGGAACAATTCAGTACAGGCCCTGGTATCTTGGGTTGCACTGTGTTTTCCTTATTTAAGTTGCCCCATGTCTAAGAAGTTTCCTTTTTTAAGCCATTTAAATTCTGCTCCTGGTTCTGTCCTATAAGCAAAGCTATGCCTTGACTTTCAGCTACAAATATGCTACAATGTAGTACTGTGCCAATCATGAAAGAAACTAGACAAAATAAAGCTTAATGCCTCTGTTATCAAACTTGGTTAGTCCAATTCAGGGTCACAAGTACCCAAGCCTTTACTGGCAGTATCAGGCACAAGGTGGCAACCAAGAATAGATGGGGCACCTGTTCCTTCACAGGGCACATTCATATGCATATCCTATAGGTCTACTGAAGACTCACCAGTTAATCTATTCCAATCATCGTTTTGTTGTCGGATTACCTAGATGCAGACATAGTGAGAATGCACTCACTTGACACAGACAGTAACTGAGGTTCACATAACAGCAATGAATACAGTATCACAGTGCCGGCACAAGGTGGATTCAGTACACAGTAAATAGCAATTACAACTTGTGGCCATCTTTTTTGATGAATGTCTAAAAAAATTGTTCCAGCTGTGCTAACTTCTGAAGAAAATGCCTCCATTTGTTGAAATTATTCATTCACAGCACATTTTGGATTGTGATGGACAAGCAATCATTTCAGAGTTGGATTCAGAAAATGGATGGATATAGTCAATGTAGGAACATAGAAAATCCTTATGTGGTTCAGAACAATCATCTCATATCTTCCAGTTGTAGTCACATGAGGTACTGCAGGTCCACAAGGAGAAATATTGAGGCGCTAACCCAATTATCCCTGTTTAATCAAAGAAAAAGGAAACACAAAAAGCTTCTAGAAATCAGGAAAATTGGGTTTGAAATGCTTTGTTCAGTCACTAGATAGGACCTCCATCCTGCACTGTGCTCTTTTTTCAGAGTGATGACCCCTTCTGGTGGCCATAGGACAACTGGGCATCTTCTCAGTACAATGGAGGGAACAGAAGAGGGCATAATTAGCGCCAGTACCCCCGCTCAACCTTGGGTGATAGTACATACCTCAGATCAGCCTGGAGAATGATCCACTGAAGCACATGTGTGACATGGTACACGTCCCAACTTCTTCTAGAGACAGACATTATGACTTTATGTGGTCGGGCTTTAGACTTCAACTCACAGGGACACCTGACAGTGTGACCTGCATGAAAGCTACTTAAAATGTTTTGTGCCCTAGTTGCAGGGTTGGCTCTACTATTTAGCTGGACTAGGTAGTTACCTTGGGAGGCACAATTTGGGGAGCCTCATCTGACTGGCAAAGATTTGGACTTAATATGAGTATCCAATTCCAGTTAACTTGATCATACTGTTTTATATTATGATGTTTGGTCTTGACATCTGATGACCTACATGAGTCACCAGTATTACCGTTGATCTTTCAAATCCTGCGTCAAAATCAGAGGCTACAGCATATAGTAGGTAATAATAATAATAATAATAATAATAATAATAATAATAATAATGGTGGCATGGTGGTGCAGTGGTAGCGCTGTTGCCTCGCAGTTAGGAGACCCGGGTTCACTTCCCGGGTCCTCCCTTCGTGGAGTTTGCATGTTCTCCCTGTGTCTGCGTGGGTTTCCTCCCACAGTCCAAAGACATGCAGGTTAGGTGGATTGGCGATTCTAAATTGGCCCTGGTGTGTGTTTGTGTGTGTCCTGCAGTGGGTTGGCACCCTGCCTGAGATTGTTTCCTGCCTTGTGCCCTGTGTTGGCTGGGATTGGCTCCAGCAGACCCCCGTGACCCTGTGTTTGGATTCAGTGGGATGGATGGATAATAATAATAATACAAAACTGGCTTAGCACCTCTTGAATGCATTTCTAAAAGCAAATTTAATTCAGATTATAATAATGACTAGCAAAATACCCGCGCTTCGCAGCGGAGAAGTAGTGTGTTAAAGAAGCAATGAAAAAGAAAAGGAAACATTTTGAAAATAACGTAACATGATTGTCAATGTAATTGTTTTGTCACTGTTGTGAGTGATGAGTGTTGCTGTCATATATATATATATATATATATATATATATATATATATATATATATATATTTACACACACACACATATACATACATATATATATATCTACATATATACACATACATATACA
>JANRMT010062813.1:95050149-95072914 GCA_026402145.1 Polypterus bichir lapradei
TAGATAGATAGATAGATAGATAGATAGATAGATAGATAGATAGATAGATAGATAGATAGATAGATAGACACACTTTGGCCTGAACACACCAGAATGACTGTAAAGCAAGAAAATTAAAAAGAAAGAAAACTTCTGACTTGGTAGACACAGTCACAGTAAGGCATTATGAAGCCAAATTGCTGTTGGTATAAAGGAGCCCCAGTAGTGTTTCTTGACGCTCTCTTGATGAATAATTGTGAAGGCCATCACTTTCCACATTAAAGGCACACAGACTCCTATGGAATAGAGCCCACTCTGCCTTTTTTATATACAGTATAGTTCCTCTATGTTATAGTACCAGTTCAACCGGTCATTGATATGGACCCGCAATTACCCCCAGGATTGAATCACCTTTCTAGTGTAGGGTGGAGTGGTGGCTCTGAGGCTAAGGATCTGAAGTTGTATCTGGAAGGTTGCCAGTTCAAATCCCTGTTACTGCCAAAAGAGGTGCAACTCTGCTGGTCCCTTAAACTGCCATTGCTCCAGGGGCACTGTACAATGTCTGGCCCCAAGAGGTATGCACAAATTCCTAATGCAAGACATTTTATAAGGCAAAATAAAGAACAAGAACAGTCCACTCCCTGAATAGTGACAGGAATTAGAGGCTCTTTGGTGTAGCAATAGTTGATAACCAGTTCCTTGGTTTTGCTGATGTTAAAATGTAGACAATTCTCTCTGCACCAAGAAACAAAATTCTCCGTCTGTCTCATCCCCTTCATCAATACACCCCATAAGTACAGAATCTCTGCAAGTGACATGACCTGCTGTTACCTGTATATTTATAGTCTGAGGAATACAGAGTGAGAAAAAAGGAGACAGGACTGCTTATTGTGGAGCTCCACTCTTGCGGAAATAATAAGCATAAACATAGACTCACAAACTGCTGTCTGCCTTACAGATAGTCCATTATTCTGGACACCATAGGCTCATCCACCTGCATATCTTTGAGGTTACCACTTAACGGGGTGGCTGGATGGTACTGAAAATACTGGAGAAATCAAAAACCATAACTCTCACGGTGCTGCCAACTTTGTCCAGTTAAGAATAAGCCTTGTGGCGTGGACAGATTGTATGCCGATATTTATTCGATAGGCAAACTGCAGTGGGTCCAGGTGGTCTACCATAAAAGAGCTCATATAGTTCAGGACCGGTATATATAATAAATTATTATCAATAGTTTATAGAAATAGCTTTCAGTAGTGCACCGTATGTTATTTTATGTTCAGAACTTTTAAGTGGCTGCGCTGGACTGGCACCCTGCCTGGGGTTTGTTTCCTGCCTTGCGCCCTGTGTTGACTGGGATTGGCTCCAGCAGACCCCCGTGACCCTGTAGCTAGGATATAGCGGGTTGGATAATGGATGGATGGATGGAACTTTTAAGTGATAAAATTGGCAGTATTATAGGATTTTATTTATTTATTCCAGGACTCGTCGCAGTACTCACACTCAGGTACACAACTGAGATTCACTTTGCAACCTAAACAGAGGACATGCATACTCTGCATAAGATCAGAAACGCAGTCTCCTGGAGCACAAGTCATTGCACCACCATGCTACACAAAATAACTTTAAATTTAAAATTTAGTTTCTCAACGTAAGAAGTAATTATATTCTTTTCCACTCTAATATACTGCCAACAGAATCTTTACCACGTAACTGATGTTATTGGCACCTTGTACGGGCTGAAGCACACTGCCTCCCAAAAACCCAGATTGAAATGTCCCAGAATACGGTACGAATTGGTGAGACATCTGATATTTTCAGAAGCTGGCTTTTTTAACAGAATATTCATTTGGCTCTTGGTCACATTACTCCCTGAAAGTTTCAAGACTTTTTCTTAACTGTCATGTCCAGGCCAAAGAAATACAATTTGTCTGTTTATTCAGAGAAAAGTCAAGCAAAATGACACCTTTTATTGGCTAACTAAAAAGATTACAATATGCAAGCTTTTGAGGCAACTCGGGCCCTTTCTTCAGGCAAGATGTAATCTGTTTATTGAGTAAATGTATTCCTTCTTCTGTATTAGGCAGCTTTTTCTTTCTTTCTCTGTTTACTCTTACATTAAACACATCCTTTGATTGCATCACTAATATAAAAAAAAGTAATAAGGAAAGGTGTAAAAGTTGTTGGGGTTTCTCAAAAACTGAAGCAAAGAAAAGTTACTGAGATGACATGCTTTGTCTGAAATCGCTCTTTGTTTATGAAAGTTTTAATAGCACTGGCACATTTGGGTGCTGATTTTTGTACATGCCAGCAATTGCCTGATTTATGCACAGTTTGTAACTTCAGCAGTGGATTTCACAGGGAGTTTCAGGTTAATGTTTTGTGACATCTTTGCAATGGTGTGCTGTTTTAAAATGATGTTGCCTCAAGTCACCTCACAGTTGCTAGCGTCAATGACATCAGTCCAAAACCACAGATCTCCATGCATTATGTGTGCCTCTGTGCATATGCACACACTTATACCTCTCCATATACAGTACAAGTTTACAAACAGCAATAGAAAAAAAAAATACATATAAAGGGGATCACGTGCATACTCATTCTCACTGCTATATGCACAAATGCCATCCCCTGCCAGCCTCTCGGCCTTCATTGTCTACAAGAAATGACTAATTAGATGTAGGGGTTGGGGGTTAAGGGTTAACTGAATATAGGAAGGAGTCATCTTTTGCAGCCTTTGTTAAGCACAAGAGGCCTGCGGTCTGTTTTCTCCATTAATTTCCTTTCAGTTCCATCTTATACAGGGCTTAATTAAATCAGGCACAGCTGCAATTGCTCCACTCCAGACAGAGTTGTGTTTCAGAACAGCCCGGCCTTTCAGTGACACAGCCTGACAGCTAATAGAGTGGCAAAAGCAGCTTTTCACGTTATCGGCTTCTACTGGTATTTACATTGGCGTCCTTTTGCACACAAAAGGCATCTGCAAACAAGATCACTTAGGTGTGAGAGAAAGAGTAAGTTCCCATCGCCAACTCCAGTTGTTCAGGTTCCAGTCGGCTGCATGAAGCACTGTATCACTGTTCTTATTGCTCAATCTAGGGATGGTGGACTATGGGAAAGTTTAGGTTCACTTATGGACACAGTATTGAAAGTAATCAGCGGATTTCACTTTTTAAATACTTTCCGTATTATACTCCAAAAGAGAAATAATGACTAAATGCAAACCCTTATACATAGGACTCAGTGCTTTAATGTGTGATAGTAAAAGCTGATGGTAAGTGGGTTTACCAGCTGTACCTTTTGAGAGGGGGTGGCACGGTGGTGCAGTGGTAGCACTGCTGCCTCGCAGTTAGGAGACCTGGGTTTACTTCCTGGGTCCTCCCTGTGTGGAGTTTGCATGTTCTCCCAGTGGGTTTCCTCCCACAGTCCAAAGACATGCAGGTTAGGTGCATTGGCGATCCTAAATTGTCCCTAGTGTGCGCTTGGTGTGTGTCCTGCCCCCAATTTGTTCCTGCATTGGCTGGGATTGGCTCCAGCAGACCTCCATTACCCTGTGTTAGGGTATAGCTGGGTGGGAAATATATGACTGACTGACTGGCCTTTTGAGAGCATGTGCATATCATAATAATCATTTATTTATTTCTATGGAATTGTGTGTGAAGTTAACTCAACAAAATCCAAATTGCATTCTGTCATTTTGTTAGCCATCACAGAACACAAAAGTCTATAAAAGTGACTTCATATGTGTATGTAGTGCTCACACAAACATTTAATAGACTTGTTGAATCCTTGTCTATTACATGAAAGACCCAAACTTCTGGTCAAAAAGGCTCATCGGCACCTCTACGCTCTGATACTTCTGAGGGCAGCTTGCATTTTTCCATCAGTCCTTGCTGAGTTCTTTTAATTTACAATGGCATCCATCCTTACTGGCTCTTTCACATCCCGGTATGGCACCTGCTCAGCTCAAAAACGTAAAGTACTGCAGAGGGAAGAGTAGGTGGCACAGAACATTACTGACACCAACTCTTCTACTTACGAAATATGCAACACTCACTGTCTTAGAAAGGCAAACAACATAACTAAAAATCTCAGCCATCCTTCACAGTTGCATTTCTCACTCCCACCTTCAGGCAATCAGGTTAGGACCAGTGGCACGAGGCCAATAATAAGAATAAATATATATGAGGTGTGGCAGAAAAGTAATGAGACTGATTTTTTATTTACCAAAGTTTTTATTTTTTTCAAACATCAATGTTATCCCCTTCAAAGTAGTTCCCTTGGGCAGCAAACACCGATGGAGACATTGTTCCCACCGTTGGTAGCAGCGCTGGAAGTCTTCAACCGGTATGGTCTTCAGCATGTCCGTTACACTCTTTTGGATGTTTTCTAAAGTCCCGAAATGACGTCCTTTGAAGACATTTTTCAGTTTAGGAAAAAGGAAAAAGTCACACGGACTGAGGTCAGGTGAATAAGGGGGCTGGGGAACCACAGGAATGCGTTTTTTCGATTGTCCTTCTGCTCAATTGTGAGGTTTTTCGGCACCATTTTGGCACAGACCTTTCGCATGTGCAAATGTTCATTCAATATTTGATGAACGGTAAATCTGTTCAAATTTAATTGTTCACTCAACATTCTTAATGTTAAACGACGGTCTGATCTCACAAGAGTGTTCACACGTTCGATGTTTTCATTGGTTTTCGAAGTTGAAGGCCTCCCTGAAAAACTTGAGCTCGGGATAAAGAATGTTCCCCATAGGCCTGTTTTAACTTTTCAAACGTCACACTTGCCGATTCTCCAAGCTTAACACAAAATTTAATGGCACAACGTTGCTCCAAATTCCGCTGTTCCATTTTGCACAACGCACAACCAAAAACACAACTTCGCTAATAGCAGTCACAAAAATCACGTAGTTAACGGAAGGGGTTGAAACTCGCACTGAGCTATGGGAGGGTACTGATACACGTGCTCTATCAAGGACAACAGCACAGCGTTGCCAGATCGCTTGCAGTGCTGCCAGTCTCATTACTTTTCTGCCACACCTCGTATACATATACAGTATATACACATAATATATATATACATATATATGCGTTGGGCTGGCACCCTTGGGCTGGCAGGGGTTTGTTTCCTGCCTTGCGCCCTGTTTTGGCTGGGATTAGCTCCAGCAGACCCCCGTAACCTTGTTAGGATATAGCGGGTTGGATAATGGATATATATATATAATATGTTGCATGATTTTTTACATTTTATTTATTTGTTTATTTTTTTGTAAGAAATGCAAAGAGAAAAGTAAACAGGGTGTGGCATCACCGGATTAAACCCATTTAATGGCAAGTCTTCTTGTGGATGAGAGGAAATGACATCATTGGCCTGCCAGACTGTGGTCAGTAGAAATAACTACACAAGAGGCAGAGCTTTAAGTAACAGCGCCAACTAGCGGTTCGAGGTGGAATTGCAGGTATCAATGAAACCCTGTAGATGTCCCCTAAGCACACATGTATGACAATTTATTGTATTATATTGTATTTTTTTCAGCTGTTCTGAGGAGACATGTAAGTAAGAATTTCATTGTACTGTGTACACATGACAATAAACCTGACTTGAAAATTATATGCAATAATAGACTGAATTAAATACAGGCTCTTCAACAGTACTTTACAATGTCATGTAATTAAATCCAGATCATCTTGTGGTGGCTCATTAGCTTTTATAGACAGCAGATTCCAATTCAAGTGATGTAGAAATGGCATTCCTTAGTGTCTGTTGTGAGTTGTTGATTGTGGAGAGTCTGTGACTAATTGTCAAATTTATTAATTTCAAAGTAGAGTTGTTGGCTGTTTTAGACCACGATGGAGAGCAGTTCTGGAGCTTTGTCAATGTGTCATATGTTCCAGAGATACATTGAATCATTATAATGTGCAGATAATGCAACTGTGAGGTTGTTTGTAATGTAACATAAATACTGAATACGTGTTTTAAATACCTCAGCCTTCCTGCACAGCTGCTTATCTCACCTTCCTTTTAGTACAGGAGTACAGGGCCTTTGCCTCTTGCACCATTAGATTCAGGGGCACTTCTACCCATTGGTCTTAAGGTTACTGAGCAATCAATCATAAGAGCAAATATTATAACTGTGACCAAAAGGAAGCGTTCCAGACCCCAAGACTCTAGACACAAGTGCATGAACACAGGCAATGGTTCAAATGAAGTGAATTTTATTATACAAAAGTACCTTTCGCAGGTTCCTTCTTCAACATACAAGTAATCACAAGTACAGCCCAACTGAATTTCCAGCACGCTCAACCAGACAAACCTTTTCCTCTTCCTTCTAACCTCAACTCAGATAGGCAGAGTGGTGTGGCTCCTTTTATGCCAGACCTCAGAGTACTTCCAGTACCAGGGCAAAACATGTAGGAAGCTTTTCAGAGTGGGGTGTAAGCTTCCAAACGTTGGGAGAATTTCTCTCAACAGTGCTCCCTGGCAGCACCCAGGGACCCCAACAGGGTTGTCCTTCTAGACTACAGGTCCCATGATACCCTACGGTTGTCCAAGCTGGGACCAGACCAGAGAAGCACTTCCTCCTACCGTGTTGGGGGATAAACTGTCCCAGTCCATCCATCTATCCATCTGACTGCCACAACTGGGATAAGAAGCACTAGCTGTCCTGGCTGGGTTACTTCTCCCACTATATTGCCTATCCATTATGGCCCCCCGGCTGGGTAAGACATCTCTCTCCAGCCCAGTTGGGACACAAATTCATCTATGCTGGCATTCACATAATATAAAAAATCAGAATCAGAATCAGAATTACTTTTATTCACTTAGAAATAACATAAATAACATAAGTTAAAAAGAAAAACTTCATACAAAGTTACAGAACAGTACAATTATAAAGAAGATGCACAAATGATGACGTGCAAGTGAAAGTGTGAGTGTGTAGTGTATATGCACATGCACACACATACATGTTGTGACAATAATACAACACAGACATCATAAAGATTTGGGGCAACCACACGTATATATTATTTTTCCGGCTGCAAAAGTGCTTAAAAGTTTTTTAAGCACGATGTGCATAGAACAGAGTCCACAACAGAACGGACTATAATAGACCAAGATGGAGGCTTTAAAGGCCCGCAGAGGAAATTACGTCATCGAAAGGGCCAGCTTCAGAAGCGACGTCAGCAAAGGTGCCGGCTTCGGAAGTGATGTCTTCTGAGGCGCTGGAACCTTGCAGGATTTCCCAGGATTGATCTGTAGGGAACTGAGAAAGACAGTCAGCGCACTCCGCCACCCCCTGGTCGGATGTTTTATTACAATTACTCAGACCCTTTAGCTGCCTCCTACTCGCACGTGTGTGACAATGTACATATACTGTACACACACGCACACCTTCATACAGTATATTACAGAACACATAAATATACAAAAAAGACAGGCTGTTACTGGATTGAGAGGCCTATAGCTCTGGGAAAGAAACTATTAAGGTGTCTGTTACTTTTAGTTTTAATTGATCTGAAGCATTTACCAGAGGGGAGTTATTGGAATAAGTGATGAGCTAAGTGAGATGAGTCCGTGGCGATAATTATGACATAGTTAGTGACACGAGATGTATACAGGTCTGCAGCGATGGAAGATAAAATATAAAGATAGATGGAAGATATAAATATGTAATACTTGCAAATACATATTTTATTTATTATATATAATTGATTTTATATATGTTGCATGCTCCATGCACATTTTAATTATTCAATTCTATTTTTATTATTTATTTATAGTTTGCATTGCATTTTTGTCATTTGTCCTCAGGAGACAAGCAAGTAAGAATCTCATTGTACTGAATGCACGTGACAGTGAACTTGACTTGACTTGACCTGTGTCTTTACCTTTAAAAATTTGTCTGCACAAGAGGGAAGAGATTTTCTGCAGTGTTAATTATTTTCAGTATTGTAAAGACTGGCCATGATGGTTTTAAAATAGAAGTTCATGATTAGCCTTGTAAATAGAGTGGCAAAGTCTTCAAAGTCTTCTGCAAAATTAACTCATGGAAAACAGCCAGTGCAGGTGACATAATGTTTTCGTCTGTCTATTATTTTTTGAGATTAAATTGAACCATGTGTTTTTTACAGCACCACACAACAGTTTTTCTGTGTACTTGTTTACTGTATGATGCCTTCCTGATTATGCTTTGGGCTTATTTATTACATCCTAACTTAAATCTATCATGTCTCATTCTGGTGCTGATCAATGTGCAAAATACTGAAATTCAGTTTAACAGAATAAGTTGGCTCCTTCATGTTTATTGGCATATCTCAAGGTTAGGAAACACTTTTTTGGACTATGCAGCGTGATGTGTCATGGGGGTCTATTCAAAGTTAGGAATTGCCTGTCTTGGCACATAATCCCATTTTCTTCTATGCTTCTCCTTCCCATTTCCATAATTTCTTACCTTTCATATCCTTTATCTCACCACCCACCAGCCACCACACCACTTCTGTCTGCCCCATTATCTTTAACCTTTCCACACCTTTCCTAGGATAAGACTCTTAAAATGAGGGTTTCAGCTTTATTTACTAATCTTCTATTTCAGGTCTTTCCTTTCCTTCTATGACAAATATGGCTTTCCATTCTACCCTATAGATAGATAGAACGAACGAACGAACAAACAAATGAACAAACTTTATTTGTCCCCAGGGAGAAATTTGGCTTTTTACAGAAGGTCTTTAAATAAATAAATACATAAATTGATTGACAGATAGATAAGTACATAAAAAATGAATAAATATATACACACAATTTGGTTTGAACACACAAAATTAAAATTCAAAACAAAGAAAAGTTCTGACTTGGCTATCACAGTCAAAGTGAGGCATTATGCAGATGTATTGCTGTTGTATAAAGGAGCCCCAGTAGGGTTCCTTAAAACACTTCTGCTGAATAATATGTTGGACTGAAAGTCCTCAGTGTTAGTGTCTCACAGAGACATTTGTAGCATTGTTCATAATGGCACTCAGTTTTTTTTTTCAATTCTCTCTTTTGCTACTACCTACAGGGGGTCCAGAGTGTGTCCTATAACTGAGCTGGCCCTTTTAATTAGCTTGTTAATTTGGTGGACCTCTCTAGAAGTGATGTTACCAGCCCAGAATAACACAGCGTAGTAAATCACACTGGCCATCACAGAGGTGTAGAAGAGTAGAAAGATGTCACTTCCCACATTAAAGGGACACAGTCTTCTAAGGAAAAGGACTCTGCACTGCTCATTCTGATATAATTTATCTAGGACATTAGACCAGTCCAAACTATCATTAATGTGGACTTCCAAGTACTTGTACGAGTGGACCACCTCTACATCCACTCTCTGAATAGTAACTGGACAGAGAGGCTCTTTGGTGTGGAAAAAGTCAATAACCAGTTCCTCGATTTTGCTGATGTTAACACGTTGACAATTGTCTCTTCACCAAGAAACCAAGCTCTCCACTTGATTCCTATGCTCTCTTTCATCCCCTTTATCAATACACCCCATAAGTTCAGAATCATTTGTGAATTTCTGAAAGTGACATGACCTGGTATTATATTTATAGTCTGAGGTGTACACAGTAAAGAGAATAGGAGACAGGACTGTTCCTTATGGTGCTCCAGTGGTGCTCACAGTCCTTGCGTCTCACAAACAGCAGTCTGCCTGACAGATAGTCCATTATCCAGGACACCATAGACTCCTCCACCTGCATTTCTCTGAGTTTACCCCTTAGCAGGAATGGCTGGATGTTATTGAAGGCACTGGAGAAATAAAAAAACATAATCCTCACAGTGCTTCTAGCTTTGTCCAGGTGTGAGAATAAGCTTTGTGGAGCAGTTAGATAATTGCATCCTCCACTCTATTCATTGTCCGATAGGCAAACTGCAGTGGGTCCAGGTGGTCTACCACAAGAGGACTCATATAGTCCAGGACCAGTCTCTCAAAGGTCTTCATGATGTGAAATGTAAGTGCCACTGATCTGTTGTCATTAGGTGAAAAAGTGCCTGTTATGCTCTATTCTGCACCACACTGGTCAGCTTATCTTTTTCTTTTCTGAAAGATCTTTCTCCTTAATTTCTGCTGGCTCTAAATTTGCACGAGGCCTTTTCTGATTTCTCTTTCCGTTGCTCATATGGAGCTGGCTAAAACAACCCTCTTTTTAAACGAAGTAACATAAATTGCCAGTTGCCGCAGTTTTGATTTGCTTTTTTTCATTCTGTTCTTTGTACATTTTTGACAGCTAATCTATTTTCCCATCATTCTTTACAGATAGGAGCTGATGCTACAATCGTTTCTATGGGAATCCCAGTCTCTATAATTGAAGTACTGGGATGCTGGAAATTTGAAAATCAAGTGGAAATCGAATGCATACAGCAAATCCAACATGCATTATCAGGTCTACAGTGGGTTTATCGGATATTCTGAAGAGGTGTTAAAAGATTTCTGGGGATTCAGGAAACAAAGATCAGCAGGTTGTTACATTTATTATTCAAGCAAGACATTTCCTCCAAAATTGCTCCTAGTTTTATTCCATACCCCTTATGTGTTGGATGAACAGTTAAAAATCAAAGGTTAAGGGAAATAAAGTTCCATCTCAATCAGTCAGTCATTCATTTAAAGTTTGTCTCATCAGTTCAGCAGGTACAAACTGTCTTTCTCTTCAAGTTGTGTATTTGTATTTAATAGACAATCCCTCCTTCACCCTCTTGTAGAATGGTGGGGGATTCTTTAGAGTTCAGCAGCAGGTTGATCTGCCTTTTCTTTCCTTTCCTTTTCTTTTCTTTCTTTTCCTTTCCTTAATCCAAAAGAGTAGGTTGACCTGAAATTCAAATTTTATTATGCACTTCTTATAATGATGAAATAGACAGTGAAATCAGAGACAATTAGTTCATTAACACTCTAATCTATTATACATGAAGCCTGCAATCAGTAAACAAAGATTTGGAACCAAAAGATACCTTTAAGTGTTTAGTGGATCTATTATACTAATACACTAATGACTAAGCGGTTCCAAATTGAGGTGCTTTGCTGCTTTATGTTGGAATTGTTGGCTTTTTTCCTCAGTCAAATGCATTTATCATTGTGGACAGGCTGCATGCTCATCTTCCACAAGTGGATACATTTAATGAGATATAAAAGATGTGTTTCTTCCCCAGGACAAGTCTTCTATACAAATGAAATATGTATTTATTATAGTTATCCATTAGAATATTTGTATAAAATATGAAGCTATAGAAAGACAAGCAATGTAGAAATGTGAACCATTCTCAAGCACTGTCAGTCATTCCTTATCTGGATGAATTTAAGAATCAAATGAGAGCCAAGTGTTGTGTCAGCAGTATTAGAAAGAAATGTCACAGCCACTCTGCTCAAAATGTCACAACTTTCCACGGTTTTTTGATCCATTAATGCTGCATTCAAATTACGTGTTATGCGCCCAAACTAAAAACTGAAAAACATGCAGGATTATTTTTTAAGTTTAAGACCATTTTCTTAGCATTTTATTTAAAGCAATCTCTTTTCCGGTAAGGAAGACAGACATTTTGAGGTAAGGTAGTTCTACTTATCAATCATGGCACCAATGAGTGGTGACATATTACATGTTCATTAGCACATACAAGTAACAATTTCACTGTGCACTGTAACTGTGGTGACCCTATAAACTATAAACCTCTTCCATTTACTGGATGTCAATCAGATATTAGTTTCTTTATCTGCTGCACAAAACAATGGCAGACGCATTCATCAGCTACACGGCCTTTCAGTCTGGGAATTCAGTTTGCTTTGTTTATCTAATATGCTTTATACCCAGCAAACATGCACACAGTGACCTTCTGTGGGCAGACCATGGGCAGTGATGGGCTTAGGAAAGTCCAATTCAATACAACACTGGCCAGTATGGGGGCTTCTACAAGAGGTACCTTCAGCAAAGTTCCCCTTGTTGCTCAAAATGGCTGGCAGTCCAAGTTCGGTGAGCTGGCACAGTGATGGTTTGGTAACATTGGCCAATGTCATCACTGCTCTATAATTTTCTACTATTTAATGTTGTCGCAGAGAGTTTGTATTTTCAGTGGGCTTTAGATTTTGATTGTGGAAGTTTAAATAACAAATTGAACTAGTTCAAAAGGTATTGTTTTTATACAATTGTTTTCTTACATATTATTGGTAATGTTTTCGTGTTCAAGACTGTAAACCCCCCTCCCCAAAAAAAGCTGGACTATGATGCAAAGGCATTTTGTGTTTTGTTTGAGTTGATAGTTTAAAGTTACACTAGTACTGTATTTTTATTCCTTTTATTATTAAGTACAATTGCAAATCTTCATAATTACACATCATTTAATTGATCAATGAAACAACTAAAAACTAAAAAAAGTAAAGTGGGGAACAGCGATAGCGCTTCTGCCTCACATGAAGGAAACTGGGGTTCACTTCCTAGGTCCTCCCTGTGTGGAGGTTGCATGTTTTCCCTGTGTCCATATTAGATGGGTGCTCTGGTTTCCTCCCACAGTCCAAAATCATGCAGGTTAGGTGGATTGTGTGTGTGTGGATGTGTTCACCCTGTGATGGTCTGGTGTCAAGTCCAGGGGTTGTTTCTGCCTGGAGTTATTTGATGCGATAGGCTTCAGGGACCCAGCGATGCGACCCTGGATAAGCAGGTATAGACAAAGGATGGATGTACTAATAAGATATAGACTGTTTTTTGGTTCATGACCAAATTTGGGCTGCCTGTCTGTTTCCCCACACTGGGCCAGTATTTTGGAGCCAATGTTGCCCCGATGTGCAAATCCCAATTGGACCGTTGTCCCAGGTAGGGTCAATATGTTTGCCCACACTAGGCCTACACTGGCCCCATGTCAGTTTGTTTGCTGGGTAATGCAGAGGGTCACAAAGGTAATATTTGTAAACACATAACCTCAGATATGAATTAGGGAACTAAAATGTATACAATACTTAAGATATGGCTGGTGCTCAGTACGTGTAACAACATACCATAACAACTACTACTAACTTCAGTGGCTTCTTTATAGAGTCTGATGGTGGACAGTGACAGTCCAAAGAGAAGACCTGCTCAATCACTGAACCACTCTGCAATTCTATCTTCTAATCAAATCTAATTATATCTTCTGTAAGTAAAATTTGCATTTCACTATTGAATTAAATTTACCAGCATCTTCCAGGCTATCTGCCAAACACATAGAATCATCTATAAAGCTAACTAACTTGCTTGATTTATACATTTTATATATAATGGATGCTGAACATATTCAGACCCCTTCACTTTCTATACACTTTTTGTGTTGTGAATTTAATTTTTACTGGATATAATTGCCATTTTTGCCCATTAGTCTATACTCAATAATCCATGATGAGAAAGTGAAAAACATGTTTTCAGGCAGGTTTGCAAATTTATTAAAAATGTAAAAACAGAACCCTCTCATTTATATAAGTATCCAGACCCCTAATTTTGTACTTTGTAGGAGCCCCTTTGACAGCAATTACAGTACTGAGTCATCTTTGATAAGTCTCAAAAAGCTTTGTACACATTGATGGGGGCAGTTTATTCCATTCTTCTTCACCCTCTATTACACTGGTTAGAAAATGTCTGTAAACTGCCATGGTCAGGTCTCTCTACAGATGTTCTATAGGGTGTGGACTAAGCCCCAGACACAGACAGGAAGACATGGCAAATTCACCACCACACGTTTATTTTACAGTATCTACAAAGTTCAAAGTGCACCACAAATCCCATGACTTCCCCAAAAGTCCAGGCCTGTCACACTATCTGCCTTTCTCTTCAGGTCACCTCCGCTCTCTTCTCCTGCTTCGTCCTCTCCTCACCCGACTCCAGCCTTGAATGAAGGGAGGCGGCCTCTTTTATACACACCCGGATGTGCTCCAGGTGCTTCCTGGCATTCTCCCGCTGACACGCCCCAGTGTGGCGGAAGAGCCAGCTGTATCCCCGGAAGCACTCCAGGTTTCCCTGCTCCTCTTCCCCACAGCACTTCCGGGTATGGGGGAAGTGCTGAGGTGCAGGGTCTCCAAGGCATTGGGGCACCCCCTGGAGGTAACCACGGGCCCCTACAAGGTTGAGCTTCCAAGCTCCCTACCCGTGGTCCCCAAAGCAACCAGGGCGGTCGCCCCCACATGGTCTGGGGAAGGCGCAAGCCCTCCTCTGGTCCTCCTGGGCGTCTCGGCCGGTTTGCCTCCTCAGCCTCTCTGACAAGGGTTTAAGTCTCGGCTTTGCTATCTCGGCAGAACAGAGAATCTTGTTCTTCATGCTCACAGAGTCCTTTAAACACTACTTGGCAAACTAGCGTTAGCCACTTTACCATTAATGCCTAATTGATGGAGTGTTGCTGAGATGGTTGTTCTTCTGACAGGTTCTCCCATCTCAGCAGAGGACTTCTGAAGCTCTGTTACAGTGACCATTAGGTTCTTGAACACCTTGCTGACTAAGGTCCTTCTTGCCCAGTTGCTCAGTTTGGCAGAACTCTAGGAAGAGTCCTGATGATTCCAAATGTCTCCCATTTTACAATTATTGAGACTACTGTGCTCTTGGGAAAATTTAAAGCTTTAGAAATAATTTTATAGTCCTTATCTATTCCCCACCACAATTTTGTGAGTGAAGTCTACAATGAGTTCTGTAGGCTTCTTGGCTTGTTATTTGTCGTGACATGCAATGTGAATTCTGGCACCTTATATACACGAGTGTGTGGCTTTCCAAATAATGTCCAATCAGTTTAATTTGTCACAGTTGGACTCCAACAAAGTTCTAAACACATCTCAAGGAGAATTAAAGCAAACCAGATGCACCTGACCACAGTTTGGAGTGCCACAGCAAACCTCATTTGAAGACATATTTTCACTTTGTCATTATGGATTATTAAGTGTAAATTGATAGGCAAAACTGGCAGATTTAACTATTAATTATTAAATCTATAACACAATGAAGTGAGAAAAAAGTGAAGGGGTTTGAATACTTTCTGAATCCACTGTATATGATTTTTAAATTTCGATTAAGAAGAGCATCTCCCCAGCATAAAGGGATTTTTACAGTGCATAGCCTGAAGTCTTGAAATCATGAAAGGAGTTTGAAAAATTCACCCATAGTTTTTAATACTTTTCTACAGATACGAGTCTCTGTCTTTAAGAAACCAGGAGGTTTCTATGCTCACGAACAGAGCTTTCCTTCCTTCTGATAAGTGGAAAATGAAAACAAAACCTTTCTTTTAAATTTTCAAATAAAAAACATTAAACAGATACGTTTATCATTCCATACATAAAAGATAGAAAACTGCATCATTATGCAAAAAACAAATTAATTATTTTGTCTGTGCCCGCCACTAAAAAAATGTAATGGCGGTGTGTGTCTCAGATCTCTTATCTGCCATGTTTGCGAGGTTTGCAAAGATGTTTGCAAGCAATGCAGGTATAATTTTTTGTGTTTCCTTTATATCACACAGAAAGGAAATTAAGATGAGTAAAAGGTTATAGCCGAATGAGTTTCATGCAGTAAGTGATGTGCTGCACATTAAATTTCAGCATTCAAAATCAGCAGTAATGCTCAAAGCTTGGATAGATATTATTATGTGGATCCATGTGCATGTTTTTCACATTTAGAAATCAGAAGAAAATAGATAGGAGATAATAACTTGTTCTGAAAAAAAAACAAAAACAGCAGCAGTGGAGCGTTCAGATGATAAACTAGTCAATTTATTTATCATTAATGCGTAGAGCTGACATTTATGGGGTACCTCATATTATCGAATTGGCAAAGAAAATAAATCAGGCTTGAGTATGATGCAGTCCATCAGGTTCTGGCTTGATCATTCAAATAAAATGCATTTGTATTCTTCCTTTTTTATTCTTCATTTGCCTGTCATAACAGATGGCAGCCTATTTGGGAATAGCAATGTCAGTAAGTCCTAGCAGCCCAAAAAGTTGACTTGTAGGCAGCAAAAACATAACAATGTATGTTTTTTTTTTAAAAATGATGCAAGTAGAATATATTACATTTATTTATTAAACTGTTTAAAACAGTGTTAAACAATTAAAGAGATGTCCTGAAAGATCTACCATCCTGGATTCAAAGCCCATGCCTGGTTTTTGCTCCAGTGTCTGTGTAGTTTACTTCTGGGTATTTTCACATTCCTACCACATTCACAAATATGTGCTGGTTAGGTTAATTGTGCATGTGTGTGTGCATGTGAGGGAGTGAAGAGACCCCATGATGACTTGACGTCTTCTGCAGGGCTGTTAGCAGCCTGTTCTGTTATGAACAAATAAATTAGTTCTGTTTTGCTCTGTAACTGGTAACACCACACTGTGTTGGTGTTACCAGTGTTCCAAGAAGAAGGTGTTTCATCTCGCATGGCACCCTGGATATCATCAAAGGAAGTCACAGCGCACGGTTTGATGGCAACTCTGGTCCTGTTCCAGGAACTGAGAAGGATGGCTGCGAGTGCTCTGAGGGCAGATAAGGAGGCATTTCTTAGAGGAATCTGTGAGCAAGTGTGGTTGAAATTTAACATCTTATTAAAGAAAGAAACATCCTCTAATAGGACAATTCAGTAATCAAGCAGGAGAAAAGCTGTTCATTGTATCTTTTAATTACTCCTCGGCAAAATGCCTTGGAGGGAGCATTCTTCAAAAGCAGTCTGTTACAGCATGGTCAGAATGGTCAGAGAAACAAAGGATAGAGGTTCATTTTATAAATTGTTGAATTTACATACAGTGTCAATCAATACATACATTTTTCTCTGGTTGGTTCATTGGTTTACACCCAAATGATTTATATAAAATAAAAGTATTATTATATTATATTCTGGTTCTTCTTATACCTTTTGAGATGAGCCATCACCCTTGAAATTTCTGTGCATATAACAATTGTCCATTCTAGTTTATAGGACATCTGCTGATTTCCTAGACATCTCTTAGTCATCCTTCAGTACATTTTGTATATTACATCAACATTTCTTCTGGTGCATTCTTTATTTACTTGACCATCTCAGTATTTTTCCTAAACCAAATCTTATAGTTCAGTGTACATTTTGTTGTTTACTTGACCTTTATCTCATTTCCCACCTTTATTAACCCTTTATGCTATTTCTTTAAGATTAATGCTATGTTACCCTAAAATTATTCTTCCATACAAGTCAGACACCATCTATGGTCTAGAGACTCACGTTCTGCTTTCAGAGGAATCAAAACATTACGCACATCCAAATCTGTTCTTCTGAGAACAGTCAAGGTGGCTGATGGAATGGTCCTTACGGATGACACTGCAGTTGTGACCCGCTGGGCTGGCTACTTTGAGCAGCTGTTTAAAGCTGATCCTCCAGCTTGGATGTTGGATTTCTAGGGGTCCACAGTTCTGAGGCTGATCCTCCAATTAGCTATGAACCACTCAATCTCACTGAGGTGGTGAATCAGCTGAGGGTAGGGAAGGCTGCAGGGATCTGTGGTATCTGTGGTTAACTTCTCCAAGCTGGTGGTAAGGCTGTCCTCCTGGCATTGCAAGTCATTTTTGCTTCCATTTGGGAGACAGGCATCATCCCAACTGACTGGAAAACGAGACTTGTCGCTTATCTGGAAAGGGTAGGGTGATCACCTGGATTGTGGCAACTACAGGGTGATAACACTGCTCTCTGTGCCAGGTAAGGTCCTTGATAGGGTCATCCTCAATAGGATCTGTGATCACTTAGTTGCTTACATACCAGTAACCGGAGCAGTCTGGTTTTACGCCTAAGAAATCTACCATCAACCGCATCCTGGCACTGCAGGTTCTCATGGAGCGCAAAAGTGAATATCGACAGTTTCTTTGTAGCTTTTGTAGATTTTTGTAAAGAGTTTGACTCAGTTGATCAAGCTGCCCTGTGGGACTGCCTGAGACTTTGCAGGATTCCCTCAAAGATGCTGGATATAATGGCTGGCTTGTACACTGGTACTTACATTGCTGTGCAGAGTAGAGGAAGAACCTCTGCATTTTTCCCAGTTGATTCTGGAGTTCATCAGGGGTGTGTTCTTGCTCCTACTCTGTTCAATGCTTGCATGGACTGGGTGTTGGGCAAGGTCATGGGGCTCAGTGGCTGTGGGGCATCTGTTGGTGAAGAGAGATTCACTGATCTTGACTTTGCCGAAAATGTTGTGATCTTCGCAGAGTCAATGTAGGCTCTGATTGGGGCTCTTGAGAGACCGAGCGAGGAGTCTGAGTGTCTGGGCTTGCGAGTGTCCTGGATAGAAACCAAGATCCAGGCCTTTAATGACCTCCTGGGTACAGCCATCAGTAATGTATTTGTCTGCGGAGAGAGACCTTGTCAAGAGGTTTACTTACCTTGGCAGCGATATTCATGTCTCTGGTGACTCTTCCTGTGAAGTCAGTAGACAGATTGGGAGAGCATGGGGTATCAGGAGGTTGCTGGAAAGGGGTGTGTGGCGCTCCCGATATCTTTGCAAAAAGACGAAGGTCCAAGTCTTTAGAGTCCTGGTGCTTTCTGTTTTGCTATAGTTGTGAGACATGGATGCTATCCAGTGACCTGAGACAAAGACTGGACTCCTTTGGTACTATGTCACTTTGGAGAATCTATTGGGCACCACTGGATTAACTGTGTCAAATGAGAGGTTACTCATGGAGTCCCGAATAAGGAACATTACCTGCATTGTGAGGAAATGTCAGTTACGGCACTACGGCCAAGTGGTGTGATTCCCTGAGGGTGATCCGGCTCTCAGGATCCTCATTGTTGAAGACCCGAGTGACTGGATCAGGCCAAGGAAACACCCACGTAACACCTGGCGGTGGCAGAGAGATGGCTATTTCCGGAGGGAGGGACTGGACCACGTGTCTGCCTGGGGGGTTGCCAACCAGGACCTCAAGCTGTTTCCTTGTGTAGTGGGTGTGGCAATGTGCTGTACCAGTGCATGCTGCCCAATGTGACCTGTTTTGCTGTCATGCCCTTTGACTCAATAAAACACAATAGCAAGCTGCAATTTTCAGCAAAAAGAGGCTGTTTAAGTTACATAATCACTGGATAACAAAATAAAAAGTAATAGTTGCCTGCATAATAACAGGTCCTTAAACAACAGCTTTTGCATTTTAGATGTGCTGCATATCCCACAGAGTTTCCTAATATTTTCAAGTGCCCGCCTTATCAAACTGGCATAGGTCTGCAACATTATGCCCTCGCCAGAGACAGCCTGGAAGGCATAACAGGCTAACAAAGGGAAAGTATGGTAGACCTCACCATATTATAGGAGTCTACACTTTTGATTCACATTTCCATTTAATGCTGTTGTTGTACCTGCGGTGGGCTGGCGCCCTGCCCGGGGGTTTGTTTCTGCCTTGCACCCTGTGTTGGCTGGGATTGGCTCCAGCAGACCCCCGTGACCCTGTGTTAGGATATAGAGGGTTGGCTAACGGATGGATGAATGGATGGATGGATGGATTCTGTTGTTGTACACATTTTATTACAAACAATTCCTGGATGTACCTGAGTAAGCTGTCATTTTATAGTTTGTACCTATTGAATGCTTACTATCAGCATTTACATTCTGAACCTGCTTGCTCTATTTTTTAAGCTATTTTAAGCTGTGTTAGATTTGCTGATGATGCACATTAGCATTCACAGACATCACGGATCGAATCAAATTGGCCTTGATTAGACGTGAAATGACGTTTGCCGGCACTTTACTCATAGTTTCATGCAGCGACTGAGTGTGGTGTCATTTTGTGTCCCCGACTGTGAAATCTTATCCAATAAATGACAACATTGTTCCATCAACTTTGGAAATAAGAAAAGCATGTTTTTACAAATGACTGTTGTATTTTGGGTGGAGTGTGAATTTTTTTTCACAATTTGTATTTCAATAAGGGAAAATGAAAAACAGTCCAAAACCACAAAGATAGTTTTGTGTATAAAGTATCATGGGAGATGATTGCTTTGTTGTTGACCGCAAAAATGGAATGCATGCACAAATAAAAAGACTGCAACTCAGCATGCAGTTGGCAGCTAGTTATACTATATTGTATACTGGCAACTGACAAAATAAGGGAGACAGCTATGTAAATTGTCTTTTTAGTGCAACTTATTATTGTTTCTACAATTGTCTGGAATTCTGTTCAGGTTGATATGTTGCCAGTACTTAATGAGAAGTTTCTTCATTTGGTGTTCTTTTGATGTTGAAAACACCATTTCAGGCAATCTGTAGGTGCTCACTTTGTTTAAGATCTGGAGACTGACATGGCCATGGTATATTTAGCATACTTTGTTGATATGCTCTTCAAATCAGTCTTTAATCACTCATGTACTGAACTTGGAGGCATGAACATCTTGGAGGACTCCAGTACCATTGAGATAGGTATGTCTCAACACAGGACAAACATGCTTTGTGTTTAGTGGCATTTATTCTGCTACCTAAGGGAATCAGCAGATCTATACCGGGGTTTTCAATTGGCAGCCCACAGCCCACATCTGGCCCACAAAGCACTTTAATCTGAGCCATAGACAGTAGGTGGAAAAAAGATAATAAACACATCAAGAAATGAGATCTGATGCATAAACATTACCAGAGTGTTGTATTCTAAAAACATAAAAGGTGAATATTTATGTTGCACACAGTATGTTGCATCCACTTATGTGAGCCTAAACTCAATATGACAGTTAATTATGCATGCTCAGTTTGGCAACAAAACAAGTGGAGTAAAATAATGGAGTTAAAAAAGGAATTTTGACAGTAAGAACATCCTGTTTAATGTGGGATGGACTGGCCATTTTTATTTATATTCCTGAATCACTGAAAAACAAAGAAGTTGCATTTAATGTAATGACAGAAAATTGTCTTCAAGGTAAAAAACAATGTAAACTTACTATGAAAATCAGCCTTACATTAGCAAAAAATGAAACAATTAACATATTTATACAATCAGTCCAATTGTAGAGGTTTTTTATTGTTATTGTTGTTATTATTGATATTATTATGAGGGCGGCATGGTGGTGTAGTGGTAGCACTGCTGCCTTGCAGTAAAGAGACCAGGGTTTGTTCCCCGGGCCATCCCTGTGTGGAGTTTGTATGTTTTCCCAGTGTATGCATAGGCTTCCTCCTATAGTCCAAAGAAATGGTGATATTAAAATTGGACCTAGTGTGTGTGTTTGCCCTGTGATGGACTGGTGGCCTGTGCAGGGTTTCTTCCTGCCTTGTACCCTTTAGTAGTTGGGTTAGCCTCCAGCCCCCCATGACCCTGATCTGGATTAAATGGGTGAGAAAACAACACTGCATATTATTATTGGTGTGGCTGTTGTTTTATAAAGAATGAAATACTACAAACTGAAATTTACGTAAAACAAAGAATTTACATATGTTGTGTTACAGCAAGAGAATGTTTCCTGGCTTATGTTCAATTTCCTTTTTATTGTCAAAGTATAGTATTATCTTTTATGTGTTTAATGTTTAGGTGGGCAAATGTCACTCCTCTTTTTAGATTATTACATTGTCTTCCTGTAGCAGCACGTATTAAGTTCAAAGCCTTGATGCTTGCCTACAGCACCTGGGTCAGCACTTGTGTATATGGAGATGCTTCTAAGGTCCTATGGTCTTTTTTGATCACTCAGGTCTGCTGATGAACGCCACCCCTGCATGTTATCAAATCTCATTCCAGACTCTTTTTAAATGTAGCTCATAGCTGGTAGAATGAGCTGCACACTTCCATTCGTAATTCCAACACTCTCAATGTGTTTGAGAAGTGTCTCTTGTGTTGTGAATTTCTGTCTAATTGATAAAGAGGTCATCCTTCTGATACTAAGCATGTTACCGCCTGGCCAGTACTTGGACGGGAGACCATCTAGGAAAGGCTTGAGTTGCTACTGAAAGAGGTTCTGATGAGGCCGGCAGGGGGTGCTTACCCATGATCTGTGTGTGGATCCCAATGCCCCAGATCAGTGATGGGGACACTGTGCTGTGAGTAATGTGCCGTCCTTGGATGAGACGTAAAACTGAGGTCCTGACTTTCTGTGGTCAATAAAGATCCCTGGGCATCCTTCATAAAGAGTCGGTGTATCCCTGGCTAAATTGCCCTCCATTGCCTAGTCCAGTGGTTCCCAAACTGTGGGGTGGGCCCCCCTAGGGTAGTAACAAAAAGGGGGATGCGAAGATATGAAAAAAAGAAAACAAGAATCAAAAATATGAAAAATACATCTATCGAAACCAAAACAAATGAACTTAAACTACTTTCTGATACTAGAAAAATAAATATAGAGTTAGATAAATGTCGATAAACGTTAAGTAGGTATAATAAAATATGCATCTATGATATATCATTTATTAAAAAAGAACAAATTGGTATTAGTGGGCTCCTTTCAAAAAAACGTTAGGGGGGCGCGATTAAAACTATTATGAAAACTTGGGTCACAAATACTTAAAGGTTGAGAAACGCTGGCCTAGTCAATCTGGCCCTCTAATCACCCCCTGTATCTAATCGTCAATCTATCTCTCACCACTTCACCACCTAACAGCTAATGTGTGGTGAATGTGCTGGTGCAAAAAAAGCTAAAAAATGGCTGTTGATCAATCCAGGTGGATGCTATTCATTAGTGGTGGTTTAAATGGCTTCCCACTCACTAAAGAGCTTTAAGTAGTGAGAAAAGTGGTATATAAATGTAAAGAATTATTATTAACATTATTATTATTATTAGATAGATAGATAGATAGATAGATAGATAGATAGATAGATAGATAGATAGATAGATAGATAGATAGATAGATAGATAG
>JANRMT010062813.1:95073596-95098778 GCA_026402145.1 Polypterus bichir lapradei
TAGATAGATAGATAGATAGATAGATAGATAGATAGATAGATAGATAGATAGATAGATACTTTATTAATCCCAAGGGGAAATTCACATACTCCAGCAGCAGCATACTGATAAAGAACAATATTAAATTAAAGAGTGATAAAAATGCAGGTAAAAAAAAATTATATATATATATATATATATATAAAATATATAAAAAATTATTATTATTATTATTTCTTTTAGTTAGTTTCAGCCTAATTTATAGTGGCATCTTAGCCTGTGTTTGTTCACCTGTTCAGTTTGCTTTCCTAGGATTACATTACATAGAATTTCTAAACTACAAACTGAAAATCATGTGTGTTTTCATAAATAGTTGCCTTTTTGCCTATAATTGGAAAGTTGTGCAGCTGCAAAAAAACAAAATAATAAATTGCACAATGACCCCATCAAATTAACATTAACTTTGATATTCATTTTATACTTTGTTGTTCATTTTTGTTGGTATAAAGGCTGTCCTGTTATTCTATCCACAGCCTTAAAAGTGAAACATTCAGTAAATTAATTAAAAATCCCTGATCTAAACTATTTCAGGAAGGATCACTGCCCCCCACCCCGAACAGCAGAGCTTTCAGAACCATTCATTATGTGAAGTGAGCCTTCAGACTTGCAGACTTCTTTTATGTGGGAACTTCACATGCACTTGTCTGTTTGTGGAGAACAAGATGAGAGATGACTCATCAAACAAGACAACATTTAAGCAGTGCACAGCACATTACTAATTGGATTTGTTGACCACTTTACCCACAAAAACATTTTTAGGTGAAATCATGGGTTTATGTAATGCATCTTGACCACAGTATCTATCTGTGTGAAGTTGTTGAAAAAACTGTTCTGATCTTCTTGCTCCTGTCTTAAGTTGACATCTGTAGTTAAATGATACAGAACAGCTTTTCTGTTGTTCCTTATATTTTGATATAAGGCATTGACATAGTGTTCAATAAGTATATGCTTTTACCCACAGCTACTCCTACCTGAAGATGTTTTTCTCACCTTACATGCCGAATTCCCCTTGAAACCTCAAGAATTCAAGCCATCTTCAGCCCTGAAGATCAAGCTAAATGAGCTCCCGCAGTCATCCCACTCTACATAGCCAACATAAATGTGCACCTGGATCTTCTCAGCAGTTTTATACATTATCTGAAGCAGATGAGATATTAATTGTTTAATTATCACATTGACCACACCTGTGTAGAAGCACCTGCTTTCATATAATTTGTATTCCTCATTTACTTTTCATTCTGTCAGTTTTTTGCGGACACACATTTTTAGACTACACTTCCATAACAGCAGGCAGCTGCTTTATACTGTAATTGTGCACAGAGTCTACAAGTGTGTGCAAGGCAAACGCTGTGGGTTTGTGGCCAGTGACAAAGGCATATTAGAAGATGTCTTTAATGCTTCACTTTTATGCATTGCAGTAGAGGTGTTAAACACTAAACCTCTGTGTGGTGATCTGTCAATTTCAAGTGAGCAGGCTATCCTCCTTGTCTGGACTTGCAGATGGAACCAGTATCCTGTTTTTTTCCTTCACTGCTTTAATACTGCAAATACTGTTCCAGGTCTGGATTTCAGCTATGAGACTCTCTCTTCATTGCTGCTCTGTAAAGCCTCCGCAATCTCCCTTATTTTTTGCCTGTGCAATTTTACCACCAACCCTGCTTCACGTGATTCACCTGGGATCAGTGGCAACACAATCTGCTATACTTTTTCCCAGCTCCATTTGCCGGAAGCTCCACTGGCATCTGGGCTCCCGGGCCAATGAACCTTAGCAGGTAGGGAGAAGCATTGGTGGAGGTGCAGAAGTAGCAGTATATAAGCTGTCATCCCCCTTTATGATGCTGAAAACATCACTCCAGATCCTATATCTCAGTCTTGAAACTCTCCAGCAACTCCTTCAATGAGTCAAGCAATTCCATTATAGTCCCCGCATTACTCTGGAGTTTGCTAAATCAGATGGTAGGTCTTATGCTTATCCCACTGCTGACACCAATGTAACACTGACACTGTGTGCCAAAACAGAGCCTATGTTCTTTACAAGGCTCTTTCAAGTGGCTTTCTGTTCTTGAAAAGGACTGCTCATTATTGCCTCACTAGATGAAATTCAGTTTGTAACATTGCAGACTTGCCGTCTTTATAGTGGAACCTGCCACTGGCTTTGAAGCTGCTCACTTGCATGATGGAATGCCAGCTTATATTGTGGGTGAATCATCCTTGGCTGATCCAACTTGTCTGCAGCAACACAAACTCAGCAGCTACTTTATTAGTTTGTTTATCTAGTACTGAGTTGAACCTCATATGCCTACAGATCTGCCTACATTTTTTAAAGCATAGATGCAGCAAGGTGGTAGAAGGTCTCTCTGGAGATTTTGTTCCATGCTGAATCAGTAGCTTCACACAATCCTTCTGGGTCCACCTGACCCCAAAAGTATTGTATTGGATTGAGATCTGAGCAATGTGCAGACTGCCTGGGAAAAGTGAAGGCACTGTAATTTTTTCTAATACAGACAATGTATGAAACACTTCCAAGCCCAGCCAACCTTGCACATTGGTATGGCATGGAGGAGAGGTGTGCCCTGTGTGGTGAGGTGGAAGGAAGCCTGCAGCACATCTTGTATGGATGTAAGACTGCTTTGGCACAAGGGCAGTTCAGATGATGTCATGACCAGGTGCTGAAGACGCTAGTGGAGATTGTAGAGCCAGTTAGAGTCAAGATAAATGCCAATTCTCAGACCCAGGTGAAGCAACTGAGTCAGTTTATGCCTTCAGGTGTATAAGCACTAAGAACTGCCACATATTGAGCAAACTCAATCTTGGCTCCAGGGTAGGACTAGATATCAAAAGCAGACAAGCCAACACAGCTAAGGTTCCTCACTGAGACTAGTGCAACAACCTTGAGATCTGACATTGTCATCTGGTTGGTGCAACAAAAGAAAATCATGTTGGTGGAACTAATAGTCCCCTGGGAAGAAAACCTGGAGGTAGGCTATGAGTGGAGGAAGGTCAGATATGCAAATCTGGTGAGTAAATGCAGGGATAGTGGTTGTGAAAGTGTCAACCTATTGATGCAGTTTGGCTACCGGTTGGATGCAGGTTGTCTTTGTGGGCCATTCATTCAGAAGTGTCCTAAGGGACCATCGGATTGTAAGGAGACAAACTGAAGAAGGGATTGAAAGAAGAGCCAGAGAAATCCAATGTCTGGCTTTGGCTAAGGAAGAAGGGCCAAGGCAGGGGTATCAAGTAGGGTGAGTAGGGTGGAATGAAGCAACAGTAGGATCTATATCCAGTTTCAGAGTGCTGAGGGAATGTTCCTGGCCACCGCCCCAACACCTGAGGATGTTTTAAGATTAAAGGTGCAAAACATCTGAAAAGTGTAACTCCTAGCTGACAGCCCCGCAACAATGCCTAGCGGGATGAACACCCTCCTGCATTGATAATATACAGTATGAGGCCAGCTTGAATTGACCTGTGCTTTGTTACATTTGACAAACTGTGACGATAAAGGGGCTTTCATGCTTACATCTGATGTTGCATTCATATTACAGTATTCTAAACCGATATTAATAGATCTAAAGTGTGCCAAGACAATTATTTCAAGTTTATGTGAAAGAGGTCATGGGGTAATACTTAATAGCACCAAACCTGTGTTTATTGGCTTGAAATACACTACAGAGTGCAGTACAGTACTCTAACATTCCTACCAGTGCTGTTGACTTAAGGCAGCATTTCCCTTTTGGGGGTGCTCACATCCATCGAGGAAGGAAAATGAAAAACATTATTTGTACAAAATCTTAATTTATCTATCCATTCCTAAATAATTAAATGGGCAGGCTATTTCATATCAGTGCAATACGCTGCTTGTTAAAACGGATGACTTTCGTTCTTACGAGCACTTAGTGCTGCGTGGGTATTATGAACTATCGTATCTGTTAAGTTTCTATTTAAATTTTAAATATAAGTAAGTTTTATTTAGTCGAGAGAAATATCTTTGGTAGGAATGTAAGTTAAATTTAGTCATCATTGCATAAATTTTTCTTCACCATAGAAATTTAAAGACTAAATTCAACTTACATTCCTACCAAAGATATTTCTGTCAACTAAATAGAACCTACTTATATCCAAATAGAACTTGAAAAGATATATTTTTTCGAATCTGACCGTGCATTTTAGATTGACTTGACGCGCACTACATCGAGCCTGCGTGCTATTGTGCTCTCGCCTGCCTGCCTCAATAAGTCACCGTCACTTCCCTCTTACTTTTTTACTGTTCATTTAATCATGGCTAGTTGCGAAAAAATTTGAAAATGGAAGGAGGATCACACTGAGTATGGCTTTACCAAAACAATCATTGATGGCGAATAAAGTATCCATTATTCATAAAGCTTCAATTGGTGATCTGTTTTTCTACGTTAACCTCATATTTTTTCATACTTCTTCTCAAACCAAGGGGGGGTGAAATCGGCCTCGTCCATCACAGGGGGTGCGAGGGTAAAATGAATCGAGAAGCGCTGACTTAAGGTAAGCCTGGAGATCAATACCTGGAGAAGCAGACTAAGAAAACCAAATACCAAAACCCAGTATGTCAAGAACAGAATCAAAAGAACAAAACAAAACAGAACTCTTAACACTAAAGTCTTCTTGGAAGCATCTTTTAGCTTTCTTTATTGCAAAGGAGAGCCATAATGCAAACAAATTCAGCCTGTTTTCATTTAGTTCCCATTCTTACTTTTTCTGTCTTTTCTGGACCAATTTCAGAGATCTGATAGGGAAGTTGTGAGGAACGTAGTAGGAGAATGGCATCCCGACCAGAACAAACAATAATACATTACCTGGACTGGAGGCCAGGACAATGACACAAGCAAATTAGCTGTCAGGATGGAGGAATAACTTTGTGCCTGTCCAGAAAGATATAATAGGTGGACAAGCAGAAGTCTAGGTTGAGGAGTTGTTCCATCCTCCATATGCAAGGTGGCAGTGGTCCTCAGGTGGTAACCCAGTCGGGACACCCGCAGGAATACTTGGGAGTTGGAGTCCTGAAATACACCCCTGTCAGGGTCTCTGAGTATCATTAGAAGGCACTGACTGGGGAGGACCCCCTTACTTTTTCTGAGGCCCAGAAGTGCTTCATGGAAGACATCATATGACACTGGAAGCATTTCTGGGTCTAACATGATCGAAGGCAGCAGGCAACATTCCGCAGAAATTAGAAGGAGGAAGAATTGTTTCTTTTTGTGATTTGCTAATTGTGGCAGAATGTTGGAGAGAAGAGGTGCCTTTAAAAATAAAAAAAATCCTTTATTTTATTCATTTAAAGTCTTTTGTATTACTGTGTCTTGGCTTTGGAGATCTCTTGCTCGCCCCTGTAATCACAGGTTGTAAATTGTGATTATGACATTTATTCTTGATTTCCATGTTTACTTTAAATTTTAATAATTTATATTTTATTTTGATGCGATTCAGTCAACATTTTGTTTTTTTGTCATAATTGTTGTGTCTCCCATTGTTAGAGCAGCTGCTCACTTTGTTAGGGGCGTGTCCTCAGAGGTCATGACCTTTGAATAACAATGTGAAGTGTTAAAAGTTTGCCCAATAGATCATTTCCTTATCCAAGCTGCAGACCTATTTTTCAAAGCACTTGCTACGATTTCTTTTTGATTAAATATTCCTCTGGTTTTGAATTTTGCTCAAATTATTTTTGACCGTATATTATTTTGGCTTCATCACACATGCTTTTCATCTAGATGTGCACTGCCATCTTATATGTTATGTGACTCGCAAGGGGCATGGTAACAGTAGACAATATGCAGCTATAAAAACAAGCACAAAGTTTGATGTCCAGAAAACGAAATGAGCATTGTTATGACGTCAAACATAATGATAAAAAAAATCATAATTCACAATTAAAATAAACTGATGTGGGTTGAAAATTGAGAGCCCAAAAAAGCAAGGCATGAAATGGCTATTAGCTAATATTAGATTGTTAGATTATTAGTGTTCTTCCAAAGAAAAATTATTTTTATTTCAGGATCAGAAGATGAAACAGGAACAAAATGGTGTATGCAGGATGGAGACAAACTGATCTTTTGCCAAGCCAGAAACATGAGACAAGAATCAGAATTTTAAGCCAGAACACTGAGAAGAAAAATACTGAGAAGTGCACATTATGTCTTTAGTTTTATTCATACATCGATATCAGAAAGGTTCACGATATGACCCTTTATAGGGTTACAATGATGACGTCACATGAGCACACACCTGGGGGGACTTCTTGGAGGTTGTCTTGGCAACAGTCGATGAAAAAATCATCAAGATGGCAGAATATTTAAAACTGTGCTGTGTTAAGATGTTAAAAAATTATATCTCAGTCGAGAACAGAGATAGGACAACATTAATGTGTAATTAATATGTCTCAACCTCAGAAATCCCATAATGCCAACTAGGAGCCCCAAAAATTCCTCAGGAAAGCACAACAAAAAAATAATAAATAACAGAAATCACAATACTTTTATTAATCAGATCAGTATCTATATGATGTATTTCTTTTAGACCCCAATTTTCATTTTTTCATCACAAGATTGTGGTGGATTGCATGTGAAACTGAAATGAAAACCAAATGCGAGAAAAGAAAATCACATGAAAGGAAACAAACATAAGCACACACTGACATAGATCCCAGGTACCATTATAGCTTTTGCCTAAAAGGCTCTAAAAGTATCAGATTTTAGCATCTCATCACTTTCACCCCACTCATGTTTCTAGTTGCTTATAACATTGTATTTAATAGCTCCAGAGAGTCTTTGCAAAATTATGAATTTTAGAAGATGTTTCAAAGTAGAAAAAAGAGGAGCAGGTTAGTCTACATAATTTTACACCCATGACTTTCAAAACTCTTTGAAGCTACAAGGGGAAAGGTTGGGGCATTTAGAAAGGGCAACCAAGAAAACATCAAGAAAATATAGAAATGCGTATTTCCCCTTCTTATAACAGCAAGCCACCAGGTTCATATCCAGGAATAGGATCTGCCAGAGCAGGCATTTTGTGTTCTCCACTTATCAGTGTGACTTTTTGAGTTGGTGTGTCTTGTGATTGATTTTCCCCAAAGAATTGACTCTGTCCTCTTAAGAAACACTAGTAGAAATAAAAAAAATTCAAAAAAGTGGATTCATGAGTTAATTAATTTGTATTTGTCAGCATTTTGGGTTCAAAGTGGACATTATTTAATTAATTCTTTGTCTTTTACTTCTTTCAAAACTAGCTCCAGTGGTTTACTGCCTAACATGGAGTGCTAGTGTGACACCGGCTTTTGAGGTTATTGCATGCGAGTATTGCATTGGCAAGAACTGAAATCTAAACTGTGAGATTTCCTTCCTGCCTTACACCCTAGCTTGCTTGCATATGAAAGAACAGTGCGGGAAGGTTGGTCAATCTGACAAGACATCTTCAGACTGGGCATGTCACACCTACAGTGTGGCTGAAGATATTTGTCACTTTCCTGATGTTGTCTGCTGGTGTACATTTTAAATGCTGAATGTTTTGCAGTATAAGATAAAGGCATCCAAATAAATAAACAATATGTTATTTTTTCAACATTGTCTATTAATCTAGTAAACAAAGTTATTCAACACCAACTGGCACTCTGTGAAAAAGTAATTGCTCCTTTACGGTTTATAAGGGGTTGCCCCACTTTTAGCTGTAATGGCTGCAGCATCTCATAAATTCAGTGGTGAATATGGAAGATTGTCTACTGTACAAAAAAGACAGATTTTGAAAACAGAATACAATTTGTTAATCATGAGAGAAACATTTACTTAAATCACATAGACAACAATCCTAATTGTGTTGTTTAATGTTAATAAGTCTTTTGCTTTCTTTTTATGTTCTTTATTTCTGTGACAGCACCAAATTACCACATTGTTTAGTGACCTCTCAACAAGCTGTTTGTGATAATGAAACCCATTCCTGACCACATAAGTCAGTCATTTCCCAACCCACTGTATCCTAACACAGGGTCACGGGGATATATATATATATATATATCCATTCATTTTCCAACCCACTGAATCCGAACACAGGGGTCTGCTGGAGCCAATCCCAGGCTGGGTGCCAACCCACCACAGGACACACACAAACACACCAATTTAGAATCATCAATCCACCTAACCTGCATGTCTTTGGACTGTGGGAGGAAACCAGAGCGCCCAGAGGAAACCCACGCAGACATGGGGAGAACATACAAACTCCACGCAGGGAGGGCCCAGGAAGCGAACCCGGGTCTCCTAACCGCGAGGCAGCAGCGCCACCGTGCCACCTATATATATACATATAGCTCAAAAATCCCATTATATGATTAAATTCCTTGAGTAGAGTTTCTACCTTTTTTTAACATCATAAAATTTATTATGCTCACTTTCATTCGCAATGTCAACATACTGCCATTAAAGGATAGCAGCATGGTAACATCCAGTCTCTGCAGTACATTAAAGCAAAGAGAGCACCAAAGCACTTCATTAAAAATGATTTTTTATAGTGTTTTATTATCTATTGACTACAATTTTTGGTTAGCTTTTTGGCTTTGGTCATTAGTTCTAAATATTTGCATTCTACAAACACTTGCCTCTTTTGATCATTCCTCTTGAAAAATGCATTTCACTGACATTAAATTCATAATTTAAATTTATTTTATTTTTGCCATTTATCCAAACAATCATTGCACCTATTATGAGTATAATGAACAGAGAAAAGGCTAATAAGACCCTTAACTATTATACTTCAGCCCAAGAGCTGCATTTTCTGTAAAACAATATAAATTATAAGTATTTTGCTTTAGAAAATGAAATCAAACAATAATGTTCTCTGTCACCATTAATATTTGCCATTGCTAGCAGACGTCTTGCCATTTCCTTAGGCAGACAATCAGGGATTTGGGGAATTGTAAGCAGAGGACTAGAATAAAAATTAATCTGTGGAAGAAAAAATAGACTTAGGAGTTACATAGTCATTAAAGTGTTTTGATGTGCTTTCCATATTTAAATATAGAATTCATCTAAAAGAAATAGCACAAACAGTTAATAAATGTCAGAAACCTGTTCAGGCATATCAGAAAAACAGATAAAGGTCAAGTGAATAACAAATTGAACTGAAAGATGACCAAGAAATCAGCAGATGCCCTGTGAACAACCAGAATGGACAGTTGTTAAATACACAGAAAATTAAAGTATGTTGGCTCACCCCAAAGAGTATAAGAAGAACCAGAAAATAATAAAACAGACTTTTATTTTATATAAGTCATTTGTGTTTAAACCAACAAACCAATCAAAGTAAAATGTATGCATTGATTGACACAGTAAGTAAATTCAACATTTTATAAACAAACCTCTATCCCTTGTTTCTCTGACCATTCTTACCACACCGTGACAGACTGCTGTGAAAGATGCTCCCTCCTCAGCTTGGTGCTGCAGGTGTAATAAATGACACAGATGGACAAGTTTTCTCCTGCCTGATTACTGACTAAAAAAAAAAGTTTTATCAGACTTGATAGAGTATAAGTTTATTTCTTTAATTAATCGATTTCTACCACAAATCTTTTCAGGAAGATGAAAAGGCACTTTATATTACTCAACAAAAACTCAGAACTTCCATACGTAATAAAAGTGTTAGAGGATTTTTATAGAAATCTAACATAGGAGACCTATTTAAATTTAGTAACTTCATGCAAAACGAGAGGATTTTTATAGAAATCTAACATAGGAGACCTATTTAAATTTAGTAACTCCATGCAAAACGTTAAACGAAGCGTATCAACTGATTGCCTTCATTGTTTATCAGTTCTATGAATTAACATTGTTAAAGTGAATATCTATTCAAAATATTCATATCTTTTCCAGTGCATTTCAATGCACATCAACACTCCTTTTTTTAAAAAATGGATACAATTGTAACTTTCTTCATTTGGAACTAAAAGGGTCCATAAGTAACAGAAAACAAATCTTCAGGGAACTAGAACAGAGAGCAACGCGATCCTGCCTAACTACCATTTCTGCGAATATTTTATATATATATATATATGTGAGATTATGGAAGATATCTGAGAGAGATTAACATTTTTTCCAGCTTAGTTAGCTATGGCCTGGAAATCCTTAATTCCTTCCTATGTTTTTTGCTACATGGACATGTCATCATTAATGATCTTCAACAAAGCAGAAATATGGTGGATCAACACTATCTTGCAATATGGCACCACTGCAGGAGACACTTGAATTCTGAGTGTTTTTGACAATTGCTAACAAGGCAATTATATATCTCCTCTCTCCATAAAGTACACGTTATTTAGTTAATTGGGATAAATACAGTTGATACTGGGACATTTAGAAATTAGTATATTCAAAATATTTTTGCATCCTTTTTAACATCTGCGCCTCAAATATGATCACATTTTTTAAATGAACTTTATTTGTACCCATGGGGAAATGTGGCATATACACCTGCCCAACTTTTCTAACCCTCCCTCAGCACTGCTTTAAGCAGTGCGTCTCACTAGACCAGGGTTCCCCAACTCCGGTCCTAGAGGGCCCCATTTTAACTTTTCTCTTCTTTTAACTTTTCTTAATTAGTGACCTGTTTTTGCTGGTAATTAACTTTTTTTTTAATTAATTGTAATTGAATTGTTTTTTCGTTCCTCTGAATTGCTTCATTTGTTTCCTTAAATTGTACTCAAACAGAAATTAAATCTGAAATGAGAGAACCAATGAAAGACCAACTAAATCAGGGCCTCGAACTCCAACTAATTTCAATCCAACCAGTTGCTTAATTGGGTGCTGAGTCTTGCAGTTAATTAAACTCGTTCTTTAATTCCATGGTTTGTTGCTGCTCTCATTGTGGAATAGCATACATTTCTGAAATTGTTGATTATTCCTTTTCCAGGAGCACTGTTAAAATGTTTTGGGAATCTGAGCAGATCAACATTCCTTAAACCTTCATCTTTCTTTATTTTTAGATATTGTGTGATGGACACAGTTTGCTGGTCATGTTTTGGTTCATTTTATATCACATCATCACATTTGGGCGGAGTGGTGGCTCTGAGGCTAAGGATCTGTGCTGGTATCCCAAAGGTTGCCGGTTCAAATCTCTGTCACTGCCAAAAGAGATCCTGCAACTGCTCCAAGGGCACTGTACAATGGCTGACCCTGTGCTCTGACCCCAAGGGGTATGTGACAACTAACAAATTCCTAATATAAGAAATTGTATAAGGTGAAATAAAGAACCAATTATTGTTTGACAGCCAATTAAGGAAAAGGAAACAATTAAGGGCTCTGAGTCTTCAAGAGCAAATCAATTAAAATTAATTCAAAAGATGTTAATTAGCAGCAAAAACAGGTCACTGATTAAGAAAAAGGTTTAAAATGAAAACCTGCAGCCACTGTGGCCCTCCAGGACCAGAGCTAGGGACCCCTGCACTAGACACTCCTGAGCAGAGTTAAAAATGAATGTCTTTAAAGAGATTTTCTTTAATAAAGAGAGATGTCAGCTATTAATAAAATATGCTGTGGATAATAAAAATGGTTGGACTCCATCAAATGGTACTTCTGCTGCTCTCCTCTTTTATGGCGCGTTACCTGAAGATGAGAAGTCAGGGTAGCGGCAGAAGTGACTTCTTCATTCTTCAGGTGTGTTCTCCTCCTCCTCTCTAGGGTGGGAAGCAGAAAAAGAAGTTAAGGAGGGTGTCATACTCTCTCCTGTAGCCCAGTGCCACTTAAAATTGCTTCCCTGTAGGCCCACACAAAGTTTATTATCAGTCTGTGCAATACATGACCTAAGCCAGCTAAAAATTGTACATCACACGTGCCTATCTTTACGTAGACTATGCAATATGTAACTCAATAATCATCTTAATTGTATTGTCAGACACCTAGATTATGTCTGAAAGAGAGACACTCACAGCCTTTTAGTCCATCCATTCATCCATCCATTATCTAACCCACTATATCCTAACTACAGGGTCACAGGGGTCTGCTGGAGTCAATTTCAGTCAACACAGGGTGCAAGGCAGGAAACAAACCCCAGGCAGGGCACCAGCCCACCGCAGGGTGCGCACACACACACAGCAAGCACAATTTAGGATTGCCAATGCACCTAACCTTCATGTCTTTGGAGGAAACCTGCGCAGACACGGGGAGAACATGCAAACTCCATGCAGGGAGGACCTAGGAAGTAAACCCAGGTCTCCTAACTGCGAGGCAGCAGCAGTACCCACTGCGCCACCGTGCTGCCCCCAGCCCTTAAATGCAACAACAAAATCCTTTTCATTATTCTTCTCAAGAACTCCTCAGGCCTGAGAAAGCAAACATTCATTTCACAAATGCAGACTAACAGCACATGATTCAGTTATGACACAGTTCACATATCATATAACAACTTGGTCACATGCTTTGAGAATATTTGAAGCTCAGACCTTATTTGAATGAAATGTTTGCTTAATTACACTGGTCTGCACCTAAATTCTCATGCACAAAAAAACGGTGTACTTTATATGACGTCTTGGTGGGCTGAATCCAGTTTTGAAATTGGAACTCTACTACCATCTGTATCCATAATATTTTAGATTTAATGAAATATGCCATTTTAAAAAATGATTTTTAAAAAATAAATCATGTTTATTTATTGTACTTTTCATGCTTTGAATATTATTTGAAGTATAGTTTGGGCTGTAAAATGGCAGTTTCCCTCATTCTTAATGTGGTTGAGGTACAAGCAACACAAAATTAATCATTGGCTCACAATATTTGCTTTCTTTCTTATTCTCTTATTCCTTCAAAATAGCCAGTAATTTATATTTTAAACGTTAGGAAAGATGCCTTTTTATTGCCCAGAAATTTGTTGTTTAAATGGTATTTATAGAAACATGTAAGGTCGGGTTGATCCATTTATTTTCTTGACTAGATAGCAGGTAAGCAAACAGTAAAAGAAACCACAGACTTCCTTTACTGACAACAAAAATTTCTGGTTTTGTGCATTTTTGAGAGGGGTAGATAGAATTTAGTGGAAAATAGACTGAGTCGGGGTTCAATGATTTCCATTGGTCATTCCACAGTAGATCACCTTCAGAAGATTATAAAAGGAAAAAAACTACCAAGTGACTACTTTTTGTAAATAATAATTATATTTAACGCAATTATATGTGTAATTCACAATTTTTTAAGTATAAATAATTAATTTTAAAAATATATTTTTTTCTCTAAAATAGTGTTTTCTCTCAAAAACTAGGTATGATTAATTAATTAACAATTAATTTGCCAGATTTGGATTTAGCACCTTTAAATCTACAATGAACACATCAAGTTTTTAACAAGAGTGAATTTTATTTATTTATTTTGCTGACCAGTGTTATCTGATTATTATAATAAATAATCAGTTATAGCACTTGACTTGGCAAGACCGCAAAATTAACAATACAATGGGACAACTTGGGCAGCATGGTGGTGCAGTGGATAGTGCTGCTGTCTGGCACTTAGGAGACCCGGGTTCGCTTCCTGGGTCCTCCCTGCATGGAGTTTGCATGTTCTCCCCATGTCTGTGTGGGTTTCCTCCGGGTACTCTAGTTTCTTCCCACGGTCCAAAGACATGCAGGTTAGGTGCACTGACGATTCTAAATATTCGATTCTAAACTTATATAGTGTGCACTGCTTGGGGTTTGTTTCCTGCCTTGCGCCCTATGCTGGCTGGGACTGGCTCCAGCAGACCCCCGTGACCCTGTAGTTAGGATATAGCAGGATGGATGGATGTGATAACTTACACTACACTGCTCATCTTATGGAATTCTAACCCACCTACTGTGACACAATGGAAAAATGATCTTTAATTTTATTTAGAACTAGGAAAACTTGTGTGTATGTGTATGTGTGTGTGTGAGAGAGAGAGTGAGCGATAGTGAGAGAGCAAGAGAGCTTACAAAACAAGGAGTGCTCGCCTGGAAGCACAATCCATGCTATGTGGCCACAAAGGAAAGAAGATAGCTTGTTCGTCTGATTTGTGTTTGACATGACAGAGTGGAAAAAGGACAATAAATGGCTGAGTATGCGGCTGAACTCCTCATATCTGTAAAACGTTCATACAGCACCAGCTTTGTAAAGCAGCATGTTATTGACTGTGATTCTCTAGGATTTGAAACTGTACTAATAAGTCATGAGGTGGTTCTGTGATCTGTCATTCCCTGCGACTCCTAGTCCTGTAATTTGAAAATCTCAAAGCAATAAAATCCAGCAACTAAGTTTGATATTCTCCCCAGCTCAGGATCGTGTCTACAGATACACGTGGAGATGAAGCAGCCTCCACACAGAGTGTGAGTAGTTCGACATTCACATCCAGTCTCATGGAGCTGTGAGGCAGAAGCACTGACCAACGCCTCATATTTTGACAAAGCACAAACTTTCAATTTGCCGTCCTCACCGTAGCTGTAGCTACCTACTAACAGCACTTGCCCACAATGTTTAATGAGACGTGTCATATTTTTGAAATGTAATGTATCTTTAAATTTGATGCATTGTGCAGGTTTTTATAGGCCTAATAACCTAGAAATGACTTTCTCTATTGAGACTGATAATGCTCTCTTTGACAATAAACTATACTCACATACAAGGCACTTCACCCAAAATAACTTTTTTTCCTCATGATTTAAAGAAAATATTCAAAGAAGTGTTATTTTTCCCCCTGTATTTAAAATGAGGGCAAGGAATTGGTAGCCTATGTAACATTTTAAAAATTATTAAATACAGAAATGTTAATATTACTGCTTATATGTCCCACCTGCAGGATAGTACATGTATTTTGTATGCTTAAGGGAGAGAAAGTAAAAAACAGAAATCTGCAGGGAAAATGAACTTGACTGTGAAAAACAAAAGAGAAAAGAAAAATAAAATCAATAGATCTGGGACAACCAAGGACAGATGTACAGAATGCAGTGATTTCTTTTGGCTGTTACTGTATTCTTGTGCGGCATGTTTCAGAAGCAGCCCACTGTGAGCTGCCTCGCTCTCAAGGGGGAGAACTTCACCCCCTCTAATCCCATGTGAGTTCATATCAGTGCTGCCCTGGGGTAAGGTAACATCCTTATACTGCCTATCCACTATGTTAAAGCACATGCTTTTGTGTATGTTGCGGGTTTTGGACCAGCAGATCACATTTTTTGTGGTTTATTTTTAATTTTGGTTTGTACTGCAACAATAGATTTTGGATAAGGTCTTGTTTTTACTGTTTAAGTGACTGCGCTTGTAGCACAACATGATCTTGATCGTCACATCTGTTGCGGTATTCACTTTCCCTTGCTGTATTAATAAGGGTTCAGTTTAGCTTATTTTCAAGTAGGCACTAGTGCTTAGATAATTTTTAGTTTCCAGACCCTTGCTAACATACATAATCCTTGCTTATTGCTCTTCTCTTCTCGTCTTGCTTATTTTCAGTCCGATTTTGACTTCCCAGATACAACATTGCTTCTCACCCAAAACCACATCTTGTTTTCTTTACCATCTCCTGGAGCCTCATATATAAAACCTTGTTACAATTCCATACTAAAATTTTGTTGCTGTTCAAAAAGCCAACACAGCATAAGTACAAAAAAAAAGCACATTTATAAAATCTTACGTCATGCACTACATAAAATTCCTTTAAAAATCTTCAATTAAATTCAAACTGTGCATGTATGCGCACACTTTTAGCCAGTCCCCATCACATCCTGTCAATAACTGTGTATGGATTAAAAAATGCCTTTTTTGAATATTCATGATCTAATCTTCATGTAAATTTGTCCATGTCCCTAAATGACGTCTTTACTACAAACCATTCTTTTTGCTGGTCTCTCTGCGAGAGTCACAAATGAAAGAAAATAAACAAGAGTGGGAGCAGCTGAGTGGAGAGAGCAATAGCAACGTGCCATCGTACAGTGCCCTGATTGCTGCCAATACACAGCGTGAATTGACACAGGCTGTATGTGCAGAACTCTGAGATATTAACAACATTTCTATTGAATAAGTCAAAAAATGAAATCATTTTGCTAAGTAAATGTCTGTTTTGTGATAAATACAAGTCTCTTTATGTTCGAGATACAACATCCAAAGCTCTTTTAGTTGCCACTGTGCTGATGTCCTGAGGGACGGTGTCTGGAGTCATCCATCCACTCATCTTGGTCTATCTTAGGTGTCAGAAGCAGTCCATGTTTCTACACTATTTTTAAATCTTTGTGGCGCTATACAGGAGTGTAGCACCTGATGAGTCCAAAGACCAGTATCTAGTTTTAATGTACAATTGGTCCATTCAATTATGGATTGTGTGTGGGAGTGCATTTCATTACATCTCCCCTCTTGTGGTGTACTCACTGTCACCTAGAAGAAAGATTACAAAATTGATTGTAATGTAATAAACTTAATTGCTGTCCTACCATCACACTGCACAACTCTGAAATCTACTTCCCACAATACTCCATCCATTTTCCAACCCGTTGAATCCGAACACAGGGTCATGGGGGTCTGCTGGAGCCAATCCCTGCCAACACAAGGCGCAAGGCAGGAACCAATCCCGGGCAGGGCGCCAACCCACTGCAGCCCCACAATACTATTTGATAAAATAAAGGAATCGAGGATTGAGCCAGGCCATTTCAATGAAACATTAGTCAGATACTTTTGAGCATTGCCTATTAGTAGTATACTAATTGAATAAAAGTGCTTTCTGTTTACAAGATCAAATTCATTCTTTAATGATATCTTTATCACACCATGAACGCACTCAATTGCACCAATTACATTAAAAAAAATCATGGCAAATTGCCTTTTGATTTCAGTTTACTCACCCTGACCATAATGAAATTGGATTTATCTGGACAGCATCTTAATTACACCATCCCATACAGAAGGTGTAACACGGTTCAGGGATGACTGTGAGATTCCTGTCTGGTTAGTCAATACACACTGAAAAACACCCCTTGCCAAATGTCTTACAGTGTTAAATCCTGTAATTGGACAAGGATGGTGTATTGTCTGTGTGATGGTCTCTGTATTGTAGGTTTCAGTTCGGCACACAGCTCCAACAGGATGGCTCTAGGAAGCCTAGATTGCCTTAGAAACCAGTCATAATCGTCAGCCGAAAATCATTGTGGTCCCTGAAAATTCGCTCCTTCATTTGCATGTTGAAAAGCTAACACTCCCATTACCAGATATGTTAAACAACAAGCAGCACACCCTTGTTATAGATAAAATAGATAGGCTACACATTGAGGCAATTAACATTATGTGTATGCGTTATGCGTTACCAGTGTGTAGAGAGAAGATCTCAATTAACTCTGATATAATTAGTTCAAGAATACTGTATGTAACTGAGGTGTGCAATGAAACAAGATTTTCTGTTCACTTTCATTGTCCTGCCTCCTGGAGTCACTAAAATGCTAACACCAGACTAACACCATGCTAAGACTGTGTAGGACTTACAAATGGTTGACATTTGCCTTAACATTAAGCCAATTTCCATGCCAAGTTTTATAAACCCAGACTTTTGCATAAGTAATGGCTTACACGCTTCCAAGCGTAAGTATGTTTTACACAAGACAATTTGTTTGTCCCCTAAAATACTGAAATCACCACAATAGTAAAAGGCTTCCTTTATATAAATACAATATATTTAACAAGGCAATCTCTCTTAGCTATTATCCTCTGTGATGTTAACCATACAAAAGCGGCCTCACAAGACTTTTTATCAAAACACAAAGCAAAAATCCACTAAAAGGCCACTGCCCTACTTCACAAGACACACATCAGCTGATCTCTTGTGAGAAAAATGTTCACAAATTGTTTATCAATATTCTCCTATTTGAAAATAGCCGGAACATAGCTCGATGTGTGAATCGTTGAAACTTTGGTTCTTGCTGTAAAATGTGGCTTATTTGTCGATATGTGAAAACTTTTAAAGGGAAGTTCACCTTTACTTGATGTACAGAAGAAGAAGAAGAAGAAAAAGAAGATGGTATAAGCTCATCATAGCACTTATTGAGGCTTGAGGCAACACACCACACTATTTTTACATCTTTTTATTATTTGCTTTTTTGTCATTCAACTATCAAGTAGAAAATTAGATCAATAATGATACAATTATTTCAGATGAGATTTCAAATGAACAAAAATATTAGCAATGGTTTTTTATTGTGCAAAAAAGGTAAACCTTAAATAAGCTTAAGCCATGCACAAAGTGCCCCACTGGAACCAATTCAATGTAAAAGTCTGTCTTAAATAATTTATATATGAAAACCACTCCATTCTCTGGCTGTATTAATCTGCTGTAAGTTGAGTGTTGGCACAGTTGTTTTTACATAATGTATTTATTAAGTCGACGTATTCATCCAATTTTAGTATCCACTTAATCCAAAATACTAACGCAGCTATGACACATTTAATTACAAAGAATTCCTGGGTGCACAGCATGGTTCACTTTGCTCCATTTTTCTTAAATTAGAATTAAATTCACTACATTAATCATATTCTGGCAATGCATTGTAAACCCAAAAACCTGAAAAGTTGTTATCTTTTAAAGCAAATCTCAGAATAGTTATTTTTAATAAGGACAAAATTGATCTCAATATAATTTCAGCGTAAAAGGAACTATCTTGCAATGTTGTAAAATAATACGCCTCCCCCGGTACAGGTACAGCTTTGTAAAGTTTAATTCTGTTTATGTCTGTGTGAAAATAATGTGCATTGTAATAAAGACAAGAGGAACAGATAAAGAGTTGGGGAACCATACTGATTCCGGTATAACCGGCAGTTCAAAATACAACTGGAAAAAACATGTTTTGTTGTTTTCAGACTTGAGTCTACAGTCGACTGACTCCAAGTTGGACGTTTTTCATTCTGGAGGACAGAAAGAGGCAAGTTCAGGAGGTCAGAAACCGGAAGTGATGTCATTGGGGGGGGGGGCGTGGCTGTCAATCACTGCTTCTGCAGTGGGTGGAAAAGGCATTAGGCAACAGCGCCAATCCCTGGTTGAGAGTGTAATTACCTTTAGATGAGCCCTGAAGTTGTCTCCCAAGCGCATGTGTCTGACAGCGTTTGTAGTACAAATCAGGCTTGATGTTACGTAAAATGGACTTCCTGGCCTTCATGACATTTACAGCATTAACATATTGTTCAGTTAGAACCAAGCAATAAAATTCTAGTTAAGCTGGTAACGCTAATGTGATTTACTAGCATTTAAACAGTAATGTGTTACATTCATTGATTGCTGGGAAATAAAAAATACATTAAAGTAGCCCTTTACTTTATATTGCATTTGCCCCGTCTCTGTCCACCAGACTGCAGTATATGTAGCAGCTTTATGTCATGATATATACGAACTTGTATAGCTAAGTGTGCTTCTTTTGTACAGTACCAGCCACGTCCACATGTAGCTCCATTTTGGTCCATTTAACTTTGCTCTAGATTTTTGAATATTTTTTACTCATGTTTTACTTGTTCCATAAGCTGGTGTTCATAAAAATTAAAGAGTGGCTTCTTTTTTTTGTGCCACAGACTGAATTTGTAAAGTTGAATTGTTTATAAAGGCCTGCTGGACGGCAGAATTAAAATACTGTGTTATAATTTCAACTGTCTGATCAGGTAAGGCGTCTGTTACATATTATACATGCCAAATACTGCTCTGCCTGCTATGGAGAGTTTTCAGATGAGCCCTGTTCACCTTCTCTTTATGTGTCTGTCAGACTGTGTTGGCTGTAAAGACGTTGAGTAAACAGGTTGATGTGCCCTTCCAGATGGTCCTTGGAATCCTCAGTAGATCTCAGTTCTGGGCTGTCTTCCAGCCAGTGACTAAGAATTTTGGTGACAGAGATTTGTGTTCCATCCAGGGTCCCCTCTCTGCTGGAAACAAGTGCTCATTGGTCCCCTTAACATGATTTTTCCTCTAGTCTGTGACATGTACCTTGATGTGAATGCCATGAAGTGTCAATATGCAGGAAAAACTGCATGGTGTCTTTGCAGCTCCTGCTGAGAGATTACATTAACAATTAAAACACATGCTTTCCAGAAAGTCTTAATTCTCCCAGAGGTTTTTCCTAACACTAATTAAGAACATTTTTTTCTTCTCTTCATTTGAGGTGGTTTGTATACCAAAACTGATGTATTTGAACACACGTCCTACAGTGGTGTGGTGTGGTGTTTGGGAATGAGTCCAACGGCTTGAACCAAAATGCATTTACAATATAAAAAGTACTATATTTAAATTTCACATTTTAGTGCTTTCTATGAAATAAAAATGACGCAAATAAAAACACCATATACTGATTAAATAATATTTGGTCACCTTGATATGTTTCATTCAGTTAATGGGATTTAATTATTTCAAGCAGGTCTACTTTTTTATTTTTCTTCAAAAGGCTTCATGGCTGTTTAGTGGTTAGACTGGTGGTCTCAAAGCCTGCAGAGAATGGACTGTAAGTTGGTTCAGTGTGTTTATGTACATCCTGTCCAGGGGCCTCATTTATAAAGCTTGCTTACGCACAAAAAGACACTTGAAATATGCATACTCAACTTCCCATGCAAATGTCGGTACTTATAAAAGAAGAATTGATTGGGGAACATGCAGATATCTACAGCAACTCTACTCCATGCATACGCAACAATTGGGAGAAACTGAAAAAACTGGTAAAGTAAGGATAATGCAGCCAAACCTGCTAAATGATGACACTCGCACGTAATAAGTCATATCACTGAGCTGTTATTATAATATGCGTTGTTGTGACAAAGATATTAAACCTCAAAAGTGATGAAAATGATGTACAGACTGTATTTTAGCTCCCTTTTAAGAAGGCCAACTTTTTTGGTTATTTCTCAGTTTATGTTGGCTGCTCATTATCACTTCACAGGGACCTGGCCAACAGGTCAGGAATATCTCAGTCACAGTTCACTACATAATGCCTGTTGTGCTGGAAGCCATTTACAGACTGATGAATTGCTACATCCAATTTTCATATGATGTGGGTGTACATCCATAAAACATAGCATGTTATTGCTAACATAGAAAGACAATTTGCAGCAGTGTCTGGTTCTCCTAACATAATCGGTTGAATTTACTGCACTTGTATTTCAGTAAGGGAACCTAGCGAGACTGAAGGTGCTTATGTTAGCCGTGAGTAGTGCTGTTCCAAGTCACCTGTGATGCCAAGATGAGACTGACAAACATCGTGGTTTAGATCAACCCATGATTAATTTATTTTGAGGCAAAGTAGCTTTAACAAATGTGAAGGTACTGTACATGTTGGCTGTAAATGGGTAAGGTAACTGGCTGAAACCTCAGTCTTTTATGTGTCCTATACTCTTCATTGTAACAGCAAACATGTCTTTGCATGTGCCAGGTAATAGCAGCTACATGATCAAATGCTGGTGATTTACACTGTTCCCTAAGCCTTAGAATAATGCATAGTCTTATGCTGTCATTTGCAGAGTACTGCCAGGCACTCTTGAATGCACGTGGTGGTGTCTTGATGTGTTAGATGGGAGCTGCTTTACTAGCCAATAAAGTTCTGCAGCATTGTGAATCTATGAGGCTGATTAGCATGCTCCATATGGATGTTTCAGGGTTGTGTTCAAAGTGCGCACACACTTTTACAAAGATATTGTAATTTATAAGGCGAAAAACTGGTAGAAATATGTATAGCTGGGTTTTATAAATCCGATTCTTTTTGGCATACTTATTATTCTGCTTTTTTTATAAATGAGGCCCTAAGACAGTTTTCTGCCTTGTGTTCCATACCTTATACTGTTAGAACAGAGTGTGAATAACTGTCACCCTGAATTAGATAAGCAGGTTCAGAAATTGGATGAATACATGCAATGTTCCTCCAAATCAATTTTTATCAGTTGCTTTTGCAGTGCATTGCTTGTCGCATCAATGAGTTAATGCACACACACACACACACACACACGCACGCACACCCACACACACACACACACACATATATACACTGCTCAAAAAAATTAAAGGGACACTTAAATCACACATCGGATCTCGGTGAACGAAATATTCAAGTAAAAAATCTTTAATTAGTAATGCTGTGTAATTTGTTGAGAGCAAAAATGATGTAACAATGGTCAATTGAAACCAACCCATTGAGGGCTGGAATCAACATCACACTGAAAATCATGACATTAGTGAGCTCCTAGTCAGTGTGTGGTGCTGCTTAGCAGCATCGGATGCACTGATACATAATGTCCCAGAGGTTCTCAGTTGGATTCAGGTCTAGGGAACTTGCAGGCCATCAATTACATCAATGCTGTTGTCATCCAGGAACTGCCTACACACTCTGGCCACATGAGGCTGGGCATTGTTGTGCACCAGGAGGAACTCAGGGCCCACTGCACCAGTGTAAGGTCTGACAGTGACTCTGAGGATTTCATCCTGGTATTTAAAAGAAGACATTGTACCATAGCCTAGCACATGGAGGTCTGTATGACCCTGTAAGGATATGCTTCTCCAGACCATCAATGACCCTCCTCCAAACCAGTCATGCTGGATGATTCTGCAGGCTGCATAACATTCACCACATCATCTCCAGACTCTTTCACATCTGTCACATGTGCTCTCATCTGCCAGTGTGGTATTCTCTGGTGAATGGTAATTGAGGGGCATGGTGATGGGCTGTGAACACAGTTCCCACTACAGGATGTCGGGCCTTTATGCCACCCTCATGAAATATGTTTCTTATGGTGTGGTGAGGAACATGCACACCAGTATCCAGCTGGGGGTAATTATGTAGGGCTCTGGCAGTGCTCCTCCTGTTCCTCCTTGCAGATACTGGTCCTGTGGCTGTGTTGATACCCTTCTATGGCCCTGTCCAGCTCTCCTCATGTAACAGCCGTTCTCCTGGTATCTCCTCAATGCCCTTGAGACTGTGCTGAGAGACATAGCAAACTTTCTTGCAATGGCATTACCTTTGCAACCAAAATCAGCTGCAGGTACCACCTCATGCTACAGTAGTCATAAGGACGCTAGCAAAATGCAAAAATAGAGAAGAATCAGTCAGGAAATTGTCTGTGGCCACCGCCTGCAAAACTATTACCTTCTTAGGGATTGTCTTGCTCTTACCTCTATATTGCACCTGCTGTCAGTTTCATTTGCACCAGAGCCGGTGAAGTTGATTCACAATCACTTATGCTTCATAAATGGGCAGACTAATATCCCTGAAGCCTAATTATTAGAAGGTAGAAATGAAACAAAATTGTTAGCTTTACCATGAAACTGATCAGTGCCAAAAGTATTTAAAAGATAATTACTTGCAAAAGAATAAAGACAACATCCCCAAGAAGTTAAAGGAAAAGATTTCACCTTATTGCATCGGTAAAATAAGAAAAAACAAAAATGGAAAGGCAAAAGTTATCAGGTCTCTGACAATTGATAGTTAATGGTATACCCTTTCTGATTCAAAACTGACAATCACCACCTACTGTAGTTTCTAACAAAACTGGAAAAACTCTCCTGAGAGATCTTACCCCATTCCTCCATAATAAATTGCTCTAGCTCACCAGCATGGTTCTTATCATTGAGCTCCCACCAAAGATTCTCAATAGAGCTGAGATCTAGGCTTTGAGAAAGCCACTCCAAGACCTTAATTTTGTTATTCTTTAAAATGTTCTGGACCAACTTCCATATGTGCTTTACGTCATTATCTTGCTGAAACAACTGCCTGACTGCCAGTAGATTTTTTCACATTATCCTCTGAAATGTAAAAAGGATCTTCTTTCTTCATGATCCCATGTATCCAAACAAGGCTCCCTGTTCCTGAAGCAGCAAAACAGCTCTACAGCATTTTGCTCACATCTCCATGTTTAATTGAGGAAACTGTGTTTTAACAGTTGAAGGCCTCTCCCTTCCTTCACCAAACAAAAGCAACAGCCAAGTGTTTAAACAGCTCCAGTTTTTTCTATTCAGACAAAATGACAAACTTCCAGAATTCATTACCATGTTTCAAATTGTCCTGGGCAAACTTCAGTCTGGCTTGGATGTGCCACTGTGTGACCAATGGAACTTTTTTTGCCAATAACCTCAAAGCCCTCATGAAAAGCCCTCACAATAGAAATTTTGAAACTTAGTCCATGGGAGGCTAATTCTGTAATAATTATCTTTGCATAGATCTGGGGGTTTACTGTATGTTGACATATCTGATAATTTCCCCCAAAACGTCTTTGACATCTTGCACTTTTGACCACTCACAGATTTGTTTGTAACTGAAGGTGTCTCTTTGTACTTTGCCATGATGTAACATACAGCTGTTCTGGAAACTGTGAAACGTTTGGAATTTGCAGTATAGCCTTCCCCCTTAACATAGACATTCATTACCTTCTTTCTGAGGTCCTGACTTATTTCTTTGGTTATTTATATGATGAAATTATTACAAATAATATAATAGTGGTGTTTCTCAATCTAGCCCAGCTCATCTGAGTTTATATAGTAGAGCTCAGTGCTGATTGATTGGGGCAATCAAGTCATATGGGGTTCTGGTATGGTGTGAAGCCTAAAAACATAATTTTGCTAATTTTTCCCCTTAGGAATTCACACGGTGGCTAATAATTTTGACCACCTCAGATTTAAAATATTGTAATTTGTTATACAGCAATCCTGGAGAATGTCCACAATGTACCAAATGGGGTCCTTTACAATGATATATGTTTTACCCTGTAACGTTTCAGAAAATGTTGTTAACATTTTGGAAAATATTCCATTTCTATTGGGGGTAATAATTTTGTCCTTAATTTGTGTGTGTGTTTGTGATAGATAGATAGATAGATAGATAGATAGATAGATAGATAGATAGATAGATAGATAGATAGATACAGGGTGGTCCAGATCTAATTATGCAGATCCAAATTGTATGGATGACTTTGATTTATGCGGGGACGATTCCAGTTCGGCGCAAAGACGATTCTTCATGTCATCAGTTTGCACACTTCTCGATGGTCCGGGATTTTTCGGGTGATTTTCTATGAAATAAACTTAATAAGTTATAGCATAATGAAAATTGCATAATTAGATCTGGACCACCTGATCGATCGATCGATCGATCGATAGATAGATAGATAGATAGATAGATAGATAGATAGATAGATAGATAGATAGATAGATAGATAG
>JANRMT010062813.1:95127542-95157343 GCA_026402145.1 Polypterus bichir lapradei
AGGGGGCAATTACTTTTTCACACAGGGCCATGTAGGTTTGGATTTTTTTTCTCCCTAAATAATAAAAACCATCATTTTAAAAACTGCATTTTGTGTTTACTTGTGTTATATTTGACTAATGGTTACATGTGTTTGATGATCAGAAACATTTTGTGTGACAAACATGCAAAAGAATAAGAAATCAGGAAGGGGGCAAATAGTTTTTCACACCACTGTACATCCTGAGTATGTCTCTTGATTTATATTCAACAGTTTTTGCAGTACAATCTCACCTTTAACTTGCCTTTTCAATTGCTTCAACACATTATCTAGATAATAAGAATGTTATGTTAATGTAAACCTAAATCAATTTCAGAATGGCTGTTTTCTATATGACAGTGTTGAACTTATTGTATTCATAATTAATCTTCCTTCTGTGTGTGTGGGTAAAGCATTTTAGACTTTCCCATATTCCACTGTATTTTCCAAATATTTGCCTAGTTTATTAAACCTAAATGCAAAATGCCAAGTATTGGGGATTGCAGGAATCCATAATTAACCCCTATTGATCACCCCAAGATTGTAGGGGTACCTGAAAATAAGTGATAAAAAATGTTATGTTGTTATAAATATTACATTGCTGGGTATGCAAAAAAGCAGCAGCAGGCAGACAGCTCATCTCCGGCTGAGTGTAAAATCATTTCACATTTCACAGGCTGGGCAGGGCTACAAGCTTGTGTGGCAACAGCACATCCAGCAAGAAAGGGAAGCACATCATTTAACAAGATTTGGGAATGTTCAAGAAAGGCTTTTAGAGAAAAGGACAAACAGGAGCCACATGCTGCTATTAGTGCTTACTTAGGTCTCAGAGATGCTGAGTTTTTTGGTAGATGGGCAAAAGTCCTGGAGTTTGCTAATGCCATGATACAGACAGTGTTCACACTGCAGGGAAATATAGCTTTATACTCAAAATGGCATGTTTCTGCCTTCCTTATTAACTATCTAGGTCTACAGTGCTGGTCCATGGCAGGGTTTTGAATTCATTCACAGCACACAATTTATCTGAATCTGCATGATGAAACAGCCATCTTCACAGGTCACACACAATGTCTAAGGTTGTGTATCTTGTGAAAAGTTGCTATTTGTGTGGCCAGAAGATGAACGGATGGCAGGCCACAATAACAAGGAAAAGGGACCAGGAGATAAAAGGTAGTCAAAAAGCACACAACCATCTAAACTAGAGGAAATAACAATCTTTCATCAAAGCAAAAGCTCCAATCAAAAATTTAGAAGTTTAAAAAAAAAAAAAAAAAAAAAAACTAGCCAGAAGGCAAAACCAGAATAACCAATAGTAATGTATGCCCTTTTTTAGATGCCATTTACAATCTTGGACAAAATCCACAGCTTGAACCTGGCCTGACATTTATACCGTCACCAAGATGACATCATAACGATGCACTCTAGCAATTGTGAAAGAATGAGTCTCAACGCATGAAAAAGGTCTGGGGGAGCTACCCTTACTGTATATTGTCCCTGGCTGCAAAAAGGTATTCACATAAGTGCATATGTGCTCTGTTTGAATTCCAAGACTGAACTGATTTAGCAGTGGAAAAGATGGCGGATTTAAAGGCCAAAACCGGATGTGATGTCATCTGAGGCTGGAACCAGAAGTGATGTCGTTCTGGGCACCGCAACTGGAAGTGACATTGTTGTGGGTGCTGAAGCCGGAATTGTCATAGTTGCTGTTAAATCATGTTGGTTTTCCCATATCTGGCCTGCAGAGACAACAGAAGGAGGTTTAGTGCACCCTACCACCCCCTGGCCTGGCGGGTATTTACCTCCACTTGGTCCATCATTCAGCTTCCTACTAATCGCACGTGTGTGACTCAATGTATCTTCAGATTACGCCTAACTGATAGCATTCTATACGGCCAATTTATTATATGTTAGCTGTAATTCATAAGACAAGGGGTGTCAGTTATAGTGCCACCAGTTAATTGGGTATATCAGAAGATCTACTGTATGCAACTAACTAAGTGCAATACAATATTTTTTTATTATTTTTTCTTTAATCAGGGGCTAATATTAGTGTCAGACAGTGTGTTGTAATGGATAAGGAAAAACAATAGAAATGTAACTAATTGAATCTCAGATGTTCAAGGCTGACATGGATAAATGCATAAGTCATCTAATAAATAGCAATATTATTATTATTAGGTCACTGGTGCTGCTTACTCTTGAACATGCTATACATAATTGTTCAAGAGGAAAATATTCCTGGTGTAGATCTTTTGCTTGTGATTTAGCTTTTTCTGATGGTACTTTTGATTCTTTTGATTTGAAATGGGTAATCCATAGAAATATTGTAAAATTGAAGTATAAGTTATTATCATTATTAGATGTTTATAATTTTCATTTGTTATACTGTTCACTCAAGTACAGTATTTATTTTTGTGTTTTGTCAGTTGTTTGTGGCCCCCCTTTAAAATCTGCAGATGTGAATGAATATGCAAAGCAGTGCTTGAAGTGCATATACATAAGTACTGGTGCCCTATGTGTTACACTAATGTATTAATGTGAAATTCATGGAGCACAAAACATTTCCCCATTAGAAATTCAAAAGATCCGCCATCTAAGACCAGTGTTTCTCCCTTGAAGTTACAGCATCACAATCACGGTGGGGGTAGGGTTCTGCCTTAATGTTTTAAGCGCTAGGATCAAAGAGTGGGGGGTATGAGGGGGGGGGGGAATTGGTTTCAGCACCATAACCAGGGATTAAAGGCTGATGGAAAGGAACAGAAAAGCAAGATGATAGCTGGTATGCATCTAAAACTGCCGATAGTCACCACCAGAAAACAATGCTTGCTAACCATTGAGCTTTGCATTTTCCTTGAGCTTCACTAAACTTAACCTTTCTGTTCTCAATGTGATCATGTCTCTGTTTTCCAGTCCAGGACACTGCCCCGTCTTCAGTCATCCCTATTGATTACTGATGTTATTCACGTGGCTCGTCAATCACTTCTGTTGTTTCCTTCATTTGCATAAAACACTTCAGTACAGCTGAGATGATGTAAGTTAAAGTAATATTAATATATATTGACAAATAAGAAAACATTTCAGTTAATTTTCTTTTTTCTATGATGTCACCAAATTGCAATCAAATTTGTTTAGGTATTTTTGAGATATTTACTTTTTCTACTGTGGGGGAGGAGGCTTACCCCTAAATATCAAAATGTTCTTCCTTAGAGGTTACCTACTAGCCTGATGTACCATCCTGTCAAATTTCTGCTTTTTAACTGAACTGGAAGTTCTGTTTTGTTGATGAATGAATGAGTGACTGAGTAAGTGAAGGAGCCAGTCATCTTTGCATTATATATATATTGACTTGGACAATACCCGCGCTTCACAGTGGAGAAGTAGTGTGTTAAAGAAGATATGAAAAAGAAAAAAAATGTTTTAAAATAACGTAACATGATTGTCAATGTAATTGTTTTGTCACTGTTATGAGTGTTGCTGTCATCAAGGATTTGATTATCATTATTTCTTTCATTCAGGTTCGTATTTGGAGGACGTGTTGTGTTCAAGTTACATTCCGCGTTTGTAAACCATTGTAAAGATACAACAGGTTTCATTGATAACTTTGTGTCCACGTTGTCAGAGTTGAAACATTCATAAACATCGAAGTGTTCAAAACCCAAATCACTACCTGTGAATCTAAGATGTTTAACAGGCATTCCCGGTTGTTGAAAGCAACAATGAAACAATTCCGCAGCAGCTATCAGTTCATATGCAGAACCATAGGTTGAGAGCTTAAGCATTTCATTGCTATAGTGGTCCTGTGTAGTATAATTGTCTCCTGTACCATCATCAGTCCACACCTTGAACCTGTCCCAGTCATTCAGTACATTAGACATAATGTCTCTGTGGATATCAAGGCTGAGACTGATATTGCCATGCAGTAAGTAAGAGAGAGAATGCAGGCAGGCGCAATCTCGGGGCAGGGAAACCACTGGGTATGGGTCGGTGAAATTGTGATTGATGGTGATCACTGGAATAGACATGTTATTCGGGGTAAACTTGCACCCGTTGAGAAAGAAAGTACGAAGGAAGGTGAGAAGCGGTGAAGCAGAGAATGAAAAGCAGAAGTTAGCACCAAAAAAACGTACGTGAGCAAGTAAGGAAGCCCAACAATTACAGCCTTGAAGCAGTGGAGTAAACGAAAAGGCAGGAATCACCAGCAGGAAGACATGAAGGAAGGCGAACAATAACAGGCTTGAAGCGGTGGAGTAAAGAAGAAGGGAGCAGTGAGCACGACGAACAACTGTGGAAAGTAAGGAATCAAGTGAAGAGACACATGAACGCGGGATGTTGTTAGTGTATATAGGCAGGGAGCCAACCACGTGGTACATGTGTGGACAGCGGCCATGTGGAAAAAGGAACTGGGGACCAGGTGAGGCCCTTGTGCGTCTCTGCCATGAAATAAATCATCTGTTAATGGAAATAAGGAAAGAAACCGCAAAAAGGAGCGGTCAGTTCCAAAAGTTCCTTACAGCATAATGGTGAGAACTGCCAAAAAGAAGACGTTATTTTCAAAAATGTTCGTTACAGGGCACGGCATGAAATGAAACATACTTAACGTTTGTAAGTACAGTGTAAAAGATGAGCATGGGAAATTTGGGCTTCCTACATATATTGGAAGTTGGAGAAATAGTGAGGAGGGGTTTCCCCTATCTATATATACAGTTTAGGGGGTACACCCATATCCTCACATTGGGTGTTGCAATAGGACATGAAACATACCTAACTTTTGTAAGTACACTGCAAGGAATGAGCACACGAAATTTGAGCTTCCCATCTATATGTAAAGTGGGAGAATTAGTGATGAGTCAGTGAGGGCTTTGCCTTTTATATATATATAGATTCCATAGTAAAAGAGTAATATTTCAACCAACACTGGAACACTATTGGGACACCGGATTACCAAGGTGTATTGCCTAGTTGCAAAACAGCAAATTTGAATATACTGTACAAACCTCGAAAAAGGTGGCAAAAAGTAAAACACTTGAACAACAGAGGTAAATGGGACTTAGCCTGATTGTAATACTGATTGAAATTCTTAAACCAAACATCTGTTAAGGGCAACTTATCATGAGCTCATGATGTCAACAGGGTCATGAGTAAGTCTGTTGTCTATTGCTAGGATTTTTGCTCTTCAGCTGTGTCCTGGTAACTTTTTTCAGAGAATGGTTTAAAGGCTTAATAGATTTCAAAAGAGGGTACTCAGATGTTAAGCCATTGTAATAGACAGACTGTAACAGGGAATGTTAGCTTTTCTATTTATGATCTTATTGTAATATTGTTAGCAAGAGCTAGTCCAAAAGACTAAATTAAACTAGACTAAATGCCCCTTCTTCTGCTTGCTTCTCTCTGCAACCAGAACATTCTGGCATGTTCTTGATTATATGAAAGACTTTGTGCTTGACCTTTAGCTCCATTTTGCATTGAATGTTAGTTCTGGTTGTTCTCATTTAAAATAACATTGACTTACATCTTACAAAGGATTTTTACATAGCATCTCATTATGGAATATTTTTCCAAATATATGCTAAATACTTATATATGTGAGTATAAATGCAAGCTAAACATCTGTTTATATGTAAATATAGCAAAAAAAATTCACATACATGTTAGCATAACCACTTAAAGCATAAATCACAGTGACATTTATATCATTGATTATTATTTACTACTTACTAGAGGACGAAGGGTTGAAAATTGAGTTATGCTGCTTTTAGCAAAGTTCCTGACTTGCATGTAATGAAAAAATATCTTTCACAGAAGTTATACTTAACAGAGAGCTGCTTAAAAGACTCAAATATATACTCAATATGCCAATCTCAGAAGGACTTGAAAGTATGGATATTTTAGTGAAGCAGGACATATTTGTTGGTTTGTTTAGGTGTGACTGACTATTGTCATTTTAGTATAAGGTATTATCTTCAGGCTGTTTTCTACCACTAGATTCTTAATGTATTTGAAGTAGTTTGTCATCTATAACAATGCTCAACCTCATACAGTGGTCACTGGAGGTCACCGGTTATCAAGAAATGTGTATTTGAATTGCACCTGGGGTAAAACCACATGAATACGTGAAGACCCAGCAAATTTCAAATAGAAATTATTACCAGATCTCTCAGAGTTTATGTTGCACAAGTGAGGTTTTCTTATGATGAGAATACCCTCCATTGTATTTAATTAATTAAAACTAATTCTGCACATTTTGAATAATACCTGGATTAATAAGCAAGCATAGAATAATGAGTCACTGCTGTCCAAAACTCTGGAAGCCTGATAGGATCCCCAGCTAAATGTGCCTTATTAAAAATACACATTGTTTTAGCTTCAAAATGTAGACTAGAAAGTATTCCTTACTTTAAGGTGTCATCAAAATGTCTAACAAACTATTTATAAAGTTGAAATATATATCCCAATGGCTTTTTAAAAAGTGTGGATGAGATACTGGGAAAGTTTTAGCTATTAACTGACCAGAGTAACTTGATAAACTTACTTGTCCCATCTCATTTGTACAATTTCTTTTCTCATTACGAGCATGTCCTACACTGAACTGTCAAGCCCAGAGGTGGATCTTACCTACACAGACTTCTGCTTCTCATTACCCTGAATAGTAAAGAAAAAATATGAAGTGTGATTTAATAAGTGCATCAGTAGTGTGGTCATTTAGTTCACAAAAAGATAGCCATTGTGTCTCCAGAGATTTTTTGATAGTACTTTTTATCCTATGCTTTAATATCTGACTCAGAAACAACCAACCTCTGTTATTCTTAGTTCCAAATATGTGCTTTTGGGATATCAATTTTCTAGACTGTCGTTTGTACTTTGTTTTAGGTATTTTAGTTTTGCTTCAATACCCTTTAAAAAATACACATTGTTTTATGTTCTGTTACATACTGAATATATCATTAAATATAAAATCCTCTTGATTTATCACTTATTATTATTATTATTATTATTATTATTATTATTATTATTATTATTATTACTTGTACAGAATCACCAATATTGCTGTTATAACATTTCCTTTTAAAGTTTCCTTTCAACAAACATTGTCCTCATACAAAAACTAAGATGCAGTACATATACTGTAATATGTACTGTACTGTACATATATAGCTATGTATTTTATGAAAAGCACATCAATATTCATGTTCATGCTAAACAGAAATACTGATTCTTTCATTTAAATTATGAATATCTTGAAATAAAACAGGAGGTCAGCAAAAGATTAAATAATCCCCTGCAGCATTCATATGGTGAGAAGCATAACATTTTTCTTTACTATTAACTGTCACCTTGCTTAATCCTTGTTAGATGATTGGAGTAGATTGTCCCTTAAATTTTGTTGATTGGACTCTCACTACTGATTCAGATCATGTCTTTGATTGTTCCTTGATTGATATTTTCTTAGTAAGAAATAATATACCAAAAATTCATAATTTCACTTTGGTTTTCTCATTCTAAGAAATGTCTCTGGGCACTTTTCATACATACATACATTGTCAAGCATGCTTAATTCAATTCAAGGTCACAGCAGGCCAAAGCTTATCCCAGGAGCACTGTGCGCAAGGCAGAAATATTCATGGACAGAGCAGTAGTCCGTTGCAGATCAGTGAATTTCTGAAATGCTTTTAATGTGTAACATAACTAAAGAAGAATAAAACTTTATCTGAAAGTAGAAATTGCTGACAGCATGATAACTATGACATGTTAAAATAACAGTTTCAGATAAGTTTAAGAGACCAACTGCTATCTACAACTATTATCATCATTATTTCATTCTGCTTATGTTGATTAGGATCACAAGATGCAACACACAAAGCTGAGCTAACCAGGCCACTCTATACTCAGCATGTTCTTTCAAACTCTTCTGGAAATCCTTAGATGTTCCAAGACTGGCTAACAGATCCCTCCAGAGTGTCTAAGGCATGGCCTTGAATATTCCTCCAGTTGGCTGTGCCTTGAACACCTGCTATGAGAGGCGCCATTATGGCCATTCTACCCTAAGATCCTCCCATATTGCTGAACCTTTCAACCTATTACAGAGAAAGGACATTGCCCTGAGCTGGCATAATGGTGCTCACGTCTGAACCCAGTCTGACCAGTTGATTAGCACCAACAAGGAGAAGACTATGGGTTGGGTACAATGCCAGTTATGCTAGAGGCAAGAGTAGGACAGATCCAGAAATTCTAGACCTTGTCAATCTAAACTGGATTTGAACATATCTTCTGTGGATACTTACATCTATGGGCATTTTAAAGTAGCCAGCTAACCTAATGTACATTACTTTTGGGGTGTGGGAGAAAAGCTGGAATCCACAAAGGAAAACCCACATGAACATAGGGATAATGTATAAACTCCACACAGAAAATAAGCAGGCATGGGATTTGAATCCAAATCCAGTATTGGTGAGCCAGCCGTACTAAACACTGCACCACTGAGCAGCCAAGGAGTTGATCAGACAGGTTGTTAAATTATTTTTATATATGTTGTGTAATGCTTGTGGCACAGTTTGAATGAAAATATATGTCACCATGTTAGCATTCTGTAAAAAGAATTGTAAACTCTCCACACACCATCTTCAAAGTCAGATTGTTTAGCTGTGGAAAGTTGTGCAGGCTCTCTTGATGATTTGGATGGTGTTAACTTTATTTACTTTCACATTTTTAATGACGTGTGAGACCTTTTAACAAAAAAACTATTTTAGAGGTCAGAAACACTTGTGAACTCACCAGTATTACACTTGACTGATACTTAACTGCCAAAAGAAAATCTTTCAAACTATAGGAGGCGTGATTGCGTGGTAGTAATTTGGTGCTAACATAATCATGACTATTATTTTTGATGTTGATAGTGGATTTGGCAGATTGATGGAGACAAATATATACTGTTCAAAAAAATTAAAGGAACACTTTTTATTCAGAGTATAGCATCAAGTCAATGAAACTTCTGGGATATTGATCTGGTCAGTTAAGTAGCAGAAGGGGTTGTTAATCAGTTTCAGCTGGTTTGGTGTTAATGAAATTAACAACAGGTACACTAGAGGGGTAACAATGAGACGACCCCCAAAACAGCAATGGCTTAACATATGGAGGCCACGGACATTTTTCCCTCCTCTTCTTTCCTGACTGTTTTTTCACTAGTTTTGCATTTGTCTACAGTCATTGTCACTACTGGTGATACCTGGACCCTACAGAGGTTGCACAGGCAGTCCAACTTCTCCAGGATGGCACATCAATATGTGCCATTGCCATAAGGTTTACTGTGTGTCCCAGCACTGTCTCAAGGGTATGGAGGAGATTCCAGGAGACAGGCAGTTACTCTAGGAGAGCTGGACAAGGCCATAGAAGGTCCTTAACCCATCAGAAGGACCGGTATCTGCTCCTTTGGGAAAGGAGGAACAGGATGAGAACTGACAGAGCCCTATAAAATGGCCTTCAGCAGGCCACTGGTGTTAATGTCTCTGACCAAACAATCAGAAACAGACTTTTCTAGCACCAGACTATGAGGATGGCCTGAGGGCCCAACGTCCTCTAGTGGGCCCTGTGCTCACTGCCCGGAATCGTGGAGCGCGATTGGCATTTGCCATAGAATACCAGAACTGGCAGGTTCACCACTGGCACCCTGTGCTTTTCACACATGAGAGCAGGTTCACCCTGAGCACACGTGACAGATGTGAAAGGGTCTGGAGAAGCCATGGAGAACGTTATGCTGCCAGTAACATCGTTCAGCATGACCGGTTTGGTGGTGGGTCAGTGATGGTCTAGGGAGGCATATCCATGGAGGGATGCACAGACAACTACAGGCTAGACAATGGTACCTTGACTGCCATTAGGTATTGGGATGAAATCCTTTGATCCATTGTCAGACCCTATGCTGGTGCAGTGGGTCCTGGGTTCCTCCTGGTGCACAACAATGCCTCACCTCATGTGGCGAGAATATGCAGGCAATTCCTGGAGGAAGAAAGAATCGATGGCATTAATTGGCCCCCACTCTCACCTGACCTAAATTCAATAGAAAACCTCTGGGACATTATGTTTTGGCCCACCTGATGCTGCCAGGTTGCACCTCAGACTTTCCAGGACCTCAGTGATGCCCTGGTCCAGATCTGGGAGGAAATTCCCCAGGACACCATCCAGGGCCGGATTTAGATGAAAAGAGGCCCTAGGCTATTCCACTTATGAGGCCCTTCCACCTCCCATTTTTAAGTTTGTTCAAATTGCTAACAATTTGAATGTAGGCCCCTCTTGATCTTGAGGCCCTAGGCTGAAGTCTAGTTAGCCTATAGGAAAATCCGGCCCTGACACCATCCATTGCCTCATGAGGAGAATGCCCCGATGTTGTTAGGCATGCATACAAGCATGTGGGGGCCATACAAACTACTGAGTACGATTTGGAGTTGCTGCAATGAAATGGACATTGGACAAAATGGACTAGCCTGCCGCATCATTTTTTCACTTTAATTTTCGGGGTGTCTTTGAATTCAGCCCTCTGTAGGTTGATAATTTTCATTTCCATCAAACGATGTGGCATCCTTTCATTCCTAACATTCTACACAGTCCATATCAGTATAGATATCCAGCATCATTTTTTTTCCAATTGAGATCTGATGTGTTTTCAAAGTGTTCCTTTAATTTTTTGAGCAGTTTATTATCAAAGCATCTGTATCAACTTAATAAATATTTTCTCCAATACTGATATAAGAGATCAGCATTCAAAGTGTTTTGTCATCAGTGGAGGAAATGGACTACTAATAAAGAATTCACAAGTTAGTTAATGTGAAATATTAATTAACAAGGTGTATGCTTTAAGAAGTTATTTTTTTATGGCAAAGTTGTCAGTATGCTATTAGACAGAATAATTACAGGGAAATAGTCTATATGTATTACTGCTATATTTATATTTAGTTTAAAACATTCAAAATATATTTCCACAATAAAGTAACTTTTGTGTACAAATAAAAAGACAGTGCATTGCAATTTGCAGATGCAATAAAGCAACCTGAAAGCGTGATGAGTTTCATACATTATTTATTTGTACTTAATTAGCTCATTTATTCAACACATTAATTTACAATTGTATACCTTTTGCTGCCATGATCTGATTGTCAAATTATATTCACATCAGTGGACTGCTAATCAAGCCTCTCCATATAAAAGATCATGTTAGATCTATATCCCTGTTGAAACCAAGACATCATCTTAAGAAGACTATTTCATGAAACTCTGAAACAGTAAACTTCAAACAAGGTACAACTACTTGTGGCAGTGAAAAAAGATTCACATTATTAAGACTTTACTTAAATTATGTTTTCTTATTGTTTTGCAAGTCTAGAATAATTTGTTTCCTATTATTTAGGTATTATATTGGCAATGAATGTCCTTTTGTAGCTGTTGTTACAAAATGACTCTAGACATATACAAAGGTTTGGGGCAGCAACCCGTATATTATGTCCTGGCTGCAAAAAGGTTTAAATAGAGCCAGTTGTTCACAAGACTGAGTCCAAAACAGAACTGATTATGTGGAGGTAAGATGGCGGTTTTAAAGGCTGGTGGAGGAAATGCCCGAACCAGAAATGACATCTTCGGAACCAGAAGTAACATCATCAGAGGTGGCAAGACATGGAGTGAAAATATCAAAGGCGCCGGAACAAGAAGTGATGTCATCAGAGGCTCCGGAACTTGGCCGGATTTTGCCAGAATGGTCTGCAAGGAACAGAGACAGTCAGCACACACCCCCGGGAGGTGTCAGAAGGGTCCATCATATAGCTTTGTGTTTGCAGTAATATTTGGAGACCTTTAGTACTAGGGGGTGCTTCCTGACTGGAGCTCTCCTGCATCTCACCTGGTGTTATCACCTTGCAATGGTGTCACTCCTGCTTCACACCTAGTCCTGGCTTGATGTATCCTCAGCTGATATATGTTCTTGGTGACTTTGCTGAAATGACATTTGACTTCTACTGTCTCCCCTGTTAATGTTGTTTGAATGTGCCTTATTCATGTATCTGTCCTTGCCATTATCAATGAATCTGTCCTTTTAAGTCTTTAATTCCCAATGGGAGACGCTAGGGGTACTGTTCAGTGTTTTGTGTTGAGGCTCTCTTTGGTGCCCTCTTGTTTTGCATGAGATTAATAGCCTCATACACCCATGCCAGTCTTTCCTCTGTCTCTCCAGTGTCACCAAGTCAATCCAATATGAATAAGTATCAGAGTGTTTATGAAATGTCCCCTGCGATGGATAAGCACATACCCAGGGTCAGTTCCTGCCTTGTGAACAATGCTTCTGGACTGAACAACGTGAGAAGAAAAATGCATGGATTGATGGATTTGTAATGTGTATATACAGTATCCTGTTTCAACTCCACTATCTGTGCAGTACTCTGAGCTGAATTACTGAGTAAAATTGCATACTGTATAACAATAAACTGAAATTAATATACTTACTTTTCAGTCTGCTGTGAAGGTGTTTGAGGTGCTCTGGTTGGGTAGTGAGGCTAATGTTATTTTGGCTAACAGCTGGTAAATCCACTGGCTTGACTGATGCATTCAAGTCCTTTGACTCAGTGTAACGTTGCCAGCAGTTTTATGTGGATAATCAGCAGTATATTTGTGGTAATAAATCTATGAGTGCTTTGTAAAATTTCTTGATGATTTTTTTGTGAAAACTACCACCTGATTGCAAAAGTTATTGAATATCTCTGCTTTACAAGGGAATTTACCAATTACTCTGTTGGAGTACATGTCATCAAACTAAACATTTAGGCCCTCTTTTTTAATAATAAACATATATATATATATTACATATATTTTCAAATAAACATACAGTAATCCCTCACTATATCGCACTTCGACTTTCGTGGCTTCACTCTATCGCGGATTTTATACGTAAGCATATCTAAATATATAACGCAGATTTTTCGCTGCTTCGTGGGTTCTGCGGACAATGGATCTTTTTACTTCCTGTACATGCTTCCTCAGTTGGTTTGCTCAGTTGATTTCATACAAGGGACGCTATTGGCGGATGGCTGAGAAGCTAACCAATCAGAGCATGCAGTTAAGTTCCTGTGTGCTGAATGGCTCAGCGACGGAGCGTCAAATTCGATTCCATGGCGTTAACCAGGAAGTCTCGTCTCGCTCATTCAGCATCAACGTGTTTCACTGTGTAAAGAGTTAACTTTTGTGCACTTTTGTGTTTATCTTTGTGCATAGTCAAGCCCTTCATTATGGCTCCAAAACGATCTGCTCCTGCTATTGCTTCAGGGGCCGTGCCCAAGCGCCAAAGGAAGATATCAACGATTGCCGAAAGGTAAATGTTTTGGATATGTTGAAGGAAGAGAAAAGCTACACCTCTGTAGGACGCCATTACGGCATCAATGAGGCTACGATTCTTTTTATTTAAAAAGTAGGAAAGGAATATAAGATCTACGGCCACAGTGTCCTTTTAACCAGGGTACAAAACGAGTTGTAAGTGGATGTAATAAGGCAGTAGTCTGGATGGTTTAGGGATTTGGATTGAAGACTGCCGGAAAAAGAACAACAGCGGTGCTACACAGTCGCCTGAAGAGGCTCCATTAGAAGAGCTGTAACGCTCTCCTTTCCTAAATTAATTGTTATCGGACAAGTCATTGTGTCATTGTTGGTGAGTAACCATAATTAATTTTCTACTTACAGTATTTAGTACATGTATGTACGTTTAGTGTCACTGTACACACATTTTACTGTAAACAATTTTTCTTGCATTGTACGTATTTATTGCTGGTGGCCTGTCTGTCATAATGGCTGTAACATATGTGATATCGGAGACACTCGATATCTTTAAAATAATATTTAGGTTTTACTGCATATAAACAGTGTGTTTACATAATTTCAATGAATCTGTGGTGGGTTGGCACCCTGCCCGGGATTGGTTCCTGCCTTGTGCCCTGTGTTGGCTGGGATTGGCTCCAGCAGACCCCCGTGACCCTGTGTTCGGATTCAGCGGGTTGGAAAATGGATGGATGGATGGATGGATTTCAATGAATCTTACCTAATATCTAAGAAATAAACAAAGGGTTTATGCTGTATAACTATGCGGGGAATATTTATAAACAGTGTGGGAGAGTTTATAAGGGCTTAAAATATATAAAAATCATCATACAAACATACTTTCTACTTCATGGATTTTCACCTATCGCTGGGAGTTCTGGAACGCAACCCCCGCGATCGAGGAGGGATTACTGTTCTGTACATAATACTATATGGCTTATTTATTAATCTCTGCCATTTTCATTGTGCTATAGCACTAAATACTACAAAGGTACTTTCTGAAGATACCTTATATTTACAGGGACAACAGGATGACCATTCAAAAAAATAAAGTGTACTTGTATGTTGCTCTTTTTAATGGTAGAATAATCTCTAGAAATTGAACTGCAAACCTGAATGTAATGAAACTACTCTGAATTTATATAACTAGATAGACAGGTGGAGTTAAAGTTTATTAATATGTTATTCTGCAAACACAACATCTTTTTTGGCATCACTTAAACGTGTAAAAGTGCAACACTGAATGTTTTTCAGTAAGATTTAACAGAATGAATTGTGTCTGTTCTTTTTCCTTTCCTGAATTAAAATTGATAGCCTTGTTGAAATTTTCTAAAATCATGTTATTTTAGTCTTATTAACCATATTATTGTCATGGCAGTGTTTTAGTCAGTTAGTTAGTTTTTTCACTATTTTTATTTTGATTTACTTTTCAGGTATACTTTAAGTGAACTATGTTATTTACGGTACAAAACAAAAAGAACTGACACGGGATTGTATCTGAGTTTAAAGGTTCTAAATTTTAGGGAATGCTGCAAAAATCTAACACCAGTTCTCTGGGAAAATAAAGAGGGGAAGGAGTTATAGTATAATATACATAAAAGTACTGCAACTGCATTCAATTTGCAAACCTGTCAAAGTGCAGTGGTAACCCTGCACCAGTCAGATAAAAGAAACTCAGCCATCAGGAGTTATTGTTGTTGAAGTCTGCATTTAAATTGCACGTATGTTCAGGATAGAGTTGTGCACATGGCACCTGGGTTCCACTCCCATTGTTGGGACAAGCTGCAGTAAGGATATGGGTGAGCCCAATATTGGATATTTTTTAAAATCACAATGGAAAAAATAAATTTAGACTATGCGTTACTCTACAGGTGTTAGTACATGTTATAGCCCAGCTGTATAACACTGAACCTGGCTATTTATTTTATTTTCCAATATTATAACAATGTAACTGGCAAAGACAGGTTACTACCTGACATGCAGGCAGAAACCTTCAACAATGAACTCTATGCAATTTAGTAATAATTTTATTGCATTATAACTAAACTGCATAGACTAGACTTGAGTTTTAACATTCTATTTTTTATACCAACATTCTAATTTTCAGTACTACTGCATTGATTATTGTTACTCCCTACTGGCAGGTGCTCAATTCAAATCTTATAACACAGCTCCAGTTAATTCAAAACTCTGTTGCCATAATCCTTACATGGACCGGCAACAGCTAGCCCATAACATCCATCCTTCTTCACCTTCACTGGCTTCCTGTGTCTTATAGGATTGAATATAAAATTCTATTAACCACCTACAAAGATTTAAATGGCCTTGCACCAGACTACATCAGTGACCCTCTCCATCGCTATGTCCTGTTTGTCTGCCAAGGACCTCTGATTCTGGCAATCTTACTGTGCCCCACACTAACCTGCATTCTATGGGTGACAGAGCCTTCAGGTGTACATTGCCCAGACTTTGGAATTACCTCCCAAAATTAAAGAGATTAGCTGACTGCATTCAGTCTTTTAAAAAACAACTGAAAACTCATCTGTTCAGGAAAGCTTTTAAGTTAACCTAACATGCTGCCCCTTCTTTAAGTTCACCTCTCTGTCGAGATGCTCCAGATAATCTGTGTGTGTGTTTTATCCCAAATTAGGTTATTTGCTCAGACATTCTTTTAGTATTGAATTTAGTACTTTACTCTGATGTACTTTTTCTCTTTATTCTATTTATTGCTTTGTATATCCTGCATTTATCTGTTCTAGCGTTCTATGTAGAAAATATTTGTATCCAATGTTACATATAACCTGCTGTTCTTTCTGTGATGAGTCTTGAGCATGGGAAAGTCGCTATATAAATAAAATATATTGTTACTATTATTTTTTAAGGAAGAGTGTCTAAAGCAAATGTTTAATTTTACCGATCTGTCCATTGACATAATTACTTTAAACTTGAGCCCTGGTTTTCTTAACGTATTTGACAAAATTTGACAGGAGCTCAATTCAGCCGGCCCTGCGACGAAGAATAATGCGACGCTCTTCTTTAACAGAGCGAGAGCCACACAACTGCGCACGCGCAGGTCGCTTGCCGCCTCGCGCTCGGCACCGAGCCTTGAGTTCCTAGCTGTCGCCGGCACGCGCTTTCCAGCGTCAGCAAACAGGTCGTCGCCACGTCAATCGCGGTCGTCGCCACGTCAATCGCGTGCCCTGTAAGCGGCTCCGCGGCATCTTGTCGTTCTCTTTCACGGTAGGCGGTGCTGTTTTGCGGATATTTCTTGTGCACAGAAAAGTGGGGGCGTTGAATGAGCGAATGGAGGGGGAAAATAATACGTTCCGTAATTATAATCAGTGTATAATTACTGTATAATTAGTGACAGTGAAGTTCCGTATATGTGCCCTTGTGAGCATGGAACGCCATACCTAATCGAATGTGTTCGTATTATTCATATCCCCCGCAGTTACAGGGCCGAGGGGCGCATAGTAAGAACAAAATCTAGATCAGGCAGTCCGTGCAGTAACATTATCAAAAAGCGCCGTAATCTAATCAGTCGGAGTAGCGGCCAGACCTCCTTCTTTCTGTCATTACAGTCACCCACCCCCACCCCCACGGTAGAGGTTGGAAGGGGGAGGGGAGAGGAAGGGGGAGGGGAGTAGCAGGCAGATGGTGACCTTTTGGAACATCAGGCATTAGGACTGATTTAAACATTGCGGAGCAAAGCTTGATGACAACAACAAGCCTGGCAACCTACAGAATTCACACACTGCGATGATCTTCAGTATTAACCCATAATCAGCCAGCAGTCTGCCCATAACCCGTAATCACATAATAGAACAGAAAGACAAATACTCCGATCGAGGACATGACTGATGCTTTTACTTTTCCCATATTCTTTCTAATCGAAGCTTCTTCTTGCCTTTCACTGCAATGCTTGCATAACTGAACTCCTTGTTTTTACATTTATAGTTAATTTTCAATTTGTGAAGCAGTGTTTATTTTCTTAGGAAGCCCAGAATAAGTTGTGTTTTATATTGAGGAATTTCTTGAATTTTGTTTTCTATGGTTGGGTTCAGTTAGGTACCCAACTGGAGTTACGTTTTTGCATGTTTGCTGAATGCTTATGTCAGTTTTTTTTTTGGTATATGATAGTGTGATCTAGTGGTAGAAGCACAGTCCTTAAATTATAATGTTGCTGGTTCATACTTTGCTGTTTACCCTCTGTGTGATTTGAGGAATTCAGGAAACGTAATAGTGTTTTACTGTCAAAAAATATATATGCCCAACAATAGGCTGGCACCTCTGTTGATTGCATTCATTGATTTCATAAAACAGGTTCACCAGAGGATGTTAGCTTGTCCTGGCACATGGGACAGGAAGTAACCCTGGAATAGACACAAAACATGCACACACATACTGTACTCACACTCTCTCCTACATCTTTGGGATTTTTAAGGAGAACAGATTACCTGGAAAGAAATAAGTAATCATGATCAGTAAATATAGTGTCTAGGGAGGATTTTGAACACAGCATTTGGGACTGCAAGGCAGTAGTGCTACTACTATAATTTCCTCACAAACCAAACATAATATTTTCTTGTATTTCCAAATACTATATATATATAGTATAAGCAAGTGAGTTACTTGAACAAGGGTTTTTGATTTATGTTTGAAAGTTGCTAATTGATCTGTGATAAACAAGTCAAAGTACTATATGTACAGCTTACAGAGGTGCCTAAGGACAAAGATTCAGCAAAACAGAAATGTTGTTTCTTTGGTATTTATGCCCCATGTCCACCAGACGTCTTGCTTATATATCACATCTATCACTCTCATAGGAGTGGAGATATGGACGACTCAACCCATCTGAATGAGGCATCGGCCCATTTGAAGAGCTTGTTTGGTAAGTTTTGGGGGGCACCTGAAACCCTGAAAATTGATAATTTTACCATCATGTTGTGAAAAACAGTGGGAAAGGAGGGCTCGGCCTGCTTGAATGAAACGAGCTCACAAGAAAGGATGATTTGTTAAATTTTGGGTGTTCCAAAAACTGTGAAAATTAACTTTTCAGCTGTGAAGGTGTCAACAAATGGAGGGGAGATGTGAAGGGCTCAGCCCACATGAATGAGATGTGAGCTTCCTTTAAATGATCATTTGTAACATTGTGGGATTGCCATAAATTATTGAAAATTGACTATTTAAATTATAATAATTGAAAATAAATTTAAGAATGAAATAAAAACAATTGTCACTCCTTTTTATTCTAGATTTCAAAGGCAATGATTACCAAGGTAACATTTGTTAGGTATGCTTGTACTGTCATGAACTAAAGTAGAACATCATTTTTGTACTTAGTAGGGTGTACATGAAATATATTGAGCTTCAGGCCACTATTGTCACATACATAATAAGTAAAGGGAATTCCTTTGAAATATAACAACTTACTTGTAAAGTATAATGCTTAAAGCAATAATGATAACTCTGCACCTTGACAACCTTCATTTTTTTTTGTGACAAGAAGAGTGAAATCCCTGTTCAGAACAGGTCAGAGGTAAGCTCCCTTAAACTACGAATGCACCCTAGTGAAGTAGTAGTGAAACTGGACAAACTTTAATAATCAATGTAAAATTTTTTAAAAATGTTATTTGTATTAAGAAGAATTTATATTGATAGCTTTCGTATCTGAGGGTCTCTTGATATACAGTGTTTTTGGTTTTGCTCTCAGGGGCAAAGACATATAGGTTTCTTGGGGAAATAACCCTGGAGAAAGCAACGTAAAGCTGACCATGCGAGAAGCATAGTGAGCTAAGATCAGCCCCAGCCAACTTGAATGTTTGTCCCTGGATCTTGTTAGTTGACATTGTAAAGCAAAGCTTCACCAGGAACTGTAATCTCTTGAATTGAAAGGGCATGCCACATCAGACCGACTCGAATGGAGGCTGGCACCTGAGTGAGGAGGGCCCCACCCGCTTCCCCCTTCCCTCGGGCCGCTGCGTCTCTCTTGGATTTGTGTGAATAAATCGCTGCTGCAAGTGAACTATGAAACTTGGCGCAATAAGAGAAGTCACAAAATCAACTGGAATATTCAAGCAAATTATAGAAACCTGATCTAAATCCGTTAAGTTGTCCTCTTGTGAAAAGCAGACAGACATGCATACAGACAGGCGTAGGATTATATATATATATATATATATATATATATATATATATAAACTTAATAGTTTTTAAAGTAATAATAGCATTGGCATTTTATTATATACAAGTATGGTCATTCTTGCCCTTTTAATCCTACAAGTACAATGGAATAAGTGTGTTTAGAAAATGAATGAATTAATTTGTGAAAAAAGATCTATTTCTATATAATTATATTGGCATCAGATATAGAGTAATCTTTAACACTTCTTATAATTCTGTCTTTTTATTTTTAGAGGAAATGTGCTGGTCTAAAAATCAACCCACACTGCATATGGTATGAGGTCATGCAAGATTAGCTAGCTAGTCTCATCATGTTTCGGCACAGTGCAAGAAATTTTCAAAACAGAAATCCCTCAAGCATGAACACTACCATGCCCACATACAGATTTTTTTTAGTGGATTGTATTAATAGTATGTTAACTAAGGATTTATTTTATATCAATGCAGAATTAATATTTAGCTTTGTTTTTCCCTGGCTTGTTTATCCACTGATGTTTTCCAAAAAATCAAAGGAACGTCTGCCAATGCAAAAACATTGACGGATTCTGACTCAATGGGCATTTCAATAATCATAATTTTAAAACATATATAATGTTATCCGTGCCATCCTCAGAGATGTAATGAAACAGTCTTAAGCATGCAGAAGGACAAAATTGAAGCCACATTCATGCTCATTGGTGGATAATCTAAATGTCTTTAAGTTTAAGGATTTTTCCATATCATAAAATTGTTGTCTGATCAGTTACAATGTTTTAACGTACAGCTGGCATCTACAAGTGCTGTGGTCTGACAGTGCTAATAAAAATGCACAATGAGAACACATGGAAGGTAGTGATAAGAGCTTGGGGGTTGGTACAAAACATGGTACTGTAATCCCAAATTAGTAGGTTTGTGTACAACAGAAGACAAGCACATCTATTAAGCACCAGGTAAGAGTCTTAATTACATCTATAAACATATAAATCAATGAAAGTAGCATGATTTTTTTTTTTGATTTGCAGTATGCAATATTCTAATGAAATTTGTTAGCCAGGAGCACAAGGTTTTGTTTATTTTTTTTTTTTGCAACAAAGGTCTGTTACCAATGGTCCTTAAGTAAACCTTTTTTACCTAAAGAGTGTGGGCATCAAAGTTGCATTACTTTCCTTTGACTAGAAAAACTTTATTTGCACAAAATTGCTTACATATTTCTTATATGCAGCATTTAAGCACTGTTTTTCATATTTATGTGATCTTAAACCCTACCTGAGAAACAACAGTGGTAATCGTTAGACAGGTTTCCCAACTCTGTAATCCATAAGCAATAAATTTACATCTAGCAGAGCATCTGGATGTTGAGGAATTTATCAATGCACCATCCACATCAATAGACAGATTTGACTAATTTAAATGGTGAACAAACACAACTTCCTACATTACGTTATGGAACTGAATACCTGGACTGTAGTATGTCATGTAATTGATTTTGTGTTTTTATTATTTCTGTGTTATTATAAGGTGCACATTGATAAGACACATCCACAGAAGGGGCTGCAGGCACCATACAGGTACAGGCATTTTTATTTAGGACTGAGGCATGATATGTACCCCTGTAGAGTATGGCTTCCAGTGTAAACTTAGGTTGGCGTACCATCCTCAGCAAGCAATAACTAATAAGGAAACCATTTAGAGCAGTATTTATTAAAAATGGAATTATACAACAAATAATAAAATCCTTAAAAAATTAACAAGGATCAAAAATTCAAGCAAATATCAAGAGCATGGTAAGGGTAGGCAAAGTAAAAAAAAAACAATCCAAAGCAAGAACAAGATCAATAACGCTAGATATTAAATTCAATTAAAATATTTTTAAAAGTTGAAATGCACATATTTTCAAAATTTAATATATTTTAAGGATTCTCAACAAAAGGCATCTATCTAGGCAGAATCCACCATGCCTTGTGCTAAACTCCCACTTTTATTTACTTTGCCTGATACCTGCCATCAGTGTTATTTACAGAAGTCAGAAGGGTGTTTGTGCTGGCTTAAACAGAGGGGAAGAAGTAATCACATGGGGTGTGTGGCAGCAAGATTAAAGATGAGAAGTAAAGTGTTTTATGAACAAAGAAATAAGCAGCTCTGGGATTTAAATAAAACTTGACATTAGTTTATTTTGGATTATTTGTATATTGAGAAGAGCAATTATAGATGGAGCTTTTGGATCTCACTTAAAGTGATCCATTTCTGTGACTGAATGAATTGGTGAACAGAACGTTTCTCTTCTGAGGAATCTCGTTGACTGTTTAATGAGCATCCCATGGCAAGACACATTCATTTTACATTGAAAAAAATAACAAAACACTTTTGGATGTAATTTTTTTGTGTGTGTGTGTGTAATTACAGATAATTGTCTTATCTCTCCTGCTTATTACATGTACTGTTTTACTTTAAAGTTTACATTTGATCACTGGTGTTGGGATTCAATTATAAGTAAGTAGAAGGAGTTATCTTTTTATTCTCAGATGCACAGTTAAAAGCTTAGGAAGCTGAGTGGTACCAGGGTTTTGTTTTTATTGAAAGACCTGCTGTATTTTTTACAGCTTTCATATGTGAATGTGCACACTCAAAGCTGTTATAAAACATGCACACTGACATTTAGTGCACAAGCAGCCAATTTGTACCTCCCCTGAAAAATTAGTGTATTTAGCCTCTGATATAATTATATCTATATAATTTACAAAATAGATACCTACTTTTCGTATTATAGAGAACTATTTAAAAGAGTATATGTCTAGTTTTACTTGTGGGTTTCTCCAGACTGGCTATGTCTTTTGTATATTATTTGAATCTTAAATGTGATTAATGAACTTAACTTAACATTCTAGTAAGGACTGTAGAAAACTAGTCTCAATATTGTTCAGTCATATCAATGAACTGAATCTGTTTGTTTTGGACTGTGGAAAATTAAACAGCTTACCAAAACCACCACCGTCACTCCATCAGTTCCTGTTAACATATACAATATGTTTTTATTATCATTCATTTTTGATTGTGTTATTTAGAATGTGAAGTACATTTTTTATATAACTCTTTGATTTTCTTCCCTTGGAAATTATTTCTTTTGGGAGAAATTAGGGTTTGTCCTTAAATAACACTGTAAATGGAAAGCTAATTTTGTTAGGCATGGAGGCAAAACCAACCTTGCTGCTGTCAGATAGAGTCATTAACACATCTGTTTCAGCACTTTGAAGTTGCAGTTTTACTGAGTGAAAATATATAAATGTGGCTGTGCCAGTTGTTCATGGTTTGGATTCTGTGTTGAAAATACATCAGGATGTATCCATAAGGGCAGTGAAGGATTAAATTCACTATTAAAACAGGAACATACTAGTGTGAGCAAAAAATAAAGGTCTTAGAAGTAAATCTAAGGATTTGCCCTATTTACTCCATAATGTGAGTATGAACAGGAAATTGCAAATTTCAAAATGTATATGCTTCTATCATCTACCAAACCAGAATTTTTAAGTTTACATTACATGTTTTGCCTCATACTTAACTATGAGTATGTTGGCATGTATCTCTCATTAAAATCCTGGTACTTTCCATCTCAGATTCTTTAAGGCAGTGTTCAATTAAAATGCTAATTATATCTGAATGGAAATATATATTGATATTAAAATTGATTCTGCATTGACTTTGGCAAGGCTTATGCTTTCATCTGTCAATAGGGAATGTTAGAGAGTTAGCAGAAATGCTTCTTGACCAAACTTATTAAACATAGCAGTACATTGAAACTGTGCTTTGAAATACAGGGGGTGGCAGTTTGTTATAACCAATAAACGTCTGTTTAATGTACTGCCAGCATACCCAATGAGTCTTAAAACCTGGAGATTATATGAGGAAAGCCCCTGTAAAAAGGTCTAAAGGAAAAAGATAAATATAAAACCATATGCATAGTGTTGTGTTGGGTTTTATATACTGTAGTTCTAAAAGTAGCACAGACAAATATATGAAAATGCCAGGAAGTTTGTTGAAGGAAACCACACTGTTCTACAGTGGCTTCTTATTTTTAATCAAGCCTTAACATTTATATTACAAATAATGTGTATGAAACCAAAAAGCTGAAAGTGCAGTTAATTACAGTGTCACTTGAAACTTAGAAAATTTTATTCAATTTTTTTTTCTGGGTTGCACATCAATGCAGTGGTTAGTAATGCTACCTGTGTTTGCATCCAGTATCCAGCAGTTGTCTGTCTTGCTTTTACTATTTGTCCTGGGGGCTTTTTCTGTGATTTCTTCAGTTATCTTCACACTCACAAGAAAAGTTAATTTGTATAAATGTTATTGTGAAATGTTAGTGTCACCATGATAGACTGGTTGGTTCGTGCTTAATGCTGCTGGAATTAGATATTGTCTCATGATGTCTTTTCAAGACATTTAAACATCATAAATGAAAAGACCTGGAATTTAGTGGCATTTCCTTGTTCATACCGACAAGGATGGTGCATTACATTTCTAGGTTGACAGTGGTCACATTTGGCAGTTTTAGGATGGGACAGATTCAAGGGAGTGTGAATTCTAAAACTTGTTTAAAACTCTAATAATCACCAATATCTGAAAAATCTTTAGTTTGTTTAAAATCTGAACCTTTCATCCAACTATGCACATTCTTTCTGGACCTTTGTAATTTATTGGTATACTACTCAATGTTTTACTTTTTGCAAAAAGTTTATTGAGCACAATAAATAAAGACATTTTAATTAACAGTTGCTTCTGTTTATGGTAAGTTCTCAAACCAAGTGTCAGTGCATCTTTTGTGACATTTGAATGTTTGTCCCAGTAAATTTTATTGTTTTTTTCATAAAGTATTGAAGGTAGTGAATTTCCAAAAAAAAATTAAATCCTCCATCTGAAAAACAGAGATATTTTTTTTTTTCTCAGTGCATATGTTGTTAATTTACTTATGAATGCCTATTTAGATGCCACATACAAGACACAGATATTGATTCATCTTAAAAATCAAATACATTAATATTAAATTGTTTAAAGAAATAAAATGTGAAAATGTTGAAGAAGATACGAGGGACGTTCTAAATATTTCTGCTCTTTTATATTTTAATTGAAAACGGTGACGGTGGGAGGAGTAATAATTGGGCATTGAAAAGCTGGTACAACGCTGGGACAATTGCATCGTCAATGAAGGTGACTATGTAGAAAAGTGATGTCATTTGTTTTTGAAATTCTTAATAAATAGAGTTAAAAAAAGTGCAGAAACTTTTTGAACGTCCCTCATCTATAATTTTTTATTGCACCAATTCAGATGTGATTAAAGTACTCTGTGCTTCTTTTAAATGAAACTGGTCAAGCCCAGAAAAGACCCTTTCAACTGAAAAAATTGGATCGGTTTGCCATCATTATAAGAAACCTGGACATGAGATATCTGCTAGCTGTAAAATGGAGAAAAAAATACTCTCATATGTGGTTTTCCCATGTGTAAATAGGATTTCTCTGTGTGTAGCAAGTATAAAACATTTTTGATGCATTCTTTTTTGATACAGTTTTACATTTAATCATTTTTTCTGTATTACTGTCAAAGTTCAGTAGTGTCAAGTGATTTTATAAATTACTCTTTTTCCCCATTGTGATGGCTAGGTAGCTAGCGTATTTGGCTTCAAACTGAGTAATGATGATAGAAAAGCTGAAACTCTTTACATAAGGTAATCATCTGTTGAGGAGGCTGTCGTTTTCTTTGGCCATTTTTGTACCAGATGATGCTGCTTCCATGTCACTGGAGGATGACAGATTTCAGTTTGTAGACAACTAAAAGCAGTGTTATTGTACAAGTGTTTTTAGACAACAAACTACAATGCATTAATGTGAATGTGCCTTTTGCCAGCTTGTAAATCCACAGGATCCAGAGTTCCTGATACACTGGTTTCTTCAAAAACTCTTTTAGCTTACAGTCTTATTAATTATACCACATCAAAATACCTGTTTTTACAACTTACCAATTTAAGAATTCAGTATTCTGTTGTTGTTTTTTCCCATTCTCAAATGTGCTTATGGATTTTTCACTAAATGCTGATGTTCACTTTTGTGGCTTTTGCAGTGCTGTTTAGTCTTTCTGACACTATATTTCATGAAATTCAAGTTTTGTCTGTAGGACTGCAACTCTTTAGAGACAGAAGTACTGTCAACAGAGTCCTTCTTCACCTATTTAGTATAGTATAGTACTATAGTATTAAAAACACCCAGAATCATATCACTTTAATGGCAAGGTGGTATAATATCACCGTCAAGGAGATGAAAATGAGTTCTTTTATTTACATTGTAAAATGAACTGTTGGCAAGGAAATAGATACTGACAGATGATGACTTTCTATCTGTCCATCTGATTTTAATTATCACACTTTTAGCGCCACCTCTTAACTAAAGCTGCAAAGCAGTTTACATTATTGTAAGAAATCAGAGGGGCTGATGTTTAGTACCTTCAGTATTCAGATCCTTTAACATTTTTCACGCTTTGTTATGTTGCAGTCTCATGCTAAAATCATTTAAATTCATTTTTCCCTCATCAAGCAACACTGAATATCCCAGAATGGAAAAGTGAAAACAAATTTTTTAAAATTTTTTGCAGATTTGTTAACATAAAAAACTGATATATCATTCTGACCCTTTGCTATAAGACTTGAAAGTTGGCTCAGGTGCGTCCTATTCTACTGGTCATTGTTGAGATGGTTCTAAACCTTGTTTGGAGTCCATCTGTGGTCAGTTCAATTGATTGCACATGATTAGGAAAGGCACAGAACTTTCAGTAGCCTGTCTAACAGTTGACAGTATGTATCAGAGGAAAAACCAAGCCATTTCGAGGCACAGATCTGGGAGGGCTACAAAACATTTCTGCAGCATTGAGGGACCACAAGAGCACAGTGGTTTCCATAATTCTTAAATGGAAGAAGTTTGGAGCAATAATAACTCTTCCTAGAGTTGGTTGATTGGCCAAACTGAGCAATCAAGAGAAAACACCCATTTTAAGAGAGGTGAACAAGAACACAATGGTCTATCTGGCTTCAGAGTAAATGATTAATGATGGCAGAAACTTCCAGAAGGTCAGCTACCACTGCAACAGTTCGCTAATCCAGGCTATATAGCAGATTGGCTAGATGATACATGAAAGGTGAAGTTTGCAAAAAAGGCATCTTAAGAGACTTTCAGACTCTGAGAAACAAGATTCTTTTATATAATGAAACCACAATTGAACTGTTAGTTCTAAACACTACTTCTTGAGTAAATCAAGCACTACAGTACTCATAACTTGCGCAATACAATTTCATTAGTGAGGCATGGTGCAGGATTGGTTTTCAGTGGCAATACTTTTGCAGCTACTCCTGCGCTGACTCCTCTTTCAAGGTTTAGCTATTGGGAGGACATACTCAACAGTTGAGATTTCGATTTGGACTGGGTCATTCAAAGACAGTGAGTGACCTTTTACTATGGAGAAACTTTTTGTCACACCACTATCTACCCTGTGTTTAGGATCATCATTTTTCTGAAAAATTATTTTCCAGTTACTATATGCCATCTGTTTTTTTATTTAGATGTTACAAATTACCTAATGCCTACTATTGCGAATCATCCCTGCATCATGATGTTGCCTCTGGTGTGGGAATATTTTTGTTTGAAGTCTGGCTAAATACTTAAACCTTGATATCATCACACCATAAGTCATTTTTCCAAAATTAATGATTAATATGATAGAATGTTGTGTGTTTTGACAAACTCTAGACAGACCTTTAAGATGGAGTAATGTTTTTTTTTGTCACCCTCCAGTATTCATGATATTACCGACTGAGATACCTTTACTTCACTCACTCATGGTAGTCCTAGTGCAATGCTGTAGAAAAATCGCAAAGATAAAAATTGTACTTTTTTTTTTCATTTAATGTTTCTGTAAGAATATTTAATCAATGTCATACTGCATAAGTGCAAAGTAAGTCATATGTGAGTGGTACTAAGACCAAAATAAGTCTCTAATATCTCTGTTTTTAACTCACCAGTCTGCCTTACATGGCTGACTGCACTAATATGACAAAAGTCTACAAAATAGAAGTGCAATTATTATCCCTACCCAATATTCCTATTTGCAGTATCATCGCTAGTTTATGCAAAAAATGCAACAAAACCACCCAAGTAATGCAAGGTGTAAGTTTTTAGGCGAGATGGCTGCTATGGAGAACTTTTTCCGTGCCAGAAGCAAAGTTGTACATCAGTGTTTTCCAACCTTTTATATGTAGTGGCACACCTTTTGTAACCCAAAAATTCCCAAAGGCACACCATGATTCTACCAACTACAAAAACATTAAATGCCATGTGCTAAACTGTCTAAAGGGTCTTGACTACTGAAGATGCCATTAAAAAAATCAGTTTAGAGATTGGCGTTCGCAGACATAACACTTAGCGAGCACTTGTATGCCCACTGTCCTTTGGCTCTGCGAAAGTCGCTGATGAATACACACCTTAGCAGATGGACCCCCAACACGTCTCGTGGCTGCTAAAGTACACTCTTAAGTGCTATGTCTGCAAAACAGTGATTGTGGCGCTGCTTTTATGTTGGCTTCTCCAGGTAGTCCCGTCCTACTCGACAGGTCTCGACCACCTGAGGAGTGTGTTTTTCCCAAGTCAGGACCCAGGAGCACTACACTATTATTTCCACAGTGCACCAGTTGACAAACACTGCAGGGTATAATTATCAAGTCATTGATGACGATGAACAATTGAGGATGGTATTTATGGAGTTTTAACACAAGTTTTAATGTAAGCCCATTTAGGAGATGCTTATACTTTCAATTAAATCTGTCTCCAGCAGTGCATTGAAAATCTACAGTTGTTTCAATCCTTTACTTTTACTTTGGCACATCTGTGTCTCATATGCCATACCAATCTAAAAATTATAACAAGAATCTTTTTGTTGTTATTTTTGTAGGTGCTTATAATACATTTGTCTCATTTTCTTATTGCCTTCTTTTCAACTTGCCTTTTAGGAAGATATTCAAATTCAGGTTGTACTTGCTCAAGTAGTAATTTATTAAAAGTTCAGGTTTCGGTTCATTATCATTATCAAGATTAAGCTATGCCATTCAATTTTTTTTAATTCCTTTGTGTTGATTCTACATTAATTTTGTGATTCAGTCTGTATTTACTTCATGACTTAAGTACTTATTTTATGATTACATGTTTTAATGTTAGATTCATTTAACCACAATTAATTACACACAATGATGAGATTAATTAGTTAATTTTTAAAATCGATTCACAACCCTAATATATATATAACATATACAGTATATAATGTATATATACATTAGCTTTGCAATCTTACTTAAACCTCAAACTTTCATAAAGTGCTGCTCATTTAGATTTTTGAGAAATGATTGCTAAACTGATTGGAGATAATTTTTCATAGAGTATTTGAGCGACTTCAGGGATGCACAGGCCTATATCAACTGTATTTTGTAGTCGTTGCTAATTAAGAAACTATCTACAGAATTCACTAGTATCAAAATTGGCAACTGAAGATTAAACATTTGAAAATTACAAAAAATAACAACTAGCTTCATTTTTAATGCTAGTTTAACATCTAGAAAAAAACATTTTCATAATAGAAAATTTTAAGACACAGGATCGCAGCACATCTTCAGAATAAGGGTCTCTGGTGTCCTTGTGTGATACAGAGTTCTTCTCTCTTCAACTGTGTCCAGGTGATGAGAGCAGTTAAATGCCATAACAAGGAGTCTTAACTACAATTTTTTATTATCTTTTCATATGTTATTTACAAAAATGAGTTAAAAAATTATTCAGATTTCCTAAACTTCCTTTCACTCTTCTGTTCTCTGTAAATAGAATGTTTTGGCAAATTCTTGGTTATATAGAATATGTTTTGCTTAGGCTTCAGTCCAATCTTATTTTTGAATTAGTTTCGTGAGGTTTATATTTGAAAAGAGCTTTGTCATATATATAGCATTTAATATTTTTTGTACTAACTGAAAACCTTTTCTTGCGTGTGAATGTGTAAGCTAAAGCAATGTGTAAATATGTAAATATAGTAAAAAAATCCCATACATGTCCACATAGCCATTTATCACTGTGACATTTTGATTTCTTGGTATATTTACTGCACAGTACAACATATACAACATATACAAGTATGTGAATTTCCCCTTGGGATTAATAAAGTATCTATCTATCTATCTATCTATCTATCTATCTATCTATCTATCTAT
>JANRMT010062813.1:95172962-95253609 GCA_026402145.1 Polypterus bichir lapradei
TTATATTTGACTAATGGTTACATGTGTTTGATGATCAGAAACATTTTGTGTGACAAACATGCAAAAGAATAAGAAATCAGGAAGGGGGCAAATAGTTTTTCACACCACTGTATGTGCCTCTGTAGTGACAAGAACTGCAAACATTTTAGGCATACATTTTATTTTAATCGACAAAAAGTTTAGCAAATTTAGTATAGCTGTTTCAGTATAGCCAACATAGTAGTTCACAGCTGTGATTCCATTGTTACAATGTCAGGGTCTACATGGAGTTAACACATTGGAATTGAATTGTGTGTTTGTGGACATAGAGAAAGTGTATGACAGTTTGCAAAGTGAGGAGTTATGGTACTGTAAAAGGAAGTTGGGAGTAGCAGAAAAGTATATGAGGGTGGTGCAGGATATTTATGAGGACAGTGAAATTGCAGCGAGGTGTCTGGTAGCAATGATGGCCTGGTTCAAGGTGAAAGTGGGATTATATCAAGGATCAGCTCTGAGCCCTTTCCTGTTTGCAATGGTGATGGACAGGTTGACAGATGAGGTCAGACAGAAGTCTCCATGGACTATGATGTTCCCAGATGATATTGTGATCTGTAGTCAGAGTAGACAGCAGGTTGAGATGAACCTGGCGAGGTGGAGGTATGCAATGGAGAAAAGGGGAATGAAAATAAGCATGTGTAAGATTGAGTACATGTGTGAGAATAAGAGAGAAGATGGTGGAAGGGTGTGACTGCAAGGAACAAAGGTGGTGAAAGTAGATGAATTTAAATACTTGGGTTCAACAGTCCAAAGCAACGGAGAGTGTGACAGAGAGGTGAAGAAGAGAGTGCAGGCAGGGTGGACTGTGTAGAGAAAAGTGACAGGAGTGATTTATAAAGAGGAAGGCCAAAGATAAGGTTTATGGATGTGGTGGGGAGGAGATAAAGGCAGTTGGTGTGGCAGAAAATAAAGTAAAAAACAGGGATAGACGGAGATGGATGATCCACTGTGGCAACCCCTAAATGGGAGAAGCCAAAAAAAGAAGATTTACGGATTGATTGGTATTAGTAAGTTTAACTGTGAAACTATGTTTTTTTAACACTTAATCCTGGAAATGTGCCAGTAATACTTGTCAATTACCAGAAAAATGCATTTCTTCATGTGTTATGAAGTGTATTCATTATGCTTTTTCCTGGTATACAGCGCTTGATGACAATTTTTTAAGGTGAAAAGTATACACTTTAGAAAACAAGGGGCTACTGGGGTTAAGAAGTTCTCGTGAAGGAAGATGAGTAGTGGGGTGAAGTGCACAAAGTTTCTTTTTAAAATGGCTTAATCTTACAAAAACGATTTACTATTTGCTTTTGCTTTGTCCTAAAATGACTTAGATATGCTGTTTTGCAATATGTGTGCAATCTCAGGACACCGATCAATACTTAATAGCACTCTTAGCTTGAAAAATGGACATATCCATTAAGTTTAAGGCTTTTGTTTTTACTTTTTACTTTAGTACCTTTCACATCCTTATTAAAGTTTTTTTTTTTTTATTTATAAAAAATGCTTCACTTCAGAGTACAATTTCATTTGGTAAATTAATATATCCCCTGATTGTGAGGAAATAACTTCAACTTGTTGTGTGCTTAGCCTATGGTGGACTGGTGCCCTGTTTGGGAATTGTTCTTCACTTGCATCAGATGCTTGATGGGGTAGGCTCCAGCTTCCTCACAACCTTGCCCTGGTAGCAGGTTAAGCAGATCTATGGATGGATGACTACATGTTCATATGTAATAATGCTCATGCATTACAGAAAGCACTTGATCATATGTTTATTACTTGGAATGTTTATTTCAACGATTCGTTCATTCATTCATTAATGATGGTGAACAGATATACTGTATATTGCTTATTTCTGACAGTTAAAAAATTGCTTGGGCAACTTGATTGTATACCTTTTCTAAATAGTATATTACATTCAATACATGTATTAGAAGAATACCTTAAATACATTTTTTAACACTACAATGTCATTTAGATAAAAATGTAGCCCAAACAGGTATAGTATGCGGTGGCTCAACAGCTTGCAGTAGATTCCATTTCTAATTCAGTACATTTCAAATAAATCCATTCATCCATCGGTCTTCCACACCCATGTATCCAGAGCTTAGCTGAATTGTTTGTTGCATCAAATAGCATTAATTAATATTTAGTTATTAGTTGTGGAGGATTTGACTAACTGTAGTTTAAACTCCTTAAACATCCATCCATCCATTATCCAACCTGCTATATCCTAACTATAGGGTTACGGGGGTCTGCTGGAGCCAATCTCAGCCACCACAGGGTGCAAGGCTGGAAACAAACCCCAGGCAGGGTGCCAGCCCACTGCAGGGCATGCACAAACACACACCAGGGACAATTTAGAATCGCTAATGCACCTAACCTTCATGTCTTTGGACTGTGGGAGGAAACCCACACAGACACGGGGAGAATATGCAAACTCAATGCAGAGAGGACCCGGGAAGCAAACCCAGGTCTCCTAACTGCGAGGCAGCAGCACTACCCACTGCGCCACTGTGCTGCCCAACACTCCTTAAACATAACATTTTAAAAATAATTATCTGGCAAGATAAAATCAATGTTAAAGTCTCAAGATAAAATTGTTGGTGCTTCAGACTTTGATGATGGTGGAGTGGGGGCTCTGAGGCTAGGAATCTATGCCAGCAATCAGAAGGTTGCTGGTTTGAATCCCGTAAACGTCAAAAGTGACTCTACTCTGTTGGGCTCTTGAGCAAGGCCCTTAACCTGCAATTACTCTGTCCTGGATATGACATTAATCTGCATCCAGGCCTGCATGTAGGCCCTCCAACCTGCAGGGAAAAACCTGGGGGTTGGTATCAGAATTGGCACTCTAGTAACCATAAAAAACCTCACACTGATTAACTCCTTCTGAACTAGTGTGGTGCTGAGGTGTCTTCTCATGGCTGCACTGGGGTCCTAACCTGTGGTCCTGAGTTGGTTTGTCATGCGGTGGGTGCGGCAATGCGCTGTATCAGCACATACTCCTAACCTCTCTCTCTCTCAGACCTTGATAGAGATCAAGTCTGAAACTTATTGATTAATTATAGTGTCAGGGAAATGTTGAATTGTTATGATGTACAGATTAAACAGCCGTGAGATTGTTTTTATAGAGTACATTTGCTCACTCTTTGCTTACAGAGCGACACTTACATAATACCTTTCCTCTTGCATTGTTTGTTTTTTTTTTCAAATAACAAAAGAGGTGAACCAGTGTACAAGATAGCTATGCACACTTGCCCCTCTGATCGTTTGACTAACTTGTATTGGGAATCCATGTTGCCGTCAGGAAAGAGGAAAATATACAAAACATAAAAGTTGGAGTAAACTCTCTCAGGGTATATTTAAAACAGTGCACTAATTTGTATTTGAAGCAAATTTGTCAGTGCTTTTGCATATTAGATTTTGAAAAGTTTAACATTTGTATAGCATGCTCAATTCAAAATATCTAAAAAAATGGAACTTTCTCATCAAATTTCATTGAAGAATAGGTGTGCCAAATTTCAACAAAATAGGTCCACAAAGACCTGCAGATGGACAGTCTGACTGAAATGGCAACTACAGGGTTGTCCAGATCTAATTATGCAGATCCAGATCGTCTGGATGATTTTGATTTTTGCAGGGACGATTCCAGTTCGGCGCGAAGACGATTCTTCATGTTGTCAGTTCGCACACTTCTTGATGGTCCGGGATTTTTTGGGTGATTTTCAATGTAATAAACTTAAGTTATAGCGTAATGAAAATTGCATAATTAGATCTGGACCACCCTATACAGTTGGTGCTTTTTGCCTGATATGAGAAAGCACCTAAAAATAATTCAAAACTGATTTTGAATTGCTACAAGTCACAACTCTGTTTTTTTTTCTTTTTAATAACTATAAAAAGAATTGATTAGCAACTCCATGTAATATGTTTGACCAAACACCAGCAATTTCATCTGAGATGTTCATGTGCATTACAGGGAGACAGTAATAAATGTGCCCAGTTTCTATTTACTTTGATCATGTCAGTTTACACAGCCAGAGAATTCCATTTTTGTGCCATGCTGTGTTTTCAACTGAAGTTCTTGTTTGAAGGTTACAGTTATGCGTTCATCTGCTTCTTTTATGCAACTGTTCATGAGTCATATACATTTCCTGCTTTGCAGACACAATGTGAAGAAAAATGTAAATACATTAACAATTATGATAAAAATATGAAAAAGTACATACAGTAAGTTACAAATCAACTGTATATGTAGCACCCATATATAATTATATATATAATTATTTTTAATGTAGGTATTTTTGGCTAATTTGACATCCTTACTTCTAAGCAAATAATGGTCTCAAGGAGCGGGCCTAAGATAAACTAATTGGGTCACCTTAATGTTAGTGTTCAAAGGATTTACCTAGGGGCTTTCCAGTCATACCAGTTTTTAACAACTGATTTCCAGGAAGGGTGGCACGGTGGCGCAGTGGGTATCGCTGCTGCCTCGCCGTTAGGAGACCTGGGTTCGCTTTCCGTGTCCTCCCTGCGTGGAGTTTGCATGTTCTCCCCGTGTCTGCATGGGTTTCCTCTGGATGCTACTGTTTCCTCCCACAGTCCAAAGACATGCAGGTTAGGTGCATTGGCGATCCTAAATTGTCCCTAGTGTGTGTGCTTGGGGGGGGTGTGTGTGTGTGCCCTGCAGTGGGCTGGCGTCCTGCCCGGGGTTTGTTTCCTGTCTTGGCTGGGATTGGCTCCAGCAGACCCTTAGGATATAGTGGGTTGGATAATGGATGGATTGATTTCCAGGATAAGGGCCATTTTGCTATCTGTCCTCAATAAGCTTTCAGTATGTGGTGAGTGGGGTGGATTTCTTGACTGAATTCTTTGTGTGCTACTGAAAAATGTTGTGCGCTGAAGCTTAAAAAATTCTGCTTCATAGGTGCACTTTATAAGCAACATTGCCAGAGATTTGGCTCTGAAAATCTTTGTTGAAAAAAATGTATTTAAAAAATGGTTGAGACTTGATAGGTATTGAAATGGCACGCTGAAACACATGCTGAGCACACAGAAACCAGTATGGTTGTTGGAACATATGCTTAGGACATATGAAAAAGGATTTGGAGCAAGAGGTATCCTAATTGTGCTTATGCATTTTGATGAATTATTAATAAAGCAATTTTTCACTTCATCAGTAACGAATAATACATACAATTCAATCTGGAAAATTACAGTATATATTTGAATTTGAATATGGTATGTTGTTTTAATATATGCTGACCTAGCAGGTATGGGAGTTTCAAAAGATATGTTTATTTCTCAGGAAGATGTAGCACAAGGTGAAAAAGTTTCTGGCAATAAATAAGATTAAGTCTGTTTTGTAATTCCAAACAAAACTGCAGCACACAGTAAAACCTTCAGATGTTTGTGGCATTATACTGTATAAAGGCAACTGTAAGGAATATCCCATTAGCCTCCTGTTTTATCTTGGTAGAGTAACATATATATTGCTCTACTTTCCCCTGTTGTATTATTAATATATAGCCTTAGAATGCCTAATCTCACAGACTTACCACTCTTTATAAGGTGTTATTGTATATAACTTATCCCCACCTTCCCTTCTATATCTATAACCTCAGGCAATTAGATGTAGTTAAAAGATAAGCAGGAGTTAAGTTACAAATAAAATAATGTATTATTGATAATATTCATAAATAATAACAATATGCAAAGTACATTTGAATATTGGCAACCATACAACCTGATTAAATGGTGATGTGTAGTTTCAGGTGGCACACAGACTTGTAGTTACTTAAAATGTCTCTAGTTAAGGCATCATTGGTGCTTAGCTTTCAGCCACATGTCTGTTCAATATGTCTGCTGAGCTGTGCTCTTCATTGTGTTGTCTTCATCATCACAGGTTAGCAACAGAGATGCTTCTTCATCATATGTTAGTAAGAGAGAAAGAGTAAGATAAAGCAAGCAAATTTATGGGTTTTCTGTCCAACCCCTACAGCCAATAGGACATCATGGTACTTAGAGGCCTCTGAGACAAGCCAATTCCAAACAGCCATATCTCAGACCAATGGGGGAAATAGAACATCTTAACACCTGCAACCCTAAACCATATGTTAAACATCCTGGCTTCCTTGCCCGGTGGGGGTTTAAGACACATCTCCCAAATCCTGTCGTAAAATTACAAAGAGACTTAGTCGTAAAGGGGGGGAAACACGAATGCCTCTCACCAAAGTAACACTAAATTACATTGCTTTGCCTAAATTATAAATAAAGACATACAAAACATTTATCAATTTATATGCAAAATCTTACCTCACAACACCTCCGCACTTAAATGAAGAATGAAAATGCATTAATTTGACATAGCTCACTCCAACATGGAGCAGTGCAGGATGAATGAAAGCCTTTTGTATTTTTATGTATCTAGTTTATCTTTATTAGTTATTGAATAGTTTACTTATCATAATGTTTTGTAGAACTGGTGTAAAACTAAGCTAGTAGTCCAAAAATAAATATGGAAACAAACAAGAAATAAGGCTGCTACAGTGCTTCCTCACCCGAGTTTAGTTCTCTATATGTTTGGTGTTTACACATTTTCACACTTTCATTGGAATTTTCATTCAGAGTTCAGGTTTTTCTGCCAACATATTTTAAATGTTAACATTCAATTTATTCTACATGCAGTGATTATGTACTATGATGGACTGGTGTCTGTTCTAAGGTTTGATTAGTGATTGTTGCTGGTGGGTGCTATCAATCATTTTGCAAAATTTGTACATTTAATTTTTATTACCGTCCATGAAATTATTGTGTTTTAATTTTTATATTTTCATGTCTTCTACCATATGGTGGATTTTTCTCTATGACATCATGGCAGTCATACCATACAAGACCGCAGTGCACAATAAAAGTAGTGTCAAAGCTTTGGATAAAAATAAAAAAAAAATGTAACTTATGTATTATTCTAGTTCGGGAAAGGAATCTTTAGGTGTGATTAGAATTTGCTGGTCTTGTTACTTGACAATGCCTTCTGTCTCATTTTTTGGTTTTCTTGCTGAGTTTTTGACCTTTTAATGTCTAAACCTTTCATTCTCTTTTCATTTAAACCTATACCTGTACTGTCATCTCCTGGTGTAATACCTTGCTTATAGTGTTAACCAAATAACAGTTTGCTTACAAAAGTGGTATTGTTTCCAAACTACTTTGTAATGGAAATAGAATGGTACAGAAAAGTAAGATTTTTATGCATAGCACTATTCGTACTGTCTACTATAACTGAAGTTTTACAAAGTCTCTTTAAAAAATATAGAGATTAAATATTGAAGAACTTGCACATGTCAATATCAAATAGACACTGAAACCAACAGTAAGCACAATAAAATTATTAATACGTAAAATAAGTCTGGGTTCCGAAAGTAACAATCAAGAATCAGAGTCTAAATATGAGCACTGCATTTGAGAGTAATGGTGCACTTTTCTGTTAAGGAACAAGAAGGCCTGCTTCCAAATGTTTTGAGAAGGAAATACTGCACACTCAGCACTGAGAGAGTTTAATAAGTGTGTCCCACAATCTGATGACAATTTTCATGTCATATTATTAAACCGTGAATTGTAGCAATTAGGTATTGCAATGTTGCTGAACAAAGACGTAATTTACATTTTAAGTTAGGGACCATCTTTTCTTGCGGTGGGTCTGGCACCCTGCCCAGGGTTTGTTTCCTGCCTTGCGCCCTGTGTTGGCTGGGATTGGCTCCAGTAGACCCCCGTGATCCTGTAGTTAGGATATAGCGGGCTGGATAATGGATGGATGGATGGACCCTCTTTTCTGGCATTTTTATATGTTTTGAAATAGAGTTTCCTTCCACAGTACAAAGAAACACTGGTAGAAAGTCTTGGAATTTCCCTTTTATGTATGTGTCATACAAAATACCTATAGTTTGTGTGCTGTACAAAAATTCATAACAGCAATGATTATTTCTTTAGCACATTTTTGCGCATAGAATGTAGTTCAAATATGTTATAGAAAATGTTTACAAGAGAAGAAAAACAAATTACAAATAGATAATAATTAGAATTAATAAATACCAAAAATAATGAGGAGGACTTAATTGCAGACCTCCAGTGGCAGATCCCTCTATGGCTCTAACCACAGGACACGGTGACACCATTCAGGGCCTATGGCCAGAGGTGGAAATGACGTAGGTTTGGAAGGTTTGCCTTCCAAGTTAGAAATGGAAGTGCTGTTGATGCTTAGTGCCCTTAAATGCAATAGATAAGAATAAATCAATACACATTTACATAATATAGATACACAGTTATTAGAAAAAGCAGATTCCTAATATAGAGATTCTTTTTCAAGTCTTTATAAATAGGTCTAATGACATTGTCAGATTGCCAGAGAAGAGAGAAAACAAAAACAAAAAAACTCCAGGTGCACGAGGAATTCCAAGGTCAAAAGACCATCCAGCTCCCACTCAGCTTTCTACCTAATATAAAAGTGCTCAGGTGGTACCTTATTGTTTTTTAAGCTTTGTCCTAGGAGATTTGATGCAATGGGTCTCATCCACAGTTGGAATATCCACTTATGTTTCAACATAATTTTAACAATTTTAACTTAGCTTTGTCAAACAAGGGATAACTGGGCATTTTTTGAAAAGTGAGCATATCTTCATCATATTTTATTCTTGCTTCTTCAACCTTAAAACAAAGAGATTCTATGCAAGGCTGAATTCTGTTCAGTAAATAGGTACAGCTGAATGGAAAAAGGTCAATACAGTATATTGTCAAAGAAAGCAAAAGATAGGAACTTAAAGGTTTTGGTGCTTTTTTTGTTTATCCAGTGATGTTTACTTTAAACAGCCATCTTTCTTTCTTCTGCACTTAGAACAGCATAGCTTAGAGTGTACTACCTACTCTTTATCTGATAACTAAATAAACTGATAGATAGATAGATAGATAGATAGATAGATTGGATGTGGCACAGTGGCGCAGTGGGTAGCGCTGCTGCCTTGCAGTTAGGAGACCTGGGTTCACTTCCCGGGTCCTCCCTGTGTGGAGTTTACATGTTTTCCCCGTGTCTGCGTGAGTTTCCTCCCACAGTCCAAAGACATGCAGGTTAGGTGCATTGGCAATTCTACATTGTCCCTAGTGTGTGGGTGTGTGTGCACGCCCTTCAGTGGGCTGGTACCTTGCCCTTGGTTTGTTTCCTGTGTTGGCTGGGATTGGCTCCAGCAGACCCCCGTGACCCTTTAGTTAGGATATAGCAGGTTGGAAGATTGATAGATTAGAGATCTGGCTGTCTTGTACATGTGACATCTTTAGGCTAATAACCTGAGAACAAGTATTATGGGACATCATGAGAATACTTTTAACACTACCATTAAAAGAATGAATGCATATTAAAGTCTATAATAAACATCATTAAAATTGTTGAAAATGTGTAACATGTAATCTCAATGCCATTTTGTTTGGTTGTGAGCCACATCATTTTCAACTTAGCTTGTGTACAGTTGCTAGCCATGTTGTTATGCAGGACAATCAGATTGTATAGGATAGAATAGTAACCAAAAAACTTTGAGTGTGTCTGTGTTAGTTATAGTAGTCATGGTTTCAGAATTTGTGCAATGGTATTTTGACTTTATTTAGTGTTTTAGCTGTGATGACAGAAAGGGAAGATTCAATGCTTTAACCTTTGCTAGTTTTGTAAGTTATGTTTCATCTCCTGCTCTTTATTTGATAATATTCTGTGCCTTTTTCCTGTTATGGTATTACAAGTGCTTGTTATTTGCTGGTTTTCTAAGTGTATATCCAGTCCACCTTCATATTTCATGTTTATAGTTTTCTGTCCTGATTTCATCCAATTGATTTCACTAATTCCTTTAAGGGTAAGACTAATTTTCCATTGGCAACTTATGCTATGTTTTCTTGGTTCATACATGATTCTGACATGGTACTGATGTTCTTTCTCATGGAGTAAAGTTAGGTCAGCCCCATGGCTCCCCTACTGAGCAACTGTCAACCACATAGCATCATACATTCTTCCATCAAATATCCTTTTTTATCCACAAATACATCTAATGATTTTGAGTTTCTGTTGGCACTTCTGTAGCAACATTGCTTTAATTTGTGGGGTTGCTTGCCCTACACCCAATTCTTCTCCTTTCTCTTTGGGGAGTTGTACTGGCCATGGAATAATATTGTATGACAACATGACAGTCATAACTTTTACGTTTAAAGTAGATGCCTAGTATGAACTTTTTTTTTCAGAGGAGTAAATGGATTTCCACTAGAGTATTCAATCAAGCAAGTATTAGTAATAATCCAAAAATCGGCAAATACTGTAGACAAGGAAATGTGTAATTACAATGAATTTTGTGCAGCCTTTTAAGTTACATCATCATTCTGAAATGGAACATTCTGGTTTACACACCATTTAGAAACTGACTTTAATCTTGACCACTCGATAACAATACAATATTTATTTAATCTCTTCTTGATATCTTTATAGATCTGTGTGTTTTGGACTGTTACCGGTTGGACACCACAGCTCAAGAATTATGCAGACAATTATAGTAAATCATAGAGCTGAAATATTTGTTGACTGAAATGTATGTTTGTAAATGTATATAATGTTTAAATACATACTGCATACTTCAAAAAGGGCTGGAGTATTCAAGTGTGGTCTTGGACTTGTGCTGTTTTATTTTGTCTAGGACTTGTCTTGCACTTGGGGGAATTTGTACATAGACTTGTCTTGGTCTTGGTTATTGCTCTTGCTAAATCTGGTCTTTGATTTCTGTCAAGACCAGTTATATTTTAAATTATATTCTTTTGTGTCTAGATTTAATTAGTAAAGGGGGGAGCTTGATATGCTTAATTTCTTTACACACTTTCATAAAAGATTTTTTTTGCGGTTACTGGGTAGAATCATATTTGAGAATGTCCTGATTAATTTTACTTAATTTTTAAAATTACTACTCTCTTTTTCTTATTGTTACCTTTCATATGTGATGTTGTTAGCCAGTAAAACTGACCACGCAAGCAATGCTGTATCTGAACATTATGAACACAAGAAAATGACTCAGATTTGTTCTGCACAAAAGCTTTTGTGAAAACTTTAGTGGTGTCAGTTAGGGTATAACTTGTTAGGTGCTTTGATTTTTGGTTAGCATTTTAGTCTAAATCATTAAACTGTTGAGAATTTAACTGTTTAACTGTTGATTAATTTGTTTTAAATGATTGCAGGTACTTCAAGTGCAGGTTTATTTATTTGAAAATACATTTTGTTCTCAAGATTTTCATAAGATAGTACAATCTTAGAGAACTGTCATCAGAGGAGTATTGGCACTGTAAGGTAGTGAAGCACACATACGAACCTACAAGGGAAAAGGTCATAAAATATATTACATTATAGTAGCTGAATCATTGAGAAGAGCTATATAGAGCAGGTACCAAACTTTTTGAAAAGCTAAACTCTTTCATAAAGTAAAGTTTATGCAGTATGGATGGAGTGTTTGGCACAGTTTAGTCTTTGTAGCTTTTTGTTGTTATTTAACAGCATAGACAATTTTACTGCTATACTGATATACCATAGTTCAGAGATGGTTTGGATCCGTGTGGTACATTATATTTAAATCTGATGTTGAGTAGTCAGGTCAGTAGTTAGATCAGTTTAAAGTGATTCTGACTTCAATACTGCACACCACCATGTACCTGTATAAGGAGGTGGTTACAAATTTTTGTTAGAAAGTGTTGAGTGTAATGCCAGGTAAAGACACATATTTTAAATGAATAATATGGCATAATTTGATCCTAAATTGCTGTTTGGCTGAACTTGTTTTTGGTGATTATATATAACAATGCAGCCTGATGATCTAAAAAAATAAACATTTATTTAGTCTTACACGTCACCCAATAAAAATGTTAAAAAAAATCATTAACTGCTGAGAGAATTCATAATGTTTCTGTAATTTGGAATATGATAATATCTTTGCTCATAATTAGAGCTACATGTTTACCACCGCACCTCAATGTTCTTTTGTGTATGCCCGCAAAATGCCCCCCTCTATGACCTACCACCCTCTGCTTAATAACTGGTGCTATGTGCAGTAGTCATGGCAAAAGAGGGTGTAGGTCATAAAAAAGGCCAGAGCAGGACCTCACTAGTCCTCTCCAAAATAGGCCTCACCCCAGGCAGCCCAGCACAGGGCCAAAATGGGTCACTGGCTTTAAAAGTGCAAAAATACTTGTAAATGAAAAATGCCCTTCAAGGCAGAGTGAAACCATACAACAAACACTATTGTAACATACCAGTGATATCATTTTGCATACTTCAATCCATTGTCTAAAGTCAATCTGCAGAACAATAACAAAGCTGAGTCTCAGCTCAATCAGAGAATTAGCAAATTTCAACTGGAACCAGTTGAATTCTATTTAAGAGTTGTTCTTCAAGAGGACTCATTCTTGACTTAGTTTTGCTTTCATTTGGACTTGGTCCTGTCTTGGTTTTCATACCCCTTACACTCAGTCATGTTGAAATTGCATGGTCTAAGACTTGTCTTGGACTCAGTACTGACTTTAGAGTAATAAAGTAAATAGATACGATCTCTCATATGAACAGAAGCATAGACAGCAGTATTTAAACAAACCAAACACATTTAATATCCATAATAAAGAAGGCAATGGGGTATAACTAAAATAATTTACAATCCATAACATATCAGTCCTGTAAATAGGTGCCAGGTATCCTGATTATAACAACTTGCCTCCTTCCCGCTCTATAGACAGGAGAATACTGTATATAAACATACTAATATTGACCTTCCATCGTGCAGAAAACTTGACACTCATTTTTCTAATCTTATCCCCATTAAGGTATTGCTTAGTATGTCATCCATTGCAGTTTGTTTGACTTCTTTGCAAACTGCTTTTATGAAGCTGCTCATTATGACAGGCACCATATGAAATATAACGAAAATAACAGTTATAGTCATCCTGCAACATCAATTCAGTAGTATAAACATAAGAGCAGGGTTTTTGATATGCAAAAGAGGAAATTAACGTGTTGATTGCTTGTTGTCGTGTTTTCAGGTGATACAAACTGAGGGGGTTATCTGTACAATATACAGTAAATGATGTTAATGCTTTGAGTCAATGAGCCATGAACTAAAGACATTTTTTCTTTCATTTTTCATTTATTCACACTTTACTATGTCAAGCATAAGTGCCATAATTTCATCTTCCTTATATGATTAGGCCTTAAAATAAAAAGAGCAGGATATTAACATAAATGTCTGATGTTTATGAATTTTCATTTTGAAGACTTTTAAGGCCAACACTGAAAAACTTTTTGACCTTGAGCGAATGTCTCAGGCTTCAATGATAAGCATTTGCTAGTTGTATTGTAGTCGTTACCAAAATGTTGTTTGTTTGGTATAGGATATGCAAAGCTAAAGAAATATTGATGTATATCTAATTCATTAAAAGATGATGGCAATAGAGCCTCCTGAGCAGCCAATGTCATGAGCCATGTACATTATAGATTTTTTTTTCTTCGACCTCCTTTATGTCCTGGGGTGATTATGAAGCCCTATGCAAAGTCATTGTGATAACTGACAACAAACAGCCAACACCATTAGCTTTGTACTACCAGATGTACAGCATAATATTAAAAAACTGCAACTGCTCTGTCCTTGATTTAGGGGTTGGGTTGACTTTGCCCTCCATTCATTAATTTGATGTAAATAAATCTTTGGTTATGAAAAGCCAATCTCAAAAAACTAATTGCTAATCCAATACAGTGAAGATTAAATGCTAAATGTTTAGTAATAATTCAAATATCTTTTTTTATCTATATGCCAGATGTATTATTGCTCCCAAAAGAAAAAAAATTAATCCAAGCAAGACATGCCTTGCAGGTAAATAACAAAAACATCACAGCCCTTTCCACCAGCTCTGCTGCTGCTTTGGGTTTTATTAGTGCCGAAACATTTGAATTAACACCTTTTATAAAATGCATTACACATTTACAGCCACTTTCCTTATATTTATGTAAGTAGATGTAAGCAAATGTTTTGTTCTAGGTAGATCAGCTAAGTATAATTTAAACAGAATAACAACTTAGTACTATATTTTACTGTGAAAGTTCTAGTGTAGAAAGCTGTGTTATATAGTGTAATACTGTCATATGCCAGTAAGCAATAAATATATAAACCTACATTAATTCTCTGTATTGCATTATTTTAAGGTGAATAACATAGCAAAATGTCTTAGAGTGATGCATATCTTCATGAGTGCAGGAACTTTAAACTTTTCTTTGTGCTACACACTAAGTTAGAACTGGATTTAGAAGCTACAAGTACTTCAGAAGTATTCTGCTTAGGTCTCCTACAACGCATCATCTTTCCCATCTGTCCATTCATCCATGTGTGATACCTGATTACCATTTTTTACAGTTGATTTGGCACATGCCTCAGCTGACAATTAATGTTTGCCAAAAAGTTCATTTTACTTCCACACCATTCTGTCACTTGTGTTTAACAGAATGATATTTCTCATTGTCTTCTACAAATTTTGATATGTTTAGTAAGTATATACAAATGGCACTGTACACTTGTCATCATTTGGCATAACGCTTAGTTACTTAAGTCTTGTTGATCAAAATAGATCCTGTATGTTTCCAGCAAATTAGTCTCACTAGCAAAACTTTGTATGTATGCAATCATTGTTTAAGGGAGCACATGCAAAATAAATCAACAAACTTTCATAATAAGTCATGAAAATAGTGCAGAAAATTGCAGTGAGGTGGTATTGTTTGTGTTATGTCTGATATCGCAACGTCAGTCACAGTAAATGTTGAACTCCCATTATGAAGGAGGTGTGTTGTATCATGGCTCAACCAATTGGGTTGGGCATGCAATCAGCTTCACAGGTATGATTCATGCACTACACTTTAAATTGAAAAACATTCACAGTTTGCAGCAGGACTCTAAACAGAACTGTTACAATGCAAGAACCAGTGCAGGAAAAGTTTGGGACAGGAACAACACTCTGCTCATGGAAGAGTAGGAAGAGGAATAAGAATATGTGGTGAGGCTAGGGTGAGGGGAAGACAGCATGGCAGAGGAAGAAGCAAAAGTGTTCAAGGTCATTAATTTGTCTCAAATGAAGTGAGGGCAACAATTGTGGACCATGTGATCAACCATTTTCTTACAATGGCAGAGGCGGGACAATGAGTATTGCCTAATGTCAGATGGTCGACTGTGTCCTCCGTCTTTCAAACATTTCGGACAGGAAAAAGAAAGGAAGAAGAAATATGGAACATAGTGATTTCTAATCATTCTATTAGACTTCGGGAGATCCAGAGTCCCATTACAGAAGATAATGGCATCTTTCGAAAAATCAATTCTGTCAACCTCCCTACGATAAGTAGAGTGTTGAACAGACATCGATTTACGATGAAATAACTGTGCAATGGTACCTTTTCAAATGAACCATGAAAGAGTAAAGAACAGATATGTACTTCACAGTACTATATTGGACAATGTACATTCCTGTAATACCATATCTTTACTACAGGATGTACTGTGACTGCTATGTAGAATGTGGAACAATAACACTTTGATGTAGCTGTATGATTTCTATCCCCACTAATCATTTTATTTATTCTTGGTTGTAGACAGTCATGGAACTGGAATCAAGTGAAATCCCTCACAGGTTTGTGTTTGTGGATGAAGCTGGTTTTAACTTGATCAGGAGCAGAAGACGTGGCCGAAATGTAATAGGTCAGCGAGTGATAGTAGATGTCCCAGGCCAGCAAAAAGGCAATATTACAATGTGTGCAGCCATATCAGAGAATGGTGTGGTCACCCATGGAGCCATCCTTGGGCCTTACAATACTCAACAACTACTTATCTTCCCAGAAACTCTGTACACAAATCTCATTCCAGAAAATGAGACAGGTTTGGTCAGAATAGACTTGCCAAATTATGTAATTGTGTGGGACAGTGTCAGCTGTCACAGGACCAATGCCTTTCATAAATGGTTCAGTGCTCACTCAAGGATACACATGGTGGTCCTCCCACCCTTTTCTCCATTCTTGAATCCAATCTAGGAGTTCCTTTCAACGTGTAGATGGAAAGTATTTGATCATTAAATGACCAGGTGTTCTTTCTAAGTGCAATGGAAGCAGCTTCTGTGGACGTAACGGCAGAATCTTGTGGAGGGTGGATGTGCCATTGAAACAGAATTTTCCCACATTCCCATTGCAAGAGAAAATATAAGATGTGAACTGATGAAAATATGTGGACAGACAAACATCTGCATGATGTTTAGTTGAGTACAATGTTGTGATTTTTGTCAGTTTATGGATATTTTGTTGCTGTTATGTATACAGTGCTGGATGTATTTCTTCTTTTGACTATTTGGTGCAATGTACTGTCTTTATTGTATTCCAGTAAAAATGTTTTATATTCATGTATGTGTTTTTTATTGTTAATGTACTATAATGTTGTAATATTATGTTGTTACTATAGCATTGTTGCACTCATGACTGACATTACATCAATGTGCTTAAACATTTTGCATTACTGACATTCTCTTTTTTATTTTGTTGATGTGTAATGGAATTCATTCCTCGCTGTACTCACACTTTGTTTCATGTAGCTGCCATACAACCCCCAAAGCATATTAGATCCTCTTCCGTACTTAACAGTTGGCAAGATGTTATTTTCTTCAAATGCTGCTCCTTTTTACACCAAACAAATCATTTGTGGTTGTGGCCCAGGTTCGATTTTACCTTCGTCTGTATACAAACATTTGCAAATACCACATGTATTTTTTTTACATTTTTTTTTCAGTTTATCAAATACCACTGTCATAAAAATTCTACTTTTAGGTTGTTTTCTGTCAAAATTGTATTTACTATTTTTACTTCAATTGTCAACAAAATATGTAATTTGGCAGAGGGATATCAAGACTTTTGCATGGAACTGATAGATAGATAGATAGATAGATAGATAGATAGATAGATAGATAGATAGATGTACGTGCAAGGTTGCAGGTATAAATATAGTATTTATTAAAATTCATAGGCATAAAGAGAGCATGTTTTACTACTATAATTTAACCATATTTTGTCAAACAACTCGACACAGCACATGAGTCAAAGTTTGCCACATCTAGGTGGAGTGAAGGTGGAGCAAACAGCATTAAATATTACGGTTGTCTCTCCAGCAAGTTGTTGAGTACTGAAAAGTAACAGGAGGAAACAAAATTTAAATTGACCCCTGAAGAACACCAGCTGTCCTTTATAAAAAGATGACATTGGAACATATTAAAGTACAAACCAAAGTAACTTGAATGACTCAGTCAGACCCCCACCTTAAATTCAATTGGAAATCTGTGCAATAACATGAAGCATGCAGTTGAACAATGGCTTACTGCTAATTTCAGTAATCCTGTATACTGTAGTTCTTAAAATGAGTCAAAGTGAATATGTGTTATGATTTTGAAATTAAGTTAAATATGGATCCACTGAGCAGTTTTGTGTTTTCACTTTGAGATTGGGGGTTACAATGTGTAAACTACAAACTTGTGAGTGATTTTTTGTAGGGGCCTTTCAACTTCATAAAACATGACATTACTGTACAGCATAAAATGTTTTAAGTTGCAAAGAAATGCACTATTTTAAAGCATTTTCAACCATCTAAAGTGGTTATTAACATATAAATACAGACGGTTGACAGAGTGAGTGAGTAAGTAGTGACCTAAGATTATTTAAGCTTAGATAATAATATGCATAAGAATCATATGTACATACTTAAATACTGTGTTGTACTTAATATTGTGACTTAGGACAAAACTTCATTACAGTGCCTGTAGTGGACATGTTTTGCTATTTGCCAGTAGTCACTAACCTTTAGTCATAAGAATATAAGAAATCATAGAAATGAGAGGGAGACCATTTAGACCATCAGGCTGATTTGTCTGGCTAATAGCTAAGCTGTCCCAATAGTTTATCCAGACACTTCTTAAAGGTTTCAAGGTTTCTGCTCCAACAATATCTCAATAGATCATTCCAGATTCCAGACTATATCGGGAATACAGTTTCTGCATTGAGTATTTTTGTATTAACACTCACATACTGTACATATACTTGTATATGTACATAAATACTTGTTTTTTCAATGCAAAACTATTATATGAATAAATATACACACTGTAATCTTCACAAACTTTTCAGACTCATCTATTAATCCAAGCTTACTCATCACGACAGCGTTTTTGTAGTGCATTTCATTGCATCTTTCTCACTGCTTTTCAGCTCCTCAGGAGACTTGGTTAATCCAATGCTTTTTACACTTGGAGGGAGGGAGGTGCTGCGTCTGAGTTAAGCCCTAGACTTGCCCTCATTGGCTGATATATAATGCAAGCCTTCTTAGACTTTGACACATTTACTCTTATGAAGGTGCATTTTGTAAATGTTTGTGTACATGCAGGCATGTAAGTATTTTTATATTTGCATTTAAATGTATATGTTGTCACACACGTGTACATGGGAGGCAGCTAAAGGGCTTGAATGAGGGCAATTACAAATCAGACCAGGAGGTAGCAGAGTACACTGATTCTTTTTCTCACTCCCTGCAGACCATTCATGGGAAATTCCAGCTGGCCCTGTTGACGCCACTTCCAGGTGCGAACCTATAGATGAAGGCTTTTCTGGTTCCGGCCCCCTTGATGTCATGTCCGCGCCCGAGCCTATGGTTGAAGACCCTTCTGATCCCGGCCCCTTTGACGTCACTTCCTATCCTGACCTTTAAAAGCCTCCACCTTTCCCCTACTCCCTCAGTTCTGTTTTGGACTCTGATTTGTACACACCAGTGCTATCTTATTTGTTTGCAATTTTGCAGCCAGGAAAATAATATATGGGTGGCTGCCCCAAACCTTGCTATGACTCGTGGTCAAGTTTATGACAATGCATAATTATTTACTTGTTTTTACTGTTTAGTTTATTGTTTCGTTGTTAATTTTAAAGCTATTTTTCTTTCTTTCTTCAGTTAAATGACTAAAGTATTTAACAGGCCAGGAGGAGATAGTCTTGCGGTGCATCACACTTAACAAAGCATCAGTTAAGTAAGTGTTTCATAAGAACCTCAACAACCTATGGTACACCCATAGCTAATTTTACTCACATTATATAATAATAACATGAAATCTGGACTCAGTAATCCTTTCTGTGTGATGATCTTTTGTTCTCGTGTTTGCTTTGTGAAGTGCCCTGTGATGGTACACATTGTCAAAGTAGCCACATAAAATAAAGACTGATCCATTGACTCATGGCAGTTAAAACATTAACAAAATGTTCAAGAATGGTAGAGCTAGGAGCTCATTAATATTTCTTTCTTTTTTTAATCGTTTGTTTATGATTTTACTATTATGACAGCAAAGTCATTGTTTCCACCATTTCATAAGATTATTATTTCCTTGGGACGGTTGTTTTTTTTTGTGTGTGTATGAATGGTCAAGGCAGCCATGTTGTATAAGAAGTACTATCCAAACTGATTTAAAAATAATGCAAAGACTTTCAAGAAAATGTTATTTTTGATTGATATTTTGGTTAAAATATATTGGTTTCAAATCCAGTTTTATTCACGAGTTTGAGTTTAAAATCTTCCTAAAGTTTGGCATGCAGTTTCATGACCATTAGTGTTTCTGACCTTTTCTACGTCAGGTTTCCCAATTATAACATCCCAAAAAGAAATCTCTTGCCAATCTATTAAAAATTTCACTTGGCTCCTGTTACAGACAGCAAGTATGGTTGGTTACTTATTATAGTATACTTTATTCCACGGGTGTCAAACTCCGGTCCTGGAGGGCTGCAGTGGCTGCAGGTTTTCATTCTAACCATCTTCTTCATTAGAGACCAGTTTGTGTTGCTAATTAACTTATTTTTCTTTAGTTTTAATTAACTTGACTCAGACCCCTTAGTTGTCTCTTTTTCCTTAATTAGCAGCCAAACAATAATGAGACACAAAACACATGACCAGCTCATCTGTGTCCATCACACAATATCTGAAAATAAAGAAAGGTGAAGGTCTCAGTAAGGTTGATCTCTCAGCTCACCAAAACATCTTGACGGTGTTCTTAGAAAAAAAAGAAAAATCAACAGTTTTGGAAATGTCTGCTGTAGCAGAATGAGAGCAGCAACAAGCTGTCGAATTAAATAACGGGTTTGATTAACAGCAAGAATTGGCGTCTCATTAAGTGAGATTGGTTGGAGTGAAATTGGTTGGAGTTTGAAATCCCAATTTAGCTGGTCATCTGTCAGCCCGTTTCACATCTCATTTCTGTTTGGCTGTCATTTAATGATGAAAGGAATACATTCAGAGGACTGAATCTTTAAAAACAAGGCTATTAAAATGAAGGGAAAAGAAGTTAATTAGCAGTGAAAACTGGTCAGTGATTAGGAAAAGAGTTAGAATGAAAACCTGCAGCCACTGCGGCCCTCCAGGCCCAGAGTTCGACACCCCTGCTTTAGTCCATGAGTGAAACATGAAAACAATGTTGTTTCCTGTTTCAAATTTATTGCAGCGCAAAACTTTTTTTAATTTCTACTTATAATGTACAATCTTAAGATACATTTAATAAACTTCACATGATGATAGAAGAGGTCATCTTGGGAATAACATGCACAGTAGATTGAAATGCTCATTTATAATAAATGAAGCAGGAGGTCATTGCACCCAGTACATTTTTTCACAACATGCTTCTCTCATAAATTAGCTATAAAGTTTGAGGTAATTGATACACCAGCCTCTGGTATTTCAAAATATGGATTCTAGCTGGGTAGTTCAACTGATAGCCCACCTTACGAAAATGAGCTATTAAGTTATTAATTAAAATATCAATAGCAAATGTGAAAGCTATAGTGATGCCCAGGGAGCAAATGTGTGCACACAACAAGTCTTTTTATGTAATTTTATCAGAGTGTAGTGCAGACAACAATTAAATTTGACAAAATATGCTAGCACATGGTAAGTGTATGACTTTATGTATTTTCAGTCTTCTTTGCTGTTACTTACATTTTGTGTCTCCATAAAAAAAATCTTGCAGTTTAACCCCAGGATGAATGGACTTGTGCAGTGAGTTTTATTTAATGTAGGCACTCTTCCAGTTGATATAGGAGATATTGACTTGCATAAGGTTTGGTTTGATGTTATGCTTATTTCATCAGAGATTGCTGATGTTCTTTCTAGTTTTCTAAGTACTAGCTTGTCAGGATGTGTGCAATATCATTTGTGTTGAATGATAAATATTGATTCTATTCCTATTGAGCTTGGTTTTGAATACTATTATTGGTTCATTAACCTTCTCAATTTATCCTCAGAATTATTTGCAAACAATAATTGATGGTATCTTTCAAGAGCTTTAAGGTTCTTACTGTAAGGTGATCCATGTATTTCAATTTAGAGCAAAGTGAAAGGATGAGGCATTTAGGAAATACTTGCACGTCAATACACTCTTTCTCAGAATAGTAAAAGGTCTGTTGGCACAGCTTCGACTGTGGTCTATTTCTGGGTCAATGTCTTCTTTACAGCACAGTAAACAAGTAATGTAGTAAAAGGGTTTCATTTTATATTGTCCACATAATTTACAGGTTAAAGTCTAGTAAAGAAGCAGTTACTGGAGAAGTTGTATGTTTTTCAGGTTGTAAGGAATCGTGGCATGTTTGGCATGAAAATTCTGGTGAAGCCATATCAGAATTTTCCTGCATGTATGCCATGTTCTCTAAAATATACATGAACTTACCTGTTTGATTATCATTTGTTAATGACTATCAAGACATGCAACTTTGCATAACTTTCACATCACAATAAAATCAATCAAACAATGGGATGCTGGTTCCTTGTCAGTCTCACTTGGCCTCAGATTGTTCTGAAGTCCTCTGACAAAAAACAATATTGATATAATTATTGAGAAAATTAGAGCCTTGCAGCCATCTGCTACCAAGGAAAATCTATGGCTAATCTGAAACAACAACACTTTGCACTAGACTCAAACAGCTTTGAGACGAAAACGACAATGCCAGCAAACAACTGAAAAAGAAATGTAATATTTACATACATACATTTACATACATATATATTTACATATTTACATTCTTTCCAGACAGAGGAATATCATAGTGTTGGAAGGAGCACATGTAGGCTTCCTTGGTGGCTTTTTCAAATTTGGTGATGTCTTCCTTAGTGGTGAATAAAAATCAAAATGCAGTGTAATGTCTTACAAACAATGTATTCCTGTTATTTTTCTCCTGCCTTTTTTTCAAATTACTGTCTTTAGGGGAAGAAATCACAGTAGACTTTTTGCACCTCTGTGCTGGTGTGTGCTGCATGGGCACACTCACTCAAGGGTAAAGAAAACACTGCAGGGCCAGTTGGTCCAGCCCTGACACCCTGGGTACAAAGACAGTTCCACATACTACAGAAAGGAATATTGTGCTAGGTAGCATGGCCCCCACATTCTAACGCGGGCCCCTAGGCCAGGATATCTGGTGGGCCCTTCACCTAGGGTTAAGGAAAACGTGATACCCAATAGGATTTAAAATAAAATAAGCGAGGTTAATGATGCAAAAACATAAGAAGTATTATGTACATTTATTGAATATATTAAAGTAAAGATCCTAATGAAAAACTTAAAATACTATCAAAAATTATTGCAAAATCTGTTTTCTAGCTTTCTTTGATGCAAAAGTTTCAATGACCTCACTAAAATCAACATGTTTAGCTAAATCATTTTCGATACACAAAATTGCTAGATGATTAAGTCATTTTTGACTAGTACTTTTTTACCATGTTTTTAATGAATTTGCCAATCTGCTACACGATCTTTCTGCTGAAGAAACAGTAACTGGAACTGTACAAAACAATTTAATAGCGAGACAGATATTGGCAAATATACCTTGAAGTTTTTTGGTGTAAATTGCGTTTAAAATTCTAATTGGGCTTTTTTCAACATCAAAAACTGTCTTGTAAATACTTTTGAAGTGAAAGATTTCATCCAGTAAGTCATCTAACAGATCTTCTGCATATGTATGTACAGGTTTTGCAGCTCTTGCGGTGAGTTCTCCAAGTTCTGAAAATTCAAAATGGGTGAAAATAATTCACATATGGCATCTACTATTTCAAATCTTGTCTTTAAATCGCTGATGATAAAATCCAATAATGGGAAAACTACCGAAATTTTGAAATCGTATTCTGGTTCTGTAGAAGGTTTTCGGTTATTTGGTAATTGAGTTTGTACTGCTACTACCTCAGCAACTGCTTTCGCCTCCTGAATAATACTTTCCCACGAGTTTTTCATGTACTCCGGCATTTTTGATATTTTTTTCTAATGTAGGGTTTCCTATAGGAAATTTTCCAACTAAAATAACAGCAGTTGTTACAGGCCTCAATTTTCTTGCAAAAAGCCGGAAATTGCGTCTTTTTGAAAATGGCAGCCATTTTGAAAAAAATCGAAATTTTAACTTTAACTCTTTATATCTGCAGAAATAAGTGATGTAAATGTTTAATTTTTTTGTGTTTTATTTCTTATTTAATTGTGTTTAAAACCATGTATAATTTGTTTAGGTTTATTGTTTGTAATATTTATAAATAAAGAATATATAAAACTATATGACACCAAATCAGCAATTAATATCAAAATTTTCGACCAGTGGAGAGGTTTACGTTTTATTTGGATTCGTAAAATGTCAAAGCGAGAATGTTGTAGAAAAATGTATGTAGAAATTTTTTTATCTGAAACTTTTTTTGATATTGTTTTTAGTTTTCAAAATATTTTATGCTGAAGTTGACACTCAATGCTGTAGGATCAATTCTTCCTTTCTGTTCATACGTTTCGTTTGTGCATAATATCTATTCAACCCGCGCCGGGCCCTTGTAATCCGGGCCCCCTGGCTAGAGCCCTGTCAGCTACCCCCCCCCCCCCCGCGGAGCTGATTACATTGAGCTTATAAAAAGAAAATTTGAGAGAAATTGCTTAAAACGATAAAAAACCAGCCCATAGTGGAGAAATATCACTAGTAATGAAAATCTAGGAACCAACTGTACACTGTATGTGTTGACAAAGGCATCAAGTGTGCAAGAGAGATCCACCTTAAAGATGTGTGTGATAATACCTGTGCTTCATTATGGATGTTGTTGAAATTGGGGAATACTGGAACTCTGAACAGTCTTTCAGCTGTTCTCCATTGACATTCTCTAGCATGCTAAAGATTTGGTCAGTGAGGAAGACAGTGGCTGCAATAAAGATGGAAAACAATGGAAGTGTGAAAAAGCTGTAAGTGTCTTTTGAATGTTTGGAAATCTGTGTCCTCCAAGGGTCAAAGTAAAAGAAAATGGTTTATGTAGTAGTGTAGTCAACATTAATCAAGTGGATAAATAATACAAAAAGGTCTTGTGGATTTTTATAAACAATAATTACAGTATATTCAAAAAGTATTCAGACCCCTTCATGTTTTGTTATGTTGCAGCCTTATGCCAAAATTGCTTAAATTCATTTTATCCTTCATCAAGAAACACTTGATACCTTAGAATGACAAAGTGAAAACAAGATTTTAGAAGTTTTTGCAAATTTATTAAAATTAAATAGCTGAAATATCACAAGTATTCACACCCTTTACTGTGACTTTTGAAATTTGGCTCAGGTTCGTCCCGTTGTATTGATCATTGCTGAGATGTTTCCACACCATGTAGGGTAAGTTCAATTAATTGGACATGATTAGGAAAGGCACACACCTGCCTATTTAAGGTCCCACTGCTGACAGTTTGCATCAGAGCAAAAAAACAAGCCAAGAAACTCCACATAGAGCTTAGAGACAGGATTATCTTGAGGCACAGATATTAATTAATTAAGTCATTAATTAATTAATTAATTGATTCTTTGCATTTATATAGCGCTTTTCTCACTACTCAAAGCGCTTTATGGAATCTGGAAAAGGCTAGACATTTATTTTCTGAATTGAAGGAGCCCAAGAGCACAGAAGCCATTTTAATTCTTAAAGGACAGAAGTTTGGAATAACCACACCTGTTCCTAGAGCTGGCTGCCTAGCCAAACTGAGTAGTCTTTGGGGGGTTTGGGGGTGTAAGAGAGGTGACCAAGAACCCAATTGTCACTCTGCTGTGATCAAGAGAACCTGTTTGAAGATGGGAGAAACTCTCAGAAGGACAGGGGCTCACTGCAACACTCCACCCAACTGGACTTAATGGCAGAGCATCCAGACAGAAGCCTCTCCTCAGTAAAAGACACATGGAAGCTTGCTTGGAATTTGCAAAAAAGCACCTAAAGGACTTTCTGGCTATGACAAACCCTTAGAAACCAAGACTGAACAGTTTGGCCCCAATTCTAGGTATCATGTCTGGAAGAAACCAAGCATATTAATCACCTGCAAAATAAATACAATTCCAACTAGTGTGTGATATTGAGCCTGCAACTACAGACTTTACTTAAAACGTTTGTCTAAACTTTGATAAATAAAACAATAGATCAACATCCTCAGAAGAGACACGTTATTGTGAACCAATGTTTATTTCTTGTAAAATTCAGATTTTTGATTACAGGTTGTAAAGTTAACTTGACCTTAGTTGTTTCATTTTATTATGAAGAATATTTCTGATTTCTAGTTCTTTCACATCTGCCTTTACACTGAAAACAGTTCTTAGTGTTGTTTATAATCAATCTTGGCAGCTCAGAAATGAAAAGCATAGTGTTAAATTGTTTCATTTTTATGAAATTAACAATAGACTTGTGAAACAATTAGCTTTCTTAGTTTTTGCTTTTAGAGCTTGTTATTTGTCACATTAAATCATTTTTCCTTTAATGTCATTATTATTTTTTAGTTTACTTTTTCAGCACTATTCTGTTTCTTGTACTCATTTATTAGATCTGTATTCAAGATTGTTTCATAGTGCCATCTGAGTTCCAGTTTTTGGGTTCTCCACATTAAGGCCATCTGTATCAGCTTCTGTATTTATTTGAAGTTTAGAGTCTGTCGAGGGAATTTTGCATCAAATGCAAAAATTCCAGACAGACAAAGCTTTCTCACTAAGTCTTTCCTTTGTTTTTTTGTTTTTTTTTTGACAAAGAAAGGATGCTGTTTTATGCATAGGGCCATTTTACTTAACATGAACATCATGATATCGCAAGTCACATAGCATTACATCCCCAGCAGCCATATAGCACTAGGCACACAAAATGGAGGCTCCCATGAAAATTAGGACAAAATGGTGGAGTACCTACAAGTAACTGCAGAAAATGGTGACATCAGTTAAAAATTAGTCTTACAATATGACAACAAAAGTATGCCAACAAAATAGCAGTAGAAATAATAAATAAATTATAAAACAATAATGGAATGCCATTTATGCAAGTCTGACAGTTTGTTAAATGTCCTTAGGCAATCAGCAGCACATAATGCCCCCTTAAATTTTTTTCAAGCTAAATTGTGACAGCCTTTGTCAATCTACACGATAAAATAATACCATAAACACCTAGCAATATTTTTAATTTATCTGTGCGACAGTACACCTTCCTTTCCTATCTAATTGACTGCTTAGACGATGACAGATTCATATGAGCTGACAGTGCCATCTGAAGCAAGCAGGTAGAAATGGATTGTGTGTGGGTGCTCAACTGAGAGAGAAACTGGGGCGTCCAAAGATTTAGATGGCTTTGAATTGGGACTGGTAATTGTGAAAAAGATGGTATTTAGCAAATCCAGAGGACCTACTTTGACTTATTTACTTAACTTGACAATGAAATCTTTCTTAGGGAAAATCAGAAGGAGAAATTAGTAAATAATCAAGATATCACATTAACAATACCTAGCATCAAAATTGAAAACAGTAACCAAAATTCATAGGGGATACAGTAATAACTGTTTGTCCTTCCCTCACTATTCTTTAAAGTTTTTTAATTTAAAATCCAAAGCTTGGATACCAAACTATAAACAATATGCCTGCTTTCATGGAAATAATAGAACACGTCAGCACCTACTGAGAAAAGAACTCAAAAATCATTACATAGTGACATCCTGTGTATTGTATTGTATTGTATTGTATTGACCCCCTTCTTTTTGACACCCACTGCACACCCAACCTATCTGGAAAGGGTTCTCTCTTTGAACTGCCTTTCCCAAGGTTTCTTCCATTTTTTCCCTACTGGGGTTTTTTTGGGAGTTTTTCCTTGCCTTCTTAGAGAGTCAAGGCTGGGGGGCTGTCAAGAGACAGGGCCTGTTAAAGCCAATTGCGGCACTTCTTGTGTGATTTTGGGCTATACAAAAATAAATTGTATTGTATTGTATTGTATGTCTATTGTTTTATATTTCAGAAAGTAGGTTGTATTAAATGAAGCCCTGATGAATAGGTTTTTAATCAAATGGCAATTTACAAAAGTATGTATATAACTGCAGATGATTTTGTGATTTTGGGCTATACAAAAATAAATTGTATTGTATTGTATTGCATCAATATACAAGTAATCTATACTAATAAAAGGCAAAGCCCTCGCTGACTGACTAACTGACTGACTGACTCACTGACTCACTCATCACTAATTCTCCAACTTCCCGTGTAGGTAGAAGGCTGAAATTTGGTAGGCTCATTCCTTACAGCTTACTTACAAAAGTTAAGCAGGTTTCATTTCGAAATTCTATGCTTAATGGTCATAACTGAATCCTACTTATGTACATATATACGGCCATAGCCTGCAGCTCGGTCACCATGTGAGGCTGAGTTGCGTCCCCCATCACCACGCCTCCCACGTAGTTGGCTGCCTGCCTATATTGCGTCCCCCATACCCACACCTCCCACGAAATTGAGTGCCTGCCCATATAAGGCCGTCCGTCAGCAGAAATCCAATAGACACGCTGCCGCTAAATATTCGCAGGCAAATCAAAAAGTTAATACCGGGAATGCCTGTTAAACATCTTAGATTCACGAGTAGCAATTTGGGTGGTGAGATGTCTATCGAGGTGATCACTGTAATATTTATATGTCATTAAAATGTATTATTATCAGGCATGGTTTAGGCACGTATGTCATCAGGAAGGCACTAGAAAAAGGGACCTCAAGGTTACTATTATGGAAGTTAATTTAGAGCACGGATGCTGTGAATGTAAGAGCTGTAATAAATAAAGTTCCCCTGCATACTTTAAAAGAAGGTCTCGCCATCATTTCATTTTTTACAATTTGTGAAAACAAGACATGGTGTCAGAATAGAGGACAGTCATGGATTCTCTTAACCTGCCGGGAGAATGGAAAACGTTCCGACAGCACGTGGGGCTGATGTTTTCTGGCCCGCTAAAAGGCAAAGACGAGAGTGAGAAATGCAGCTACATGCTTCTGTGGACTGGGGAAAAAGGAAGAGACATTTTTAACACACGGACTCTCACCCAGGAGGAAGCCAAGGTACTGAAAACTTATTATGACCATTATGAGGCGTTTGTCATGCCTAAGACAAATACGACATTCGCGAGATACAAGTTTAATGAGAAGACGCAGGGCATAAACGAGACTTTTGATCACTTTGTAAAGGAGTTAAAATTGCTGGTGAAGGACTGTGCTTATGCAAACGAAGATGAGATGGTCAGGGATAGAACAGTGTTTGGCACAAACTCAGCAAAGGTGCGACAGAAACTTTTAAGTGCCAGGTCTGAGCTAACATTAAATAAAGCCATGGACATCGCAAGAGATAGCACAAGCACAGCTGAGAACCTTCGATGCATGTACTTCGAGCGGCTCACATGAACTGACTGTGAACGCAGTACACAGACAACAAGTAAGAGCTCCAAAGAGTGCTGAACAAAAAACGCATTACACAATTGAGAAGGCAGCAAAAGAATATGAAGCGAGTGACGCATACAAGCATATTCATAAGTGCGGCTACTGCGGAAACAAAGCACACGGTGGAAAAAGTCAATGTCCAGCTAAAGGAAGACAGTGTAAAACATGTGGTAAATTGAACCACTTCGCTAAAGTTTGCAGGACTGGGAAAGGTAAACCCATGCATGCAGTGTGTGATGTCTCAGATAAAGAGGAAGACGAGCTGTTTATTGATGCAGTAAGAAAGGAACAACCCTCTGAAGCTGAACAAGCCTTTGTAGACATATCAATAGGAAAGCAAGGTGTAAAGCTTAAGTTTAAATTAAGTTCATAGACACGATGCCACTAAATAGGCAAATCCACAACTTAATACCGGGATTGCCTATTAAACATCTTAGATTCACGAGTACCGATTTGGGTAGTGAACACTTCGATGAATGAAACCTGTTATCTTTACAATGGTTGACAAACATGGAATGTAACTTGAACACAGCACATCCTCCAAATACGAACCTGATGGAAAGAAATAATGATAATCAAATCCTTGATGACAGCAACACTCATAACAGTCACAAAACAATTACATTGACAATCATGTTACGTTATTTTTAAAATGTTTCCTTTTCTTTTTCATAACTTCTTTAACACACTACTTCTCCGATGCGAAGCGCGGGTATTTTGCTAGTGTAAAATATGTGAAAAATTGAAAAAATAGCATAGTAAATGAATGAGAGTGTCAGGAAGAGCAACCAGTGCTATTGTTTCCATTCATGACAGAGTCACTGGTAATTCAGCAATGGACTACATTAAGAAAAGTGTTTAGTTAATAGCTGTCTTAAAATTAAAAGAGACTGATCAAATAGGCTGCTGGAGGGTAACAATGTTTAGTCCAAGTTGTAGATGAGCTACAATGTGCTAGCTAACAACTGAGTACAACAGTTGTGCCAGAAGAAACATATTAGAATGCACAAAAAAAAATTTACTTTTATATTATTACCAAAATGTCATAGTACACTCCACCTCTCCAGGAGGTTGAATTCAAGAGCCTAGGGAAACTGATGGTGGATACAACTAGACACCGCATACCTTAAACCATGTTCTTTCTTTCCAGGAGAGGACTGGAAACACTGGTAGATCTGCACACTCCATAATGAAACCCGGAGGACAATATGAGACAGTGCATCCACATAAAGCTAGAAATAAGGATCAATACAGCATTTCCTGTCATTTGACCCAGAACCTGGATAAAAGCAGAAAACCAGAAGAGGGTTCAGTTTACTAGAAAGTTAAAAGTCTGCAGTAAAGAAGGATAAGAATAAATTAAAGAGTCTAGTTCAATCCTTCACGGCAGTATATCCATCTGCAGGATGATGCTGCCTCTTCAAGAATATGCAGACGTCTCTTTAGTCACCAGATCCCAAACCAATTGAACATTTGTCAGACTAGGGGGCTTTGCTCACCAACCCCCCTGGTCTGCTGTACGTGCCAGCCACTTTGCATCTCTGCCACTCACATATGTGGATTTCACTTTCACCAAACAACAAAACTTTTAATTATCATGGATACACCTCTTCATTGGGAAGAAACACTACTTTTCCCCGATGGCAATGCGAATTAGACAATCTACAAGTCTCCGACTTAAAGTTTAAATCTGAATCATATATTCAATCTCTTTTTGTTGTTCAGTTATTTCACCGAGTAATAATTTCCATTTGTTTGCCCTAATGTGGTCTTTACTAACATTTTTTTGAGACTTTCGAATTTTAGTACTTTCCTTATCTCTAACCTGCTCTGCATGTGTATTGCGCCAACGTTTTTGAATTCTTTGCGACGTTCTACTTTGTCATCTACTCTTTGTCTTTTATTTCCAGCCCCCGGCGTGGTTAAATCTCTTGGCACAAAGTCTCATCTCGCGGGACATGAAAGTATCTCTCTGAAAAAGCCACATCTCATCCCAGGATTTTTTATTATAATAGAGAGATGAGATATAAAGAGCATTTTGAGCTGAGATCCACCACCAGTAAATTTACAAGAGTGTTAGTATTAAACTTGCCCCAGCATTCAGGTTATATCTGTTTGACAGTGTGATGAATTCAAAATGATTGATATTTTGAAAATTATGCTCAATATCTTCATATTTAGTGTTCAAATTGAATCATATCTCAATACGAAATACTATTTTGTAAAAAAACAAATGTTGAATGTAGAGATTTAATGCACATTTTGTGTGTACTTTAAAATTTTGACATTTTGCAAACCCAAATGTTTGGTTAGGAGTTCTACCATGTCTTATATTTTTAATCACATTCCATTGGTCATTTTATCATCTTATCTCAGTTCTCAGGAAAGAAGGTAAAAAATGCAAATAATGATAATTAATTTAGTTTTTTTGATGATAACTACACTGATATATTTTAAATGTGAGGGCTGACTTGGACACGTATTATTTCAACAAAATCAGTTAACGTTTTGGATGATTTAATGGGTTGTTTGATGACTAACTTGACAGAAAATTCAGCACTGAATCAGTTTTATTGTTCAGTTACTGCAGACTTCATTTTTCGTTTTTATCTAAACCTTTACATTTTCAATGATTCCTCAACTTTAAAAATTAAAACTTTGAAATAAATATTTAGATCTTTATAAAGAAATACTGCATGTTCTTGTTTTGTTTAAATGTTAATACTTAATATCAACTTCTTTTGAGAACAAATTATGGAATGGAAACTGAGTTTCTGCATATAGTGGCAAAGCAGTTTGGCCAGAATCATCCAGGAGTGAGTATTCACAATGATGAGGTAATGTTTAGCACATTTTTTTAGAAAACATACTCAATTAAGTTTTTGCCTTTCAATTCGCAAGCTAAGTTATCTTAACCTCTATGGTATTGATTATTAATATTATGTCTATAAGAAGATCTGGTTCATTTCTTCCTCTTCACCAAAGCTTGGTGTGTAATCATTCATGACTGTTACAATCAGATGGATCATCATAAGGTGCTAATTGATTCTTACAAAAGCACACGGTGGTAGCTAATGATTGCTGTTTTAAAAGTGAATCAATCTCCATAGATTCAGGCAACTACTGTATTTCAATGTAGTACCTCTTCAATTTTTTGGCAACAACTGCTGTGCTTTTTTCTGCCTGAATGCTGGTTGCTAGGTTTACAGTTTTCATTTTTTAAATGTTATCTTCCCATAGGTTGTAAACCAGTGAAGGGTATAGTGGCAGAATATTTTAATCTTTATTTCAAACACTTTCATCTATTTATTATAAACAGAGCTGGATTTTGAATAGAGATGCGTAATATCTCTGTTCCTCAGTCCAACAGTTAAATTGTTGAACCTGATCCCCAACAGTTCATGACTAGAATACATCTAGATATTACAAACCTTTCACATCAACTTGATTTTTTTCCAGGAAGATGGCTAATGATGAGTTCTTTAGAGGACAGCTTCTGGAAAACAAGGGCAGATAGTAGATATAATTAAATGGCATAGAGCCCAAGACATCTGTGGACCCTTCTTTGCTGCAGCCTTACAACTTCTAACAATTTTAATATAGCCATACAGGATTTGCAGCACATGGTTATCTCACTGTTAAAAGTCTTTTTTGGAACAAGATGTCTAAAACAGTCATCAAATTTGTTCTCACAAAGCACATGTTAATAGATATAACCTCAGACCAATAATGCTACAATTTGAAAGGGATGTGCATAATATACATTTAGCATTTTGAAGTAATTTGGTGTGAAAGTAAACTTCTTTAGTAGCCAGTGTTCTGTTAACCATCCCATTTATTCTGGTATCACAATATCTAGTGACAGAATTTTGTGAAGAAAAAAAAACAACTTTTATTTAGTTAAAAAAGAATGGATAAGGTGACATGAAAGGCTTTATGCTATAAATGCTATAAATAGAAATTCTCTTGAACCAGGGTAGCAGAAATAGGAGATGCAAAGCACCCCCAAAACGTTAAGGTTAATGGTCAATTTAATCTTTATCACTTTTTAAAATTAAAAATGCCTTTGTTGTATATGATGTGTGTGTGTGGCGCAGTTTCACATTAGTTAGTATTTCTGTTTAACAGAGTTGGGATGTCCAAGAGGTATTTGTGGTACATTTTGTCATAGTGTTCTTATTGAATGCAATTGAGATGCCGAAAAAATGTTGAGAAATGTATTTTAAATGGCAGTTGGTGTTAACTGGCGAGTTCAAAGAAAATAACAAAACCTTAATCCATCCTTTCATTTTCAGAGCCTTGTTACAGCTAGAGAAAGACTATGATTGCAGCATCTGGCACAATTCAAGAGCAAACCCTGGAATACAACAGAGGACACGCACACACAAGCCTACTTATAGCAGGCCAATTCGGTGCTGTCAATTAATGCAACATAAACATCGTTGCGAACACGGGAAGAACCTTCAAACTCTATCCAGTCTGTAACCGGCCAGTAATTGGAACCCAAATCCGTGGATTAGTGTTAAGCAGTGTGCCATCATGCTGCCTACTTCCAACGCTATTTTTTCTTTCAACCCGCGAGCCGTTTCTCTTTTCTTTTGTGTGCTTGTTTATGGTTTGCGATGCTCGAATTATAACCGATCATCTGTTATAATTGCTAGTCTGCGCAGTCTAGATAAAGCGTGACATTTGGCAAGCAGAACATCAGTATTGTTTGCGCTATGTCTGCTAATTTACTCAATCCTTTTCAGTACCAAGGATAGGGCTCCGGCTCGAACAATAAACCGTCCACTGCAGCAAAGCAGCAAGAGAGAGAGAGGGAGAAAAAAAAGCGTCGTCCCATTCTTTAAGGGACCGTCTAAAAACTGTAATGAGAGATGTGATACGAAGCATCGGTTAAAATGGCGTACGTTCACAGGCTACCAAATGTATCAGGCTACCACAAAAGGATAATGTGGTGTGTTAAATAATATAATTGGTTGGTGTGCTTTAGCGTGACCTGATTACCAGTTTGATGCATCGTTTCATTTCAAGACACATGCCTTATTTTACTGTTAGAGACAGGACAACTGGGGTTTGATACACAACACGCTGAAGAGGCTGTCATTCTGAAGGCCCATATGTTCACTCAAAACATCTTCTTTCCACTCAAAGTTCTGGTAAACCAGAAAATCACCCAGTAGCTGCAACATGTTAGTTGTATAAAATACTGCATAACCAAAATCATAATATCTGAAACCTTACAAAGATTTCAGAACACCAAGCTATAAAAGTGTTGTCCTGCTATAAAAGTGTTGTGCTTTTCAGTGAGGTCTTCTCTAGGTGAATCATGGATTACTTTGACCTCAACAGACACTTCCTCATATCAGCAAAACTTGTTTCTGTTTCTTCTACCTGGAAGGGATGGGATGCGGTAAAGCAAAATGTACAAGTCAACTATGGGTAACATTAAAACGGTTTCTTAGCTGGCTCTGAATGGTGCCTTTTTATCTAGTAAGAGTTCCTTACATACATATTGTCACGCTTGGGTAACAGATTTGTACAGAAACACAGGAGATTGTAGAGACAGGAACTTTATTTAAACACTTCAAACGAACATATGTCTCTTTCAAAAGTAAAACGAACTTCATGTGAAGACAGAGGTGACAGTTTCATCTCTCAAATAAAAGAAGGCAAAAACATATTCCTCATCTTAGGGGTGCACGTCAGGAGCGGGACCCCCAACAGGAGCTGAGGATGTCTGGAGGAGGAGAGAGAGACAAAGCAAAGAGCCAAAAAGGACAGGTGCTATACAGGGTTTTAAATATACAAATCGGCGCACGAAAAGCACATCACGTGACACAGCAGCAGCCCAACAGCTAGCGGAGCAAAGAGGAGACAAACTGCATTTGTTCCCATTGTATCAGCTTTGAAGGAAGGGGGTTTCGGAGGAGCGACCGCCTTCCTTCTTCACAGTATTTAAACATGATATGACTACCATTTTTGCTGAGGGTTTGTTAATATCAGAGAATATGACAACTAAGTCTTTCCCCATCTAAACATGCACGGGTTAGACTACATGAAGTAGTTTCGGAGTGTGTACTGGTATCCCATCAAAGATTATACTCATTGGTGTGGGTGTTTAATGTGTGTAAATATACAATTATCCTAATTTTCTCCTTAAAGAAAATCATTGAAATACAACAGATTCAAAAAATCTACCCATCCATCCAGCTACATATTGTCTTAGCCAGCTAATTTCTGAAAAGTTTGAGCCAAGACATAAGACATTGGACTGAATGGCAGTCAATTGCAAGGCACACTAAGACTGGATCATTTCAGAGATACCAACACAACTAATGTGTAATGTGTAATGAAAACAGGCATAGCCAGAGTATGAGATATTCATTAAACGATTTAACATATACTGCAGTTACTGAATTCAATGTTGTTTTGCTGTGTGTGCAGGGCTTGCTGGTTCTACGTTATTTTGCACCATAGGCCAAGCTTATTAGTGCACCAACCGACTGTTTGGTAGCTAACCCATGTGGCTGGGTCCCCCTGCCTCATGCTCTGTGCTATAGGTGTTTGCTTAATTCATCTTAATGGTGGCACCGGCCCTGTGTGTAGGTTGAAATGTATAGCTTGTGATCACTTGATGCTGCTAAACTTTTTTTTGTGTGCCAATAAATATGAACTGCTTTTAGATGGTGTTCAACATAAATGATAATAACCAACCATCCATCCATTCATACATCCATCCATCCATAAATATACTCATCCATTTACTGAAACGACTTCAATCTAGGATCATAGGGAGTTGTAGCCTATGCCAACAGCATTGGGTGCACGACAAGTACGTTCACATATCCACACTCACACTACCCAAGTATCCCTTTACTGAACTCACTTAATCCTAGTGTATTGAATCACAAGTTGCAACAATGTGTGCAAGGCAGGAAACAGCCTTGGGCAGAGCATCAATCCATTGCAGCACACACACACTCTTACAGCATCTCTCCAGTCGTTTTCAAAGTCACTTAATCTTTGTCAGAAGGATGACTTTGGAGGAGGAGGAACTATCCTAATAGCTTTGGGGCAAAGAATTAGTCAACCCTGGACTGGTTATCAGTTTATTGAAGGACACACTTATGCAAACACCCACACAATCGCTCACATCAGAAGGCACATCATATAAAGACTGGTCCAAAAACAGGACATTAGATGAATTAATGAAATTTAAAATAATAATTGTGATGTTGTAGTTTTTTTGCCATTTTCAACAAACAATTATTTTAATACTTTAGCAGGTGCATCTTGGTAGCCTGATTATCTTGTAGTATGATTATAGTTCATTTTTATTAACTGTATGTTGTAATGCACCATATGAGGCTTACCACTGATATATTATCTAATGATCTCTGAGTCTTCAGGCAACCTCACTATTAAGTCAACATTTTCATGTTTCTTGAAATTTGTCTGGTTATTCTTAGTTTTCATTAAGGCTTTGGGAGCTTGTCATGGCTGACTGCCTTACTCTCTCAACTGAGGCCTTTCCCCCAGAAGGGAAGTTTTTATTCCTGAAGCCCTACAAATCCACCCACATGGAACAGGTAGAAGGTTGTTTTTGAACTGCAAGTTAGTGAAATGGTTTATATCAGCATTTCTCAACTTTAAGTATTTGCGACCCGAGTTTTCATAACAGTTTTAATCGCACCCCCCCTAATGTTTTTAATGGTTTATCATGGATGCATATTTTATTATACCTACTTAACTTTTATGGACATTTATCTAATTCTATATTTATTTTTCTAGTATCAGAATGTAGTTTAACTTTATTTGTTTTGGTTTCAATAGATGTATTTTTCATATATTTGATTCTTGTTTTCTTTTTTTCACATCTTCGCGCCCCCCTTTTTGTTACTTCACGCCCCCCCTAGCGGGGCCTGCCCAACAGAACCACTGGTTTATGTGGTCTTTTTCAGAACATTATTTTGTAGGAGTTCCTGTGCTTGCCTGCTCATGATGATTGTATTTTTAAGTGAATTTGGTATAATGAAAGGTGTGGCTCAATTTTTATTTATTTAGCTGCTAGTTTGATTTTAACCTTTTTGAGCTATCTACAAAGATCCTAGCCTACTTAACATTAAAACTGCTGTATGCGAATGCAGCCTGCAGCATCAGACATGACCCTGTTGTCCAAGTGAGTATATATACAATGGTGAGGTTTCCTGGAGCTTTTTTGTTTTCACTGTTTTGCTTTTTATATATATTTGTTAGCAGCTCTAGTAAGGAGGCTCCTGGAGGCAGATCTGTCTTAGTTTTCCAAGGGGTGACATCTGACCTTCACCCAATTCTAAAAAAAGGATTTGTGCTCCTTCCAGCTAAAGCCAGTGGGAAGGACTGAAATCTCAACTGTGATAGTATAACAGGGACATGTGTGAAAGAGTAGGAGAGCAACAACAAGTCTACAAAGTTGGTACTCTAAGCCAACCACTACTTCTCTTCATTTTATGTTCTGTTCCCATGCCAAGTTTATTTTTGTCATCAAAAGAATCAAATCATCCAGTTGTTTCCTTCAGTACAGTCTCTAAAGAAACCAAGGAATATCCCAGCATTAAGGGCTTTGGATGGAACACCAGTCTATCACAGAAGACAGTCATGCACACATCTACGTTGTGCCAATTTAGAGTCTCCAATTTATTGCATATGCATATCATGGAGATGGTAAATCTGAATGGAGCAAACAGAGTTGGCAGGCAAGGGAAAAGAGGAAATAGTGCACACTCTAAGTAAACATTGACCCAGTGCAGAATGGAATCCTGTTTCTTGAAACTATAAAACTATAGTGGCAACCACTGTGAAACAGGGAGGTATAAGCTGTAACAAAAGACTATGTGAATACTGCATACATACAGTATATTCTGAAACCTGCTAACACCATTTTAGGGTCATTGGAAACCAGGGCCCATCACATCACTGCAGAGTAGAAGACAAGGAAACAACCCTGGATAGAGCACATCACACTAACCATTCAAACACACGCCACATTAGACTTGTTTAGAGTCACCAATGAACCCACCTTACACTTAATTGGTGTGCTCTCAGGAAACAGATATAATGTGCATACTCCACACAAAACAGATCCATGCACCGGATTCAGGCCCATGATGGTAGATTCCTGAGTCAGCAGCAATAACTGATTTGCCTCTGTGTTATGTATGGGCAGATATAATTCAATTTAAAGCAATGGTGATTCATTCATATGTGGCACTAAGGAACAGTTCCTCCAGCATAGAGTTTCTAAAATATTTTTGTTGTGACTCAATCTTGTCCTTTTAGCCATCTTCAAGACTCATTCCTTGTTGAATGCCTGGATGATCATCAGAGCTTTCCCTTGGAGAATCATGGACAATTGTCCAAGCGGAGGTGATGGTCCTTCTCGAACGAACATCAGAACATGGTGGGGTGGGGAGAGGTGTTTGGTAATCAAGAATGATTGTTGGAGCAACGTCAATTGTTTAATCAACCTGTGACTATACGCAACTCAATTTACAAGCCAGTCACAATGATTAAATACAACAGTAACTTGCATAGTTTAAGAAACCCAACTTCGGGACAAAAATGACAATAACATATAAAAAGTTAATATTCTTTTAAAAATCCAGTTAGCGCCGGTGTTAACGGAATAAATCCTGTTTCATTATTCAGAGTTTAGGATTATGCCTACTGACTGAGATGTGGTTAGGGGCCTAACATCCAAATGACCACACACATTTCAGAAATAAATAAACATGATGCATTTATGATGTATGTGCAAAGTTCTAATTGTTAAATTGTTAAAATTGTTAAAATGCTGCTTATTCATTGGACTTATTATGTCTCTTAAAATGAAACTGGTTGGAAAAATTAAGAATCAGTGATATCTCACTATTAATTAACATTCCTCGGAAATAGAAGGTATTTGTTAGGGGCAAGACTCTGATTAAAATAAAGAAAAAAACAAGTCAAGAACATGTAAGTAGTCTAACGTAACAAAGAAGTGACAGTGATATAAAAAATGCTTGTTTATAATATATTACTTTTGGAGGTTTTGGAGGCATTGGAGGTTTAGCCCTTTGAGAGAGCAAATCGCTGTGGGAAGTAGGTGCACTTTTATTTTCATGTAACTGAGAGAGGTGATTGAATGCAGTCATGAAAAATAACAAGTACTTGAAAATGGAAGTTCTAATCCCACTACTGGTTCACTAAGAAATTCAGTGGTTCCTATTGTTCTCTTTGTTAAAAATAATAATAACTAGCGACTGGGAGCCCGATCAAATCGGGCTACAAATTCTACGTTTGTGAAATCCATACTTTCACTGCAAAGAATTAATTATTTGTTTTTTTAAGTCCTTGAAATGATTTTGTTATCATGGCACTGATTTGTGCTTAAAATAGACCTTTTCGGCCAATGTAATGAAGAGCTTCCTGTTTAAATGGGGCTGCGAGACATGAACTCAGCTCATTGGCGCACCTCATTTGATTTTTTCCGGCAAACAAATTTTGAAAACAAACCGTATTTTACAACTCTAATCAGAGTCGGAGGAATAATTATGTTGGCATGGCCATTTTAGATCTGAGATCGGCTGAAATTTAAACAATGACCATTGTTAATACCCAGTCGTCATTACTCAGATTGTCAATAGAAGGACGTATGCCAAAACCGAACTGCCCAAAGATAGATTTCGACGTACCAAGCAAATGGCGATATGTTTTAAATTACTTATGGTTCCGGAGCTGTCGAAGGGTTTAAGTCAGTTGACGATGTTAGTCCTGGAAAGTACGCCCCACCAAACCAATGTTCCAAAAAACAACCGAACTTACTGTTATCTGCTTGAACCAACACCGACTTACTATACTCAGCCGTCCAGCAGCGTCATTGAAGTATTCGAACATTCTTAGCCAGTTATGCAATACTGCGTCCACGTTTGCCACGTTATGTTCTAACCACAAAGGCAGAGTTCCACTGCATGGTTCTAACTTGTATTGAGTCGAGGTATTGACACGAACTCCATACATACGGGGTATTGACACGAACACCATACACATGGGGTATTGACGCAAACACCATACATATGGATAGTATCAAATTATATATAAGGATAATTACATACTTGAGGTTAATTTAATACACCTCATATCTCCAGCACACAGGGTTCAAATGTTGTCCGAATTGTTTTTAGTGTGGAATTTACATGACTCCTCCATGGCCATCTGAGTTTGTCCAGCTACTCCAGTATCTTCCTACATTCCAAAGAAATGCAATTAAGGTTTACTATAGACTTTGAATTGGCAACGAGATTGGTTCATGATATGCACTCAATACTGATAGGCTCCTGCTTCCCTCTATCATGTAAATGTTAAAATAAGACAATAATTTGGAAGTATAGATGGACATTGATAATGTCATCTTCAGTATGGCTGTTTTGGCTGTTTAATCTTCATCAGATCTGCTTCTTCTGAAGATAACATATGCCTTGTTCAAAAAACAAAGTGCTCTTAACATAAATGGAAGGCCCATAACTAAGCACACAAGTGATTGCCACAAACTTCTCTGACAGTTGTATGTTAGGTTAATGGTTCTGTCACAGGTATGGTACACCTCACTTTTCATTTGAAATTTAGGATTTCATTCAGTTTATGGTTGTAATCTCTCGCTTTTATATCCATCTGTCTATTTTCAGAACTTACTCTGTTCAAGGATTTGGGATGAACTCTCTGCTTGCAGCACATTCCCTTTACAGTTGCAAAGCTGGTGGACAGTGGTGGTGTCTTCATATTAGAAGACAATATAACATTTTATGTTTCTTCCCCATCTTCTCAGACAAGCATTCATGAGTATTTAAACAAAAGAATGGATAGGTTTCATTCCAAAAGGCTAAGCTGTTTGCAGGATCTCATCTCAATAAGTTGATTTCTAAAGGAGTCATTGATCCTGGACATACTTAAAAAAAACCTTTTTGGTTGTTTGCTTAATCCAGTAACAGGGAAGAAATTCCTATTTCAAAGGTCACAAAGGTTTATGTCAAATTGTTCAAGATGGAAGAACACTGACATTGACCAAATAACTACTGCTATAGCACTATGGAATATTTATTTATTGTACTTTTAAACATCAAAGATTGTGGTTTGTTTTATTACACAGAAAAACTCCAAAAATCAAATGTAACATTGTGTCATTGGCCAGACCAGAAAGTTCTGTGAATTAATTTTTTTCTTATGTTTTCACATTTTTTCTTAACCTTCATGACATGTCCAAAATAAATGCTTCCCAACACAGTGAACGTCAAGGACAGAAACTGTTTCATGCTGGCCATTTTCACATGTTTCGATTATCTTTGCTGAATTTCAGACCTCAGTCTGAGTTTCTCTGGCTGTTAAAGAGATAAATGAACTGGTCTATGAAGCAGCATATCAAGGTCATCTCAACTGTCATGAAAATATTGAATGGCACATTTTCTCACAATCCGTTCCAGCTCAATTGTTGCTGTTTGGGTTTGTAAGTTAGCCTGGCTGTTTGTGAAAACCTTTTTATTATTGCTATTTACTATTTATTATTATCTTTACTTACCTGATGTTATTCACTCATTCAATTCATTTATATTCAATCATTCACAGGGATTCAAAGCTTAGAATGGTAGCATGGCATGCAAATCTGGATGCCATGCCAGTCCATTAAAGTCTGTGCACTCATCCAGTTCCTTTTTTTCTTTTTTTGGTAGCATTGGGCAACTATGTATAGCCTGGCAGCATTACTACAGAGGTGGGTGCATTGTTGGTTGGTTGTTCAGGAGAAAATAGAAAGCATCAAAACTCAAAACTAAATATGATTCTCAAGCATGCCGAAGTACTAGGGTGTTGTACCATGTTAGCCATTATGAATGCAGTGAGAAGTCAAGCAAAATAACACCTTTTATTGGCTATCCGAAAAGATTACAGTATGCAAGCTTTCAAGGCAACTCAGGCCCCTTCTTCATGTAAGATGTAATTAAAGAAGGGGCCTGAGTCGCCTCAAAAGCTTGCATACTATAATGTTCTTGTTTAGCCAATAAAAGGTGTCATTTGGCTTGACTTCTCACTTCAAGCATGCTGAAAAACTCAATCTTCCAGTGTCTTTTTGGTTTTTCTTTTCCCCAATACTTTTATTATTATGTATTTTTTCTGTTTTCCCTTACTGATTTGTACAATCAGAATTTATTTTCGGAAAGCAATGCATAGCAGATTATTGAATATTAGACAACTGGTCCCTGGACTCCTTAGTTGGATTAAGTGGGATTGACAATAGATGGAGGGATAGAAGTGTTCTGCTGCAGTCTCATAGCGGAGTAAAAACTGTAAAATTAGTTTTTAAAAAAATAAGTGAAAATGTCAAGAATTTCTTAGAGTAATGAGACATCTCTTTACCAATACACATACAGAACCATATTCCATGTATTCACTTATTTTTATTGCCCATTTTATTCAGGACAGGATCATAGGGAGCTATAAAATGAGCAGAAGTTTGAAGCCAGTCCAAAACACCTGACCATGACAGTACATTATATATTATATTCCATTGCATTTAAATAATAAAGACGTTAAATGTTGTGCAACAGTAGTAGCATTTTTCATACATTAATGACCATCTGTTTATTAATTTTCTATGTTGTTTGTCATGGTGGCAACCAGCTGAGCAGGGAAGATCAGATTTCTCTCTCCTTCCTAGGGCACTTGGGTCCTAAATCTACCCTCTGGGCCAGTATACATCAAGTGGGAGGCAGCAAGCGGAATCTTCACCAGTTGTCCAAATTACCTCATAGACTCTATTATTTACAGGAAATAGCTTAATAAGATCCTGTTTATAAAATAACATAACATTGACAGTAATTGCATTCACTACACTTTTGGCACGCAGACTTATTCTGCTAAACTTGAAGAATTGTAACTCTCCTCTTTTAAGTCAGTGGGAAACCGATGTGTTATATTATTTGAAATTGGAAAAAATCAAATACTCAGTTAGAGGATCTGTACAGATTTTTTTCAAAACATGGCAGGATCTAATCAGTAATATTTTAAAATAAGCTCTTAAAGCACCGAGGAAGAAATTATCTCCGCATTTCTTTTTCTTCTCCATTCATCTCTATTGGCCAATCAAACTAATCAATTTAGGTATATTAACAAGCCTTAAGTTTTACCCCATTGGCCATGCTCTCTCTCTCAGGGGAGGGGTCGACTTATTCTCAATACTATTTTTTGTAAAATTTGATCGATTTGTATGGAATGATTACAATAAAATTAATAAAAATAAATAAATAAAAAATAACATAACATTGTCAGATATTCATAATATAGGTCAGTTGTTTGAAAGGGATTCAGAGTCTTTTGCAGCCACTTCAGGTGCGAGACAGGAGCCAGTCTTGGGTTGGTTTGGGGTGTCAGTTCATCGTGGGGCCCAGTTTAGAATTCTCTGTTACTGCAGCATGCAGATCAATGAGATGTAGGAGACAAACCTGGAGTACCAAAAACCAAACCACACAGACATACGGAAAAAAGAGAAAAGTCCACACAGAAATTGGCCAGGTATAAACTTCAGGATGCTGGACCAATGAGGCAGCGGTGCTAGCCACTGTGTAATAATGTTGTCCTGTTTTTTATATAAATGTGAAAATATTTAGAGATATTTTTTAATGTATAAATATTTTAAACATTTATATCTTCTAAATAATTAATAGAACACCATTCTGTTAAAAAATTATGCTTTGAGTTATTCTTTAGGGATACCAGTTAATTAACGATCACAAAAGCACTCTTACTAACAGTTACAATGTCACCAATTAACCTAAAGTGCACATCCTTGTAAGGAACTGAGAGTACCCAGAGAAAACCAATGTAGACTCATTACGAACACGCACATTCTACACAGACAGTGGCCAGGATACGATTCAGAGCCAGGCTTTGGCACTGTCAGGCAGTTAAATTGTATTTCTATGTCATGAAGTAGCTAATAATTCTGTATTGATATGTACATGTTTACATATTCTTTATTGTTACATTTAATTTCCATTACAATAAAAGTTGATACAGATGTATGGTGGCACTGTGGTTAATGCTGCTGCTTCACAGCTCCAGGAAACTTGGTTGAAACCCAGCAACTGTCTGTGTGGAGTTTTATTTCTGAATACTTTGGGTTTCCTCTGAATTACCATTGATTATGGTCTGCATAGAGTCTCTCTATGAGTTTTGTTCCTGTTTTGTGCCTTTAGCCTTCCAGGCCCTGTCTTTTAATGCTATGTTATGTTTTAAAAAGGCTGCTATTATCTTGTCTTCTGGAACCTTTATTTGTTGGATTAAGCAAGTTCATTAGATACAGTAGTTAGATGGATGTCTTAAAAATCATTCATAATAAAAGCAATCCAATTTACACCGATGCCAGAAAAAAAAACCTCTGATTATACTGTACAAGTATTGTAATATTACACACATCTGGTTTTTTAGGTCATATATTTCTTTGTGCAAAATCACAATTGCACAATTTCTAATTAAATTTTGTAATATTGTGTATTGTGCTACAATATCTAACACATACAGCGAACTAAAATTGCACGAATGTGTGACTTCAACACAGCTTTTTAGGACTGTGTTACCATTGAAATCACGGCACAATAGCTTTTTAGTTAAGGAAATTTGACGGGATTCAGAAAGTTGCTAATCATTTCACCCTATGGGGCCTTTTACAAGTGATAATTATGGTCCAGTATGAATGAACTTGTGTAGAATGGTTCTGTTTTTGCATACAGACTCAAAGAGATATTTCAAACTGGACATTATAATGGATTAAAATGGTGAAAAACAGATTGATTTTCTTGCTTGTCTGGAAATATGGAGATTTTTCCTTTAGGGTAAAGGTAATGAGTAAATAAGCACATTAAAATATGTCATATGGGATTACCTGTCAGGAAACCTTTATTTGGGAGGAGGACGTCATCTGCCGATTCAGCTGCTCTTCAATTCATACGAGCCACTGAGCCCCAATTAGCCCTCTAGTGAAGTCCCTGCTGGCACTAGCCCTGGGGACAGCCAGGCCCAAGTCTCACACAGAGCCAAGCAACTCCTGTGCAGATGGGTAGTTGCAAGTCATCTGACGCTGTGCCTGCGGCTCTAGCATGAGCAATGGGGCATATTATTGTGAATGGCACAACTGCTTGCTTCCTCCGGTAGGTCGCACTGAGTCACAGAGCCTGCCTTCAGTGTATAAAGATTGACCCAAGGCCCCAGAACTCAGCCTCCACAGCACAGTGCTGAAGTGTAGGCATGTGACTGCCACATCTGCTCAGCTGGAATGCCAGTAAGGACACATACACCTTAAAATGATTGGCTGTTTCTGCCATTGCATTGACATGACTTATAGTCTTTTCTGTTTGTTTTTAAGGTTCCCAAGAAAGAGGCTCTATTTGGTTTACTAATAAGTTCTAAACACAATTGTATTCAGCTTCATTTCCAGTTGTGCTTGAAGATATTCTGTAGATAGAAGTAAGTACTGATGGAATATTGTAAGGTCACTGTTAACAATATACAATCGAGTTAATCGAGTTTTTAAAATTATTTTGGCAAAATTTTAAATTCTAAGCCCAATGCAGAATAGTGCACATTGTAAGCAGCATTTTAATCAGAAACATAGTGTAGTTCAGAAATGTATCCTGGCACCAAATGAACATGCAGTGACAGTGGGGTTCCTCAGAATATGAATTTAAAACTGTGGACTTATAAATTCATTCAGTCATTATTAGGCTCGGTTAATAAAACCTAATCTAAGTTTAATATTCAAAACAAAGTGCGAAAAAGTGAACTGATTCTCCATTTAAATGGGGGAAAAAACATTTTTTTCTGAAGGATTTTCTTGTGTAACTCATTCACATTTCATAGACTGCTGGCAACATTACAGAAATCATTACCATCTCACCGTCCTTGGGCCCCAGTTCAAATACCAGGTGGGGGTCTTATATGGAGATGGCATGCTTTCCTATTTTTGTGAATTTCATCTAGAGTCCTCCAGTTTCTTGACTGAGCAACAATTTTTGTTTACGATGATTGGTGTGTCTAATCTGCCCCAGGGTAGGATTATGTGGGTGTATTTGAATGTGTTAACTATAGTTCATTATTGGTAAAAACTATGGACTATTAACCACAAGATTTCCAATTTAATCTACATCATTGACTGCTTGTGTGTAAGCAACCTTGGCCTAACAATTCTCCAGCTATAAAATAAATAAGTATATTTTTCTGTAATGAGCACACATTTTGGGATTGTGTTCACAATGAAATGATCCATCTATTTGTCTTGCTTAGTTTATTACTAGGTTGCACAGTGCCAAAGCATACCCTGAAAACATGATTTACAGTACAAGACAAGAGCAAACCCTGCACAGAACAATAAACCAGCACAGGGCACACTCACACTTGCACACACAACCACACTCCAACAGAGCCAGTCTAGAGATGTCTGTCAACATAGGATGCATTATTTTGGAAGTGGGATGAAATTAGGGTGTTTAAAAAAAAAAACCAGGCTAAGCTGTGACGTAGCAGTCCTAAACGCTGTGCCACCCATTCAAGAAAGATTCTGGTGAAGAAATACAATTTGTTCACTTAGCATTTCATTAAGGTTTTGGATCTTATCGTGTAAGCATTTAGCCATTTACAACATCTATACATTTCCTGAACCCTCACAATCCTATTTTCAGATTATTTTAGGGCATCAGCAGCATTGGGTGCAGGATACTAGCCAAACCTGGACAAGTCTCAGTCCATCACAGGGTTGCGCAATCCTAACCTAACCCTACCCCTACCCCATTGGAGTCCCCACCAGACTAAGGCTAACCTATGCATCTTTAAGATTTGTTTGGGGTATACCTGCTTGGACATGGAGAGAATGTATAAACTCTATTAACACAAGAACTGAGCCTGGAACTGAACCCAGATCCTTTGAGTTGTACAGATTTGTCTGAAGAAATCTGAATCGTATTATGTGAAATCATCTACTCTGGCATTTTGCTCTATACTTGTAATATTACTATTGTACTATTGTATTGTATTGAGGATTACTTGTGTTCTGCTCTGTGTATTGTATTGTATTTACCCCTTTTTTTGACATCCACTGCACACCCAAACTACCTGGAAAGAGGTCTCTCTTCGAATTGCCTTCCTTGAGATTTCTTCTATTTTGTTTTCCTACAAGGGTTTTTTTTTGGGAGTTTTTTCTCGTCTTCTTGGAGAGTCAAGGCAGGAGTGGGGATGGGGGTTGGCTGTCAAAAGATAGGGCCTGTTAAAGCCCATTGTGGCACTTCTTGCGTGATTTTGGGCTATACAAAAATAAAATGTTGTATTACATTGTACAGCAAAATGACTATTAATATTTAATAGTGAATGGTTTGTTGAGATTTTGTAGAGTTAGAGTGCCTGTGAGCTTCCTTCCACATCCTCTATGATGTGTATATGTACTAGCTAATTGTTCATTGACCCTGTGTCGGTGTGAGTGTGGGTGTGTATGTGAGTAGAAGTTGTGATCAATTAGGGTTACTGCCCTACAAGCTGGTCACCTGAAACTGGACCCTAAAATTTGTTCAGGGTTCTTTCCCACTTAGTGCCTAATGCTGACAGGATAAGCTCTAACACCACAAGACCCTGCCTGAGATTAAGCATATCTGATATTGTTATGTATGAATGTATATTGACACTCTTATCTTGCAGTGAAATATTACATTTGAAATTTGAGCTGGAAATGAACAAATGTTATTTGACTTCCTCATAATTTAATATTTTTATTATTTAATGAACAGTAATGATGTATCTACTTCTTACAGTTAAATTAAAATCAATATGGAAAATGCAACATGGCTTAAAAATGTAATGCAAGTCACTGATTTGTAAATATGCTATTAAGTGTATCCTTCTTTTTGAATGTTGTGTTTTTTTCTTGCAATGCAATTACAAAACAGCAAGGAGTTGTATTGCTCTCATTCCTGTTTCTGTTCATTGTATCTCAGAACACATGCATTTTTAATGAATACCTGATACTTTTTTATTAAAGCAAATAAAACACTTTTGGTGGGACCCAGGCCCACATCAAGAAAGGCATATGTGGAAATGTCCACCATTTCAACATGTACAGTCTTCACTACCTGGTAACTGTTTTAGAGCTAGATTTCTCCTAATGTGCATCTAGAAAGACTTGTTATCTCTACTGTTGGGTCACTTTCAGTCCATAATATGGAAAGGGTTGAGCCACCTTCCACACCACTATTCCTTGCTTCTCTTTCTGTCAGTTCTTTTCATACTGATATGTCAGGACATGAATCCTTTGTTTAATGTAATCTCTGATTCGCATCATTTAGCATTCCTTTTTATTATACTGTATTTGGAAGTCATCAGTAATAATAATATCAAGAAGCTCACTTTGATTGTTTCAAGACTTTAGAGTCCAAACTAAAGAAACAGTCTCACAACTCTTGAAAAATGAAACACAAGCAATAATTGCAAATTTTTTGATAATTCCAAAACAAATTAATTTCAAAACATATTTCCCAATGAGCTTATATGTATTTTAAAAAGGTACAGGAGACCCACAGATAGATCACTCTCAACAAGTGAGTCCCTAAACAAGAGACAGTGGGAATGGCAGTGGCATCAAGCTGTGTCAGAAGAGAAGCATGTATCAACATTTAGGGTGAGAAGAACGTTGGGTTTAAAAATACAATAATGTTGCAATGTGATGACTTTGTTCATTAGATGTGATACAAACCTAGTCACAGATTGTGTACTCTCTATCTATGACTACTCATCACAAATGAGAAATGAGCCCACAGATCATAACATTTTTTTCGGTAGACGATCAATAAGAAGGCAAGAGGATGCATCTTATTACATCTGTATTCTTTGATAGGCCAAAACTGTTACATATCAGTTGTGAAGTAGATTGTGGTCTCTACAATTTCATGAACATTTTGGCACCTTTTTTTGGTTTTAATGTTAAAAAAATGAGAGTGTGCAAAACAATTCACTTTCCTCTATCTGACACAAAAAAAAAATAATTGAAATGACTATTGTTTCCGTAACTATTGTATGCATAAGCCAATAGATTAAGGCATGGATAGAAATGCCAATAATTTAGAGTATTTTTCATCTTATTTATATACTACATGATGCTTTTCACTGCGGTGGGCTGGCGCCCTGCCCGGGGTTTGTTTCCTGCCTTGTGTCCTGTGTTGGCTGGGATTGGCTCCAGCAGACCCCCGTGACCCTGTAGTTAGGATATAGCAGGTTAGATAATGGATGGATGCTTTTCATTTGCATTCTTCTTCTGTTCTTCTTCAGTATGGTTTTGAATATTCTAGATAATATGCAGAGCATTGTGGAGTCTTGTAATCATTACATTCTTGATAATTAGATGAGATCCTCTGAATGTTGTTTCTCATTATTAATAATTATTTTCATTATGGCTGTGGTGGGCTGGCGCCCTGCCCAGGGTTTGTTTCCTGCCTTGCGCCCAGTGTTGGCTGGGATTGGCTCCAGCAGACCCCCGTGACCCTGTAGTTAGAATATAGCAGGTTGGATAATGGATGGATGGGTGGATGTTCATTATGGATTTGGTTATAATGGTGCAGTGGTTAGTACTGCTGCATCGCAGGTCAACAATAGTGGTGTCACTGCCCTATGCAATCATTGTGTGGAGTTGAAACATTCATCCTATGCCTGCATAGGTGTCTTCTGATACCCCGAAGACATAGATATTAAGTTAACTGGTATCTCCGACATTGACCTTGTATGAGCAACCATGAGTGTATGCATGAGTGTGGACTTGAGTCACATCCGGGTTTCCCACCTTGCCCTTTTTGCTGCTGGGAAAGACTCTAGTTCCCCAAAATCCTGATCTAAAATCAACTGGCTCAGTCAATTGATGTCTGTTTGGTTGAAATTGTTATTTCATCAGACCATGTATAAGTATCAGTTGTGAAGGTAACCATGCTTCACATTCCTGGTACATGCTATTGACTGAAAACTGGAAATCATCCTCTAATGCTACCTCTGTTATATTATGTTGAATTTATCCAGTGCAAAATTTATTAATAATTAAAAATAATGTTTTTGAACAGCTTTTATCAACTATAGGGTCACAGTGAGTTAAAATCCATCCCAGCAGCACTATGAGCACAGCAGGAATCAAATCGTGCCTGAGACATCAGTCCGTTACAAAACTGCCACCCATACTCACTCCCACCAGGGCAATTTGGGGTCACTAATTAACTAAGCCTGCATATCTTTAGGAAACTGATACACCAAGAGAACGTACAATGCCCAAACAGTCATTGACTGGTCCAGGGTTCAAATCCTGGTTTCTGGACATCTGAAGCATGACATTTCTGCCAACTGAATAAAATTATATATCGTCTTCAACAGACTAGCAATAACTGGAAAGTTTGAAAACCATAGTTTCAAAAACTTAAATTGTGTTAAGTTATAGAGAGCAAAAGAAAAATACACAAGCAATAAAAGTGCATACTCCCTTAAATCCTGCATATTTTGAAGCGCCGATTTAGCAATAGTTTATACTCTTCTTCTTCTTCCTTCAGCTGCTCCCGTTAGGGGTTGCCACAGCAGATTATCTCTTTCCATATCTTTCTGTCTTCTGCATCTTGCTCTGTTACACCCATCACCTGCATGTCCTCTCTCACCACATCCATAAACCTTCTGTAAGGCCTTCCTCTTTTCCTCTTCCATGGTAGCTCTATCCTTAGCATCCCGTATACCCAGCATCTCTCCTCTGCACATGTCCAAACCAACGCAATCTTGCACAATGCTGATAAATTAACTAGCCTGAGGCGAGCATACTCCCTCCTTCTATCTCAGTATTAGCAAGCTAACCTAGAAGTGCACTAGAGAGTATTTTTTAATATAATTTAACCTTTTTCACTTTTCACAGCATGCTTTGGGCACATTTATTCCAACGGATGTGGCAGCTACTTACTGGAATGCTCTCCTTATAAAACCATATGATGCTTCTTCCATCATGACTTTTAAAACTAAAATGAAACCACAGCTCTTTTTTTTATTGCATTCAGCAATTAACATTCCCCTCCTTATTCTGTGATGTTTTATAGTTGTTTTTGCATTTCTTCATTAATGTTAGCTTTTCACTGCTGAATTCTCCGTGTTGATGCATTGATTCTTTTCAGTTGTAATACTGCTGGATTTGTAATGAGCTTTAAGGTTTTCTCCCTACAGAATTAATGTATATATATGGCAGTCTATAAAATCCAAGTTGATTGATTGACTGATTAGGCATTAAGTGAACATAAAATGCAAGGAGTTTTCAACACTCAGATAAATATTAAATGCCTACTTTCGTGAAGAGGCCAGTGAGAATTAAAGGCCTGGAAATTATTGGAACAGTGGACACATGTAAGCACCTGCAGATGTGGGGCTGTATCCTGCCATCACCAGTTATATTCTTAGCATGTAATCAGGACATTGTTGTTTCCTTAAGTGATATCTTTTTTATTATTTATATTTCATCACTACTGGTCAGTCTACTGCACCAGGAGGTTTTAGAAGAAAATGAGGGGAGATGCCAGGGAAGAAAAATAACAGGAGAGAGGCAAAGAAAACCCTCAAATTGTTCTCCTACATTTGTAAGGGTGTTTCAGTAGAAACTCCTAATTTTGACAATGCAAAAGGGGTTCCCTTAAGTTGTGCTTGATCAATGTTTATCACACATACAGATTAATGGTACTTCCAGCAATTCAGATGAAATTTGGACTGCTGCTGCTTGGTTGTATAATTCTTGGTTTGTCGCTGGTCTCTGATTATGTTTTCTGTTAACTGATGCTTTTTTCACCTTAATGACATGGTCTGCTTGAGACCCCCTTACTCCTCCCTTTTCTGGCAAAAAAAAAGTTGCCCCTTAGCTCAGGCTGGCATAGGGTAGGATAAGCTGGGGCAGAGTGGGTTGGGTTTTTTGGTCTTATGATTGTTTATTTTTCAGCTCCTGTTATTTGTTTTAATTTAAGAAAAAAGTCATCCCAAAAAATATCAGTGCTAATAGTAAAGAATACAACTGATATGCAAGCATGTAGCCTTTTAGGCTAAATAATACTGTCTTGGAGGCTGAAGGATTAAAAAATGGGTTAACACCAATTCAGGAAAAATGATGCGTCTGGTTGTGGAGTCAGAGCTACAGTTAGAAACTAAATGAAAGTCAGCCATGTAGGGGCATTTGAGTTTATTGTTCTAACTATTGGAAAACACGCACAATAAACAATTAACATTTGAATAAAACACACAAACTACCTATTATATAGTGACTTCTTATAGTAAACCCTATAGTATTATATAGTGACTTCTTACAGTAGACATTTTTCAAGGCACTTAGGCACAGTATAGAACAATTTGGCGACTAGACATTAAGTCACACACTGAGCCCATGCTGAAGAGTGTGAAGCCTATATATGTGCATATTTAAAGAAAATGTGCTATTTGAAAGGTGAGCAGGCAGTTATATTTATGTATTTGGTGTTTTTATAAAATATGTATGTTAGTGGTTCTTAATCTCAGGCCTGGGGACCTAATGTGGCTGCTGAATTTCTCCCTAACCACTTTCTTGATTAGAAGCCAATGCGTGCTGTTAATGGCACATGCCATTTAATGAGACATTTGCTCTTGCTCCCTTTCTGTGGAGCATCAAATTAACAACTGCTTTATTTTCCTATGGACGTCAAGAAAAATTTTGTGAATAGGAGTGAATTGGTTGTCTTCAAACTTGTTATTTTTATTTTCTTTTGTTCTTCTTTCTCATCGCTTTATTCAGTTCCTTTATGATTAATGTTCACATAAGAGTAGAATGAAATTTTTTGTTTCACTGTGATTTGCACCTCATTGATGACTGGCAGCATGTTAAAGCATGTGAAAAAGAAATATCTACGAGCTCAGAGCTGTAAGAAACCAAAAAAATGAAATTGGACCAATAACAGTGATTGTCATATCAACGTTTAAAAAGAAGTGTTATTACCATTTCTGAGATTGCAGACTCAGAGTAGACTAGAGCCATCTAATTAAATAATGTATTCCCTAACTAACAATTAACCTATAGTTAACAAATTATTTGGAAAAGAAGTCAGCAATCATGGGGGCTTAGAAAGTTCTTGTGGAAGCAAATGTTGACATTTTAAGTGCCACATATCCTGATGCCTTAATTCCTATTGACCATGACAGTCACCTGCACTTGTTTTTTTGTGTACATCTTTACTGGTTCTATCCTCTTCTTCTGTCCATTTCCCAAATCTATATTTTCAAGTACAGAGTCACAAAGCTAGACCCCCGAGAGCATCAAAAGGTTAAAGGTATGTAGCAATCCCAGGTAGGAATCCAGTCCACATTCACACTTGCTGACTTTAGGCCAATTTAGTGTCATGAACCGACTTAACAGCATGCCTTTGAAATGTGGAAATAAATTGATATTTCAAAAGAAAATCATAACCTTTCAAAGTTAACAAAATCAGATTATCATGATTATAATTTACAATTACACTAAAAGTATTTCTTGCTAGTGTTATATGGGCAGAAACATTTAGTGATAAAAAAGTGCATGGACAAAACAACACAGCAGACATGAATTAGTAATCATAGCAATATGAAAACACGCTATGTATTAGACAGAACAAACGGTGAAAGACCGTGAAATTGAATCACTACTGCAAACAGATTGTTAGATCAGCCGCTTTGATACTCGAGTCTTGGTCATAGTTCAATCAGGCAATTGTATGGAAGCTAACAATTTAACGGTCGATGAGTTAAAAACTGTTTGAGAGTCTGTGTACTGTGGCATTCCATGTTACAATATACACAACATACAGAGAGTATATACCCTATACTGCAACCAGCTGAAAAAATTGACTTCCTTGGGATTTCAATGTTGAGGAAATTGAATTGCTTTCAAAATGTATATGATCTGGGCAGATCTTCATTCGAAAACCATACCCGGCTTTTCATGCAATATGCCAGCTTTGGTAGTTTTGGTCAAAGAAAGTAAGGAGATAGGAGTGTGATACATTTTGAGGATTTTGTGAAAAAAGGTGTATAGTTTTATCACAATATAAAACTGACGATGAATATTTGTCTGTTGTTCAACTGAATATTCCATCATTGCTAGCAAGAATGACTGATCCTAGAAATTAGGGATAGACATATTGTTGGTTTGAACATGTTTGCTTGAACTCCAACTAGCACTTATACAGCTCCAACTAACACTGAAATCTTTTTGAAAAAGATATTTGCATTCTGCCCTTTAAACCACCATCCATCCATCAATTCATTCATTGAATAACCTTTAAGAAGTATCTTTAAGAAGTATCTGGATGAGATATTAGCTAAAAATGATGGTCTGAGTGGTTCTCCTCTTGTATGTCAGATTCCTTATGTTCTGCCTAAAAGTGGGAAGCTGGAGCTTCTCGCAGCAGTGTTATAAGAGTTAAGAAAGAAACCATCCTTAGAGAGTGGTCATTTCATCACAATGCATAGATAATAATATAGCAGGCCAATATGGAGTCTTCTATCAACAATACCTCCACTTTTTTGGATTTGGAAGAAATCAGAGTATTTGGGGGAAAAATTATGTAGACACGGTGCAAATTTAATTACTCTGGAAAAATTGATTGATTTGCTTGTAAAAGGCAAAGAGGAATACGTCAAACCGGCTTATTGCTTACTTATTTATGAATGCCATGTAGTTATGGTGGTAAATTTTTAATGGAAAGTTATATTTATAATGCTAAATATGGCACTTTTGCTATTTAGTAGAAAGCTTCTAATGCACAATTTGTTATAAATGTTCGTTGCTCTGTTTAAATAACCCCTTTGTTACGCGCTTTTTGACCCACTGCACTTGCTAGTTCGTTTGACCTTATTAATACAAGGCTTAATGCTACAATCCAGGCATATGAATTAGAGGCTCCCGGTCACATCCAGCACCGCACACCATAAAGACTTACATAATCGTTGACTATTGATTTATTTTATCATGAAAGGGTAAAATCGGTTCTTTTAGCTTATAGATTGCGCAGCCTTGAAACAGCTCGGGTGAGAAGCAGTGCGCGGGGCTAAGTTCGTGGTGAATTTGTAGACGCTCCCCGCCACTGACATCACCGCTTGTCATGGCTCAAGGGGAGGCGGAGGGGTTTTTGTTCTCAGAAAAAGAAAAGGATTTGAATCAGACCTCAGGGTCCATTAGGAGGGAAGGCAGCGCACGTCGAGGCGAGCGGACGAGGGTCTAAAACAAGGAAGAGAGAAGGGAAGGAAGGAAAGCACAGATCACTAAAGAACAAGACATCGGGGACAAGGGACGTGTCAATGCCATACAAGAATCAGTGCGCCTGAGGTGCTAAGTGTGAAGTGAGAAGAACGTGACCCGGAGAGCAGAGCCGCTCACCGCGACCTGGACACAAAACTTAACAGGGGACTTGCGGCCGAGGAACAGCCACACATATTTACAAGTCTTCATTTTTTATTGCAATAGTAATCCCGGTTTGTGGGCGCAATTTCAAAAAGGGACCGGTTATTTATAGCGCTTGCCCAATTTTTTTATATTAAAATATATTTTTCATTTGAGCTTAATCTCTTTGGTCATTCCCAATGAAGGAAGCGGATGCCATTAAACTCTTTATTGGACAAATCCCCAGGAACCTGGAAGAAAAAGACCTGAAACCCATCTTCGAGCAGTTCGGCAAAATCTACGAGCTAACGGTCATCAAAGACAAGTACACAGGCATGCACAAAGGTAAGCAAACGTCGGGGAGCGGCCAGAATGTGTGTTCCTGTGCTGCTTTCTGTCTGGGTTTAGTTTGCACTTGGTGTCTGCTTCATAAAGAATGAACGCTTGGATTCCATTAGTACTGAATAATACCATGTGGAAATGAATAAATGTCACTAAATGTTCGGGAGATGCAGATGGTCTTGTTTTAATTGGCGTTGTAGCTGCACCCTAAGTGAAAATCTGAGTTCAGGTTCAAGTGACACTGCGAACTGGGTTTTGTGTGCATTGATGAACGACGCACAAGGGTGGCACCTGAGTTGTGTTCTGGTGGCACATGGCAAATCCAGGATCAAATGCAAGTAACTACGGCATTTTGACAACGGAATCGCTTTGGACTGAAGTGGCAGTTTGTGTATTGGTTTAGTGGGTAATAATAGCCTTGTCAGAATTGTTACTCCAGCCCATCTGCTTTACAGGGCACTAATCCTATTTTGTGACTGATGACAAACATCAAATGGAGATATACATAAACATATATACTGACAAACACATATAGATGTGTTAATGTTTAGTTTCTCGCAAACACACCATTTTAAATAATGCTGTGTGCTGTAATTGCCGCTATATTAAGCATGGACGGTCGAGTCCATTAGGAATTGGCAATATCTAACACCTTCCTGTCTCTTTGTTTATGTCGTTTGTGTGTTGAGGGGGGAGGGGGGTCGGGGGGTGAGGAGATTGGTGAGTACTAGGGTTAGAGGTAGTAGTCGTTACGAAAGGGTAAAATTATTCGTTGAGAAGAGTCAATTTGGGAAACAGCTGAGCAGTCTACCAAAGACCCAGCTGTCCATCCGTTTTATTACAGAATAGAAAGGATATGTATTTATAAACGCCTTAAAATAATCATATGTTCAAACTATTACTATTATTGCTAATAATACTCATTTTCCTCTGCAAGTGAAGAGCAGCAGGTGCCCCGTCCTTAGTCACGTTGTGTTTGTTGAAGTCCTACTCTCACCCGCTAGCCTTGTTTACCTTGCTGTCGCTGTCCAGTGCTGATTGACTTTCACTCGCAGCTAGTCTTCATTCTAGAGCAAAGCAAAGGAACTATTAAAGCTGTAACGTATAAAAATAAAATTGACCTTAACCACATGTTACTATGCTTTTCTGTTTTCTTCAAAAATTAAATGAATATATAAAATGCAAATCAAATATCTTACTTGGTATTAATTTTATTGCCTTCAAAACCAGCTCTTCGGTTTTGTTCGGTGTGCTTGGATCAGCACAGAACTGAATAGAAGCTACAGCCATTCATAAGCTCGAGTTTTTCTTATGAAGCTTTTTGCTTTTTTATACTTTGTAAATATGGATTTTCACTAAGTCTCTCGAGACTGGTCATCTGCTGTAATGAAATGATCCCGCTAGAAATCGGCCTTACAAAGCGAGTAAAACAAGCGCCGCTAAAGAAGTAGTTAAGCAACCGAAAATGCTGATAAATTATACATTTGAGAAATTGTTTAAGCTGCTAAAACCGTGATGGTATAAACATTACATAAATATTATGTAAAAATATTGATCCATGGAATACGTAGATGAATAACAGATATTGCAGATAGATAAAAAATCTATTGCTTTCCCTTTCACCGTATACACACACATATATATAATCTCAGGATACACTTGTTAACACACCTATATGTCTTTAGGATATTGAAGGGAAACTAAGAACCTGGAAAATGGCAGTATCAGGAGGAATTCTGCAATAATGGAACACAGGAATCCAAACACAACCTGTGAGCCGACTGCACTTTTCCCTTTGTGACTATTTTTAAATACTACTTGCTTCTATATAATATAGCTTTTTAAAAATCCAATCTTATAATTGATATTAAACAAATACAAATCTAGACATTTTTAAGTTGAAATTAACAATTTTGTAAATATCTTTGTATTTTTTAAAGTTTTATGGTTTGAAATTGGGCAGAAATCTGAGGTGGCTGATTTATGTGAATTGCTTTCACTTTTCAAAGTTGTCTTTATTTATCTTGGTTGCCCTTCTCCTTTTAAGGGATTTCTGTGTAATTCAGGTACTCTTTTGGATATATATATATATATATATATATATATATATATATATATATATATACTGTATATGCATACAGACACACAGACATGTACACAAAAATAAAAATAAGTATGTTATGCAACAGTCTTGGTCTTTACTTTAGAACATATATATAGACCAATGAAAGTCTGGGTAATGACAATGATTCTGTCTTGATAATAGGATTTTTTTTTTTAATCTTCACCCACCCTTGCTTTCAGAATATATTGCTTTCCCTGAGCAGTTTAGCACCTGTCTTCAAAAGCACCCAAATAACAAAATTAGTATGTGATTCCTAGGGCTTGCTTGCAACTTCAGATACTATCTGTTATCTTCCAATCCAAGTGGATAATACAAGGCTGAGGAAGTACACGGCCACTGGTCCATTGGTGTAGTCTTCAGAAACGTAGCATTGCAGAACAAAAATTCTCCTGGAGAACAAGCATGAAAATGAAGGTAGTCTTCAAAGCCCTGCCATTGAAGAAAAATTTTTGGTTCCCAAAACAACCATCCAAAGAATCCTAATAAGAATCCTTATTTATTACAATCCACAAAAGGTTTTAAAAAACGCCATTGAATTGATGGTAACAGATTTGTGAAATACGAACGATTTTAAAAGGACTCTGGCTGCATACAATAACATAGGCTAAGCTCAGATTTTCTTCATCTGTGTGTATGCTGCTAGGTAACCTACTATACATTAAATATTGCTGTTTTGTCCACATATTAGGAACCTTTTCAAAGACTACAGAACAAATTACAAATGCAAACCAGAATAAAATTATTCTTTGCCAAGCAATATTTTATACGAGGAACTGCACAACCCAGTACAGTGCAATTAAAGTATTGTTTTTTTTTCAGGAGTGTATGATCTGGCCAGGATTGTGAAATGAAGTTTAATCAATCATATTTTATATAAACTTACTGTTTACTGAGAATGAAAAATATTTACAATTAATATTTTACATGACAAAAAATGGTACCTCAGTGTGCACAGATTTTGTGTTCCATGTATTCACTATATAGTATTCATTTGCATAATTATAGTGCCAGTTTCTTTATTCAATGCTCCATACATTCCCTGGCAGCTGCTGAGCTGCATTTGTTGTTTGGTCCATTGTTGACAGCAGCTAATCCGTCGAGGCTGATTTTGCTGTTTCTGTCCACTTTCTTAGGTTTTGATCCCACATGCAATGTGCTACATTTCCCATTGCCTTAAAATTGGTTTTCCCAGGGGCCCATCTTATAACTGTTGTTTATGGTGCTGCCTGAAAATAACATTTCATTCATTGTACTATGTCCAGCTGATTTAGAGAATATGACTTGTTAGAAAGCACTTTTTTATTGCAAACCAGAATTGGTTTACCTATTTTTGTAAAATAACAAGTCCTAATTTTTGTTTAATACAGTATGTTCTTATTTTTAACTGTTTATAAGCCTTAAACGATAACATTGTACCACCGGAGAAAGAATACATGTTTTAACTTATGCTTTTTGACTGAGAGTTGATTTAAAATGTTGCATTAGTGACAGCCATAATCATGCATACACTCAGTTCACTTTTTTATTTAATGTGTTATTTTTTAATGATAAGTTTGGTATTCCTTGTATTTATTTTACTTACGGCAGAGGGATTGTGATCGTTATAATATTAATTTGTTAGAACCTTTCTGAGAAAGGCATATAGGACAGCACAACATAAAATCAACTGCTTGAACCAAGTAAAACCCTTTCCACATCTGTCTGAATTCCTTTAGTCCTCTGTGCAGCAGCAGGGGTTCCCCAACATTCAAGTAACCCATCCTTGTTCATCCCATACTTTAACCAATAATACAGTAAACGTGTCTGTATTTTTGAGCTTAAATTTAAAGAGGTCTATAAAATTTTCCCACAGTTTTGCTGGAATGTTCTTGACTTGAGGAACTGCTGTACTAGACATCAGAATTTATTTTTGATAGTTTATTTTTGCAATTTTGAATCTATGATTGATGGCAAAATAAAATGGGGTTTCATTATTCAAATAAAGCAATTTTTATTTCTATAACAAATAGACATGTAAATCATTTTGAAATAAAGGAAATTCCTTAATCTTATATTACATTTTTCAATATGTTGTATATTAATTAAAATTTCTTATATGATCGATCAGTAACAGTATGTGGCTCTTTGTGTAATCATTATAGTTTCACATATCTAGATTCTGATTCAGAAGCCTTAAATTCCATTTCATGTAATGTGTACCTGTCTCTATGGCCAAATGCTTCACAACCCCAGTCTGGTTCTTTTAGATGTTAAAATTGTAATTGAATAGAGCATGATCTTCTCCTTCATGTTGAAGTCTACTGTATGCTGATCCTGCCATAGGCATCACTGCTGTAGAGGCTGATCTTGCCAAAATCTAAAAACATGGTTCTCAGATGCCTAATCAGCCCTTGAAGAAGACTGCCTCTCTAGTTGTATACTCAACAACGCTCACATCTGTTTTGTAAGGGATCGTGTCATGTTGCAGGTGTTGCACACTTGTTTTTTGGATGTCATTCATCTCAGATATCATGTCCTATTCCAGTTACTACATTCATGGTAATCACAATTTGTCAGCTGAGGAGCTGAATCAGGCAGGAGGGATCTGTTGGGTGTAGTGGTCCGTGACTGCAGACTGCAAAGCTTTCTTTGAGATTCTACCAATAGATTAGGTATTTACGTGATGTTTTTATTACTCAACGACCAAAACATCTATTCTTTACAAATCTAAAACATAAAGATTTTATGGGAAAGGGGATTAATTAAAATGTTTTAATTCCTTATTTATTTTGGTCTTTGTGGTGCTTTCAAAATAGGCTTCAATATTGGATTTTAGATTCATGTTCCATCAAACAGCTTATTCCTTAATGCATGGTGCCTTGATGGACCTGAAAAATTCCTTTTCTCTGTATATGTATGCTGTATCTCTGTTTTATTCTATATTTGTAGTTTCTGATTAACATACAAAGTTCATAAGTACTGTAGAGGTGTGTGTGGAATAAAAATAACCTGAAGAATGAAGAGTCTTCCATTTAGGTCTTGTATCTTCTTTTCATATTATCTTACAGATACCAGGTATCCTGGTAATATTCTAAAGTGAGCTACTTCATTTAAGACCTAGTTTAAAATCACTGAAATTGATTGGCTCATCAAGAGGTGCAGTATCGCTTCTTGGTAGAATATGGTTACTCAAACGCTACAGTTACAGAGTATTGAAAAGAGATACTTAAAAGTCTTAGATTTATCAGATAAAAATCACAGATTTCTGCTTAGGATACCTCTTTTGGAGATAGTGAATGTTTTCCCTATATTTATGTGGATTTACTTTTACAGTGTACATTACATTGATACAGGGCCTATGCCCAAAGTTAGTGGTTATACTGTTTGATGGATTAGTGTTCATTTACGTAGGTCTAGCTGGGTCTAAACCTCTGGAAAGGCATTCCAGAAAAAAAAACAGCCTATTTTAGAAGATACAGTTGATAATAGATACAGTGATTTGTTTTAGTGTGCTGTCTTCAGAATGAAGCTAAATTTACATTTTGCTTCTCCATGAAAATGCCACCCATACAACATGCAGTACTGTATTTGCATGGATCAGGCATTCACGTTGAAATCATACATGACCAGAGACTGGTTTGTTATGTAACTATGGGTTTTTTTCTTATTTGTGGCTCAGCGTCTGAATGGTTGAAATAGTTATTTCTAGCCAGGCTAACATTTAAAAAAAAACAAGAAAACAATACATGTTTATAAAACCTTCAACAAATTAAAGGTAAGTTTAAGAAGAAGAACAGCCCTTGGTTGTTCTGCCTCACACGCTCCCTGAAAACTAAGTTCTTTTATCTCAAGCCTAATGCTAGCCCAAAAACACCCACGCACTCCTTACATCAGGTGGCGGAGAGCAAAACACACGGAAATTAGAGAGGCTTTCAATGCTGCTTTAACTTGGAAAAAACAGCTGTAAAGGCACTACACCAACATCATCAAACAAGAGTCTCTGTTAAAGCTGGAAGATGGGCAATTATTGTCATAGGCTGTCAAAAGCCCCCGTGACTCACGAAGACACATGTACCAGCAAATCTTACCTACACACCTCTTCACCTTATTTAATTATTTTTTTTTACTAAATTTGCACAATTAATTGATACCATTTCATATACAGTATGTCCTCTTTTCAGCTGTAACCAGAATTTCTAGTAATTTCTAGACCTCCTGGCTTTCATTGGGTGTTTACATTTCAAACAGCCTTGTTCTGCTGTTCCTGTAACATCTCATATATTCTGTACAAGCTTAAATACTTGTATAATGTATGTGTCAGTATATGAATGGGAAATTTATATGTAAAATATTGAAATATAGCAAAATTATGCATATGCTTGCATAACAAATTAAAGCATAAATCATGACGACTAATTATTGACTTTATTTTTTGCACAGTACTCCCAACGTTCCATCTTCTACATGTCTACTGTATGTTTTTTCCAATGTTTCTCCTCTGTCCATAATTTCTGCTTCTGTTCTGAGAAACTACAAGATAGCCTCAGTTCCTTTCAAGGCTGACACATCTGTGCCATAAGGGCAACTGCCATGTTCACATCAAACAAATTCATGTTCCAAATCCTTACAAGGATGAAATGCATTTTCACTGTTAATGAATAAATGAGAAATACTGAATCTTTTGCAATCAGTTTTACAGTGTATACAGTGCAGGCCTAACAACTATGACAAATAAGCAGACAGTGGAAAATAAAATTGTCCTCTGCCTACCCCTGGATAATTTATGCATTAATCTAATGTGAATATAAACCGGGTAACTATTTAGATCACTGTGTTTAGTGTTAATTGAATATATTCAGGACATTAGATGAATATTTTCTCTGGATACACATCCCAAAGACATGACATGCATGTTAGATAAGCTACGTTTTTGAATTTCCCCATATGAATCACTGTGGTGGTGTGACACGGCAATAGGCTGGCATTCCATCCAGTGCACCAGGTTTTGCTGGAAAGGACTAGAGCTCATCTAGACTCTGTAATGGAAAACTTTGGAAAATGGGTGAATACATTGGAGACAACAAAGTGGGGCCAACAACAGCAGTGCTCAGTGAGCCATTCTGCTGCTAGTTACGCTTGATCTCATCAAAAAATGAAATGAGCCAAAATGAAATGTGGTTTTCACCTTGCCTTGTAACTCACAGAAACAAAACACACAGCATGACGCTTTCTTGCATATAATTAATTAGGGCAAACATCAATTTATGCGAATGATTCAAATATGCAATTTCATTTTTTTTCTTTAAATAATTTGTATTATGAGATTTCTACTATTAAAACACCAGTTATAGTAGAAAATAAAAAATGTTACTTCTGAGCACAAGGAACATTTTTTTGTATTGTTATTTTATTCTTCTTTGATTATTTTCAGCATTATTAAAGCTTGCTCTAAGAAAGTGTTTTCTTTACATTTAATGCATAATGCTATTACGTCATGGACAAGTAATATTACTTTAGTACTGTGTTGGCAATTAAATATTGTCCATTTTTATTCTTACTAAACAGAAATACAAGTACTTGAGTTTTTTTTTTACTACTTCCTACTTGTCTATAGTGGCCTTATGAATTTTGCAGTCACTTCTTACTAGCACTGGGGCACTGGTGTAGAAATCTATTTAAAGCTGTAAAAATAACAAAATATATTAAGAAATGACCTTGTACCAAGTCACTAGCAGATCCAATACACAAAAACAACATCACGATCCAAGCCTTTAAACTGAACTGAACTGTGAATAAACAAGATTTAAATTCAGTGTTCAGTGGCTGGGTTTCCTAAACTGATGCGATGGGTAAAGCTCCATACGACATCAATTACCTTGCTCTGAAGAGTGAAAAATGCTGTTGAATTCAGCTTGATGTATACAGAATTCTGTGCAGTTTTATAGACACCTCTGTAACCTCACTCACTTATTGAAAAAGAGCCCATACATTTTCAGCAACTTCCTCAGGATCATATGCTGGCTGAAGACAGACTTGAAATTTTAAGGAGAAGTCCCTTTGTAGCCAACCATCATATATATGTATATACAGTATATATATATATATATATATATATATATATACAACATACAGTATATATATTAGCATTTTATTATCTGCAGTCAGATCTTTTTAGCTATGCCCAAAACTTGTGCCACAAGCATGCTATTAAATTTACTAGAAGGGACTTGGTTAGTAGTATTGTATGCTTACTTGGTGCTTCTGCTGTTGCCTTTTACTATCACCCATGTATTAAAGCAATCAAATGTGTAATATAATCTAAATTGTTTGCATCGTGTAAACATTAAGCTATGCTGTTCAAAAATGTTACTGTTTCACTGCATTGCACAAGTAAAAGAGTACAGCATTTACTGAAAATGATTATCTGTCCTGGTTCTCTTGGCTTATTGTGTGTAAACTGTATATATGAATTAAGTTCAACTATGATAAAGCAGTTTCTGCAATTTAAGAATACTTAAACGATTGCTACTTTTCTTTAAAATGATAATTGCAATATACCACCAGAGACAATCTACAAGCTGTTGATCTGTGCTTCCATTTTTCATATTGTCACTTCTTCTTTGAAAAACCATTTGCAGTAGTTTGATGATGCATCTCTGTTAGCTCTGTCAACATTTTTATAGTTAACATTCAAAATGAATTAGATACCAGGTGAAATTCACAAAAATATTGAGGGCTTCTTTTTGACTGATGTATGTTTTTGATCATCAATGCTCTAGCACAACTACAGTTTGTTGATTTGTTATCAATAGTCTGTGGTGTTATTGCACACATTAATTTACAGAAGATTCTGTTTAATACTAATTTCAAAGTAATGTCGTTTAATGTTGATATTGGGTTTGACTGACATTGAAATAATGACCAAAGGAAAAATTAATAGAATGTGTCTGTGATGTATGAATTATTTATCAATACTGATAGAACTACTTATCAAGATGTCCTCAAATGAAAAATAATAGCAATACAATGGTAAATAGGAAGGCAATTTATATTTCACGAAACTATTTAATCGATTTAGAAATCAACATGTAAACTGAATGGATGCCAAAGTTAAAAAATACTAGTGGTTATCTGTGGCGAGTTTGCATGTTCCTCCATTTCTTCCAGATTCCTTCCAATTGTGTTTCACTGTCCCGAAATACGAGTGATTGTGTTGCATTCTTTACCTTTTTGTACGCCATTTTTCTTCACTAATACATTTGTACTCTTGTGTGATTTTATTCTTCTGTGAATCTAGTAGAGGCTAAAATGATTACACCTTAGCTCTTGTAGAGTTGTTTAAGCAGGTATGATTATTTACAGTCAAGGTAATTGATTTTACATGTACTGTATATTACTTTTACATTTTGATTAACACTTGTGTGTATTCTGGCCATATTATGCATCTGGCATTGGTGTGAGGAAGTTCAGACCAAATACTTATTTTAAAAGTAGTTTAATTCTTCTTGATATCTTAGCCTGAAAAAAAAACCATGGTGCCTTACTTAGCAACAGCCTTGCATTTTAATTTTATCCTTTATATGGTAACTCAGAGTAAGTTTTATGTTGTTCAACAAGCACCACCTACATTCATATATTAACATTAATACATTCACGTTATATAGTTTTTCCCGATATGTTAGAGTCAATCCAAACCGCAACAGAGGCAAGGTGTGTACTTCCATTTGTAAAGGCACCAGAAAACACATAACTATAAGGCAAAGGCATTCAAATATTCAGGTTTAGGGCAGACCTGGACTTCCTCTGTTTCAGCAGGTGATGGTTCCTTCCATGCTGTCCAGTAAGAACCATAGAAAGAAAGGTTTTGGACGTTTATAAAATTATGCAGCATAATGAACATAAGCAGCAAGTGATTTTAATAATCATCTTGTCAATATGTATTGGACACATAAAGTATTATACCAAACGTTCATTAGTGTACTAAGCCTGCATAGTACAATTCAGGGTCTTTGAAGCCAGAGCCCTACTGACTTTACCTTTATCAAGCACTAATCAGAATGGGGGGGGGGCTATTCCATCAATTAGCACACCCAGAGTAGGCTGATTTAAAGTTGACCATTAAACTAATTCTCATGTGCTTGACATTTGGGCGTAAAACCAGAATAATTGGAGAAAAAATCATGCAGACACATGGAAAATGGGTAAATTCCACAAAGACTGCTGAGATTTGAACCTAAAGGATTTTGACAAACCCCTAAAATGCATTTAAATGTAATACATTATTTATTAATTAGTAAATTAATGAGAGAGTTTATATACAGGGATTTTTATTAATAGGTTATTTGTTTTCATTCAAGGGTTAATTTTGTCTTGTGCTCACTGCCACTGAATAGGAACGATTCCTTAATTTGTGTAGTCTAACTCACATGTTGTTATAACAGTCAAGAAGCAAATTATGTTCTGGATGACCTACGTTTGAGACACAGAGATTAAGCGTATCATGTCTTGGGAATACCCTGATAAGAGAGAATTCTTCTAGAATGTACAGTAACATTGAATTGTAACAGTATTAAAGTAACAGTAATAAAGATGTAATTAGTCTAAGTGCTCTTTTTCTTTGTATTATTTCAAACGTTCTGATACCTTCTGTCAGTTATTTAAACAATATACATTTAGCTTGAGGTTACACTGGAATTGACTCAAGACACACAGTCATTCAGCTGTACCTAAAATGCAGTAAACAAGCCTGCACACCTCATCATGTGTATCATATAAGAGCAGAGAAAGCATATCAAATCAAAATCAAAAATCTTTTAAAAGCCGTCACACTCTATAGTTATCCATGCATGGCAGTTTTGTGGAAGGCTATTCTGTGTCTTATTTTCTTCATATTTTTGGAGGCTTTGGGTGCACACTTTGGTGATGGTGACAATATTTTATTCATATATAAACATTCTGTCACATCACTGACTGTCTAAAATGTTCTGAAATTTGGCTTTTAATAAAACTGCTGAGGAACCCCAGAGTCATGTAATATATGGAAATATGAATTAATGTATAGTCCACTAATTTGTGATGTGCTAAAACCATGTTTATAATAACACTCTTCAAATGCCATAGGAGCTTTTTTTCAGAGTAGATTATTTTAATCTTTTTAAATAAAATTGCATGCCATCAAATTCCATTCATCTGTTTGCTACTTACTTGGGTTTGATACCCTAGTCATGAAAGGACAGGTGAAAGTGGGGATCACACCAAGGAGATGACAAGTTTTTATTATAATGCACAAATACGTGAGTTATTTCTGAGACCTGTCCAGTGGCCATAAAGCGTCTTCTTACACCTTTTCAATTACAGTACAAGCAGATTGAGTGGCACATGCCCTTTAATCTTGTCTTGGCTGAAAAGAGGTAAATTGTGAAGTGATGTGTTTTTCTTCCTCATCTATTCAACACTTGTCTAATGTTTTATCCAAAATATTGGATTAGAAAATTAATCTAAACTTTAACAATGTTTTTTTTTTATTCTTATATAACCTTTATCTTATATGTTCCATGATACTTGAGCTAAAGACCTCCTGTTGTCACATTACAAACTAACAAGCTGCTAGGACTTTGAAGACCATTTTTATCTATGACTAGTGCTAATGAACTTCATTCTCAATGTTCTTATACTAACATCATAATTGATAGTCAACCCTTATGTAAAAATGGCAGGTCAAAACCTCTTCTATTACACTTTAACTGTACTTTTTCCCCAGATATGCCTTTTTCATAATCTTTCCCCTTCTTACACTGTATCTAAATCATTTTTTTTTGCTTGGCTAGAAAGGCTTTTAAAAAATTTGTGTTTTGTTTGGATTTGCAAGATGACTCTTTTCTTTTTGGTTGTCGTTGTTGAGTTCACTTCATATTCCTGCTTGTCCACATATAAGACTCTTTCTTCTAAACCACATATTTACTTCAGCACTCAGTGTGAATGTAGCTGTTACAGCAAAGATCATTCAAAATGAATTTTTTTGAGAGTAAAAGACTTGCTGAATTATGAAGGTCATTAAAGATGTGAAATTCTTGTCTAAACTATTTATAAATTAACGCTGTTAAATGAGTTAATTTAAAAATGTTTTGCAGCAGCAAAATATTATATAATACTTTCTTGGTTGAGCCTTTTCATTCACGAAGAGTGGTGTATATTGCAGGCAGTTTAGTTGGGCATGGATTATTACCACATACAAATACAAATCCAGTCCAAATTGTTATATTTTTGGTATACGTCCTGTTTGGACGCGAAAAATTTTGCTTAGTATATGACCTTTGTTTGGAATACGACTCGCATGCTAGAACACCGCGCGCTACCCTTGTTTATCTCTCTCGAGACAAAGCCATGACTACCCACTAGCGTCAGTACGCACTATAACTCTCTGTGAATTTTCACGTGATTTTGTGTTTTTTCGCATAAATTTGAATTGATTGTTGAAAAGTATGATGGTGGCATGCGTATCCGGGACATGGCTGCTGCATACCGTATGCCGAGAACGACGGTATTTACGATCTACGATCTATGTATCTAGGCGGAGTGGTGGCTCTGAGGCTAGGGATCTGCACTGGCAATCAGAAGGTTGCAGTTCAAATCCTGTAAAATGCCAAAACGGACTCTGCTCTGTTGGGCCCTTGAGCAAGGCCCATAACCTGCAATTGCTAAGCGCTTTGAGTAGTGAGAAAAGCGCTATATAAATGCAATGAATTATTATTATTATTACGATTGTGAAAAACAAAGACGTTATTAAAAAGTCAAGTGAGGTTAAATTTTCATTTATTTCATCTAATTGCTTTTGTATTTATGTATTTTAGTATTAAGCAGTGTTTAAATTATTTTATACAACCCCATCAATGTATAATATGCCAATAACAATAGGATTTTTTTTCATGGGAACGGATTAATCATTTTCTCTTTATTTCTTATGGGAAAAATTTGTTTGGTATACGTCCTGTTTGGTATAAGTCAAAGGATCTGGAACGGATTAAGGACTAATACCAAGGTACCACTGTACTTATTTACTTATAGTAAATCCTTCCTTTTAGTTATTGAATTACCTACACGGTAGGCTCACAGGGTGCAAAGCCAGCATAGAATGGCAGTAATTCAGTACACATTTCTTTTCAAAACACTAAGTACTGGCAAGTTACATCACTTTCTCTGCTCATTGGACATGTCATTGGTAAATCATCAAATCTTGTAGTTGATTATCTCCTACCATCATCTGTAGGTCACTCTGCCCACCTAAAGGTAAAGCCATATAAATAACTGTTATCTCTTTTGACTGCCTCTGATAAAATAAAAAAAAAAGAAGTAATCAAAAAGACCTTCCATTTCTCACATGATCCTTTTATTCAAAGGTATAAGACTCCTAAACCCTGTTTCATAATACTGTAAAAATATACAGTATGAATATTCCATTACTTTATATCTCTATTTAATCATTCTGGCACATATTTTTTGTGTAAGGAGCCTCACTGTGAGTTTCTGTGTGATTCACCTGGATCCCAACTATAAAGGTTTAAATGTTTTGTTTTTTTTTGTTTTTCTTTTTTTTCAATGACTACCTTCTTGTTCTACTTAACAGACTTAGCCAATCAACTCTAATAACCCTTCAGGCTCTATCTATCCATTAGTTTCATACTAAAAATATTAATATCTCCAATGAAGTTACTGGAAGTCAACCTGTTAGTTTAAGAATTGGACACTTGCATGTACTGTACATAGTATTTGTATTATGGTCAGTTTTAGTTGAGTTTCTGTAGTCATTTTAAGCGTAGCACCCATGCCCACATCTCAGTGAACAGGAAGTCCAAAAGCACTATCTGTGAGTACTCTTTCTTCTTTTATTCTGTAATATGGATTTTTTTCATTTGTACATGTCATCTTTATGTTTGTCTTGTGTAGGTTCTTCTATAGCACTTTTTTGAATAAATTGCTATTGGTAGTGACAAATGACAAAGATTTATTAAATGTTTAGATGTACTCCTTCTTTGGAATGAGTCGTGTAGGTCTTGTAAGATCTTGTAAGATCTGATGGAGACAAATTTCTCAGAAATAAGGTGAGAGACGCCTGAGCTAGACACTGTAACTAAATGAAATTAATTGTTTTTAGATCCAGTGGAAAAAATGGATACAGACAAAGCAAGCAAATTGAGCACCAAGGCTGTCTCTATTCTAGAATCAAATTTGGGACTCAGGAGGTGTGACGGGAGGTTTCTGTGGTTTACTGCCTAAGTGTTAGTCATCATTCCGTCCATAAAAATGTGCAGAATGGAATTTTCTTCTAATCTGTGTCACTGTCTTAACAATTGTTCTGTGTCAAAGAAGGTATCCTTTTCTTATATTTTCTTGTGACTCTGGAGCCTTGTATAGCACAATACACATTTCTGTGAAGGCAAATATAACAACATCTTAAAAATGAACTTGAAATGTGAATCTACAACCCAGTAGTACCACAGAGAAAACCTGAAATACTGAGAGCATCAGCAATACAGGACATTCAGTCTTGTCAGACATGCATAACGTTACTGTTATCGTGGCCTTGATCAGCTATGCCACAAGTGTATAGTCTGACGAAAGGATAAAGAAGGATATCCTTGAAGGGGATTCAGAATGGGAATAAATAAGGTTATAGAATTAAACAGGAGGCTTCATTGTTGAATATATCATTTCCAAATTTATATAAATGACTAGCAAAATACCCGCGCTTCGCAGCGGCGAAGTACTGTCTTAAAATTTTTATTAAGAAGACAATTAAACCTTTTTAAAACTGAGGGAAAATATACCAATAATTATTTGTTAAGGATCTCTTTGTATGCCACGTTGCCAGTTCAGCCCTCCAGTTGTAATATGACCAAGCTGTAGCTGTGCGCTGAGTTTACTCTTGAGCATGCAACGTACAGTTGGCCATGTGAACAGTAATCTTGTTTCAAATCTCACAGCTTGGATTGCTGCTGTCATAATCGGTTTGAGTTTCATGGTTTGTTTCAATTACGACAGTATTTGTAGGACTTGTGTTGAAGAGACATTCGGCATCTGTCAAGCGTTGTAAGTATACAACCAGTTTCATTGATAACTTCACATCCAGCTTTTGAGAGTTTAAATATTTCTAAACATCAAAGTGTCCACTACTGAAATCGTCACCTGTGAATCTAAGATGTTTAAGAGGCATTGGCGGTTGTCCAAAGGCGTAAAATATTTGGCCATTTCGGTACACTTAAGCATTTCACTCTTCTAGTGCTCCTGTGTAGTATAATTATCTCCTGTACCGTCATCAGTCCACACCTTGAATCTGTCCCAGTCATTCAATACATAAGACACAATGTTCCTCCGGATATCAAGAGTGAGCCTGATATAGAGACTGGAGCGACAGACGGCCTTATATAGGCAGGCAGCCAACAACGTGGGAGGCGTTGGGATGGAGGACCCAACGCCGCCTCACACGGTGACCGAGCTGCAGGCTATGGACGTATATATGTACGTAAGTAGGATTCAGTTAGCGTTGGGAACCCGTGTACCAAATTTCTTGAAGATGGGCCCATAAGTAACAAAGACCGTTGAAAAGTTCAATATGACGGCCGACAGTGGCATCATATCACCGAAATAAGTACCAAATTTCAGCCTTCTACCTACACGGGAAGTTGGAGAATTAGTGACGTTGGAAAGTTCAATATGGCAGCTGACAGTGGCGTCACACCACCGAAATAAGTACGTACATTGGTTTTGGTTAGCGCAGGGAAGCCGCCTACCAAATTTCGTGAAGATGGGGCCATGAATAAGAAAGTTCAACATGGCGGACGCTGTTGACCGTTATGACCATTACGCGTAGAATTTCGAAAAATGAAACCTGCTTAACTTTTGTAAGTAAGCTGTAAGGAATGAGCCTGCCAAATTTCAGCCTTCTACCTACACGGGAAGTTGGAGAATTAGTGATGTTTGGAAAATTCAATATGGCGGCCGAAAGTGGAGTCATACCACCGAAATAAGTACATACATCGGTTTTGGTTAACGTAGGGAAGCCACCTACCAAATTTCTTGAAGATGGGGTCAGCCTTCTACCTACACGGGAAGTTGGAAAATTAGTGACGTTGGAAAGTTCAATATGGCGGCCGACAGTGGCGTCATACCATCGAAATAAGTATGTACATCGGTTTTGGTTAGCGCAGGGAATCCGCCTACCAAATTTCGTGAAGATGGGGCCATAAATAAGAAAGTTCAACATGGCGAATGTTGTCGACCGTTATCGACCGTTATGACCGTTACGTGTAGAATTTCGAAATGAAACCTGCTTAACTTTTGTAAGTAAGATGTAAGGAATGAGCCTGCCAAATTTCAGCCTTCTACCTAGACGGGAAGTTGGAGAATTAGTGACATTGGAAAGTTCAATATGGCGGCCGACAGTGGCGTCATACCACCGAAATAAGTACGTACATTGGTTTCGGTTAGCGCAGGGAAGCCGCCTACCAAATTTCGTGAAGATGGGGTCAGCCTTCTACCTACACGGGAAGTTAGAGAATTAGTGATGTTTGGAAAATTCAATATGGCGGCCGACAGTGGCGTCATACCACCGAAATAAGTACGTACATCGGTTTTGGTTAGCGCAGGGAAGCCACCTACCAAATTTTGTGAAGATGGGGACAGCCTTCTACCTACACGGGAAGTTGGAAAATTAGTGACGTTGGAAAGTTCAATATGGCGGCCAACAGTGGCATCATACCATCGAAATAAGTACATACATCAGTTTCGGTTAGCGCTGGGAAGCCGCCTACCAAATTTCGTGAAGATGGTGCCATAAATAAGAAAGTTCAACATGGTGGACGTTGTTGACCGTTATCGACTGTTATGACCATTACGTGTAGAATTTCGAAATGAAACCTGCTTAACTTTTGTAAGTGAGCTGTAAGGAATAAGCCTGCCAAATTTCAGCCTTCTACCTACACGGGAAGTTGGAGAATTAGTGATGAGTCAGTGAGTGAGTGAGTGAGTGAGTCAGTCAGTCAGTGAGGGCTTTGCCTTTTATTAGTATAGATTCCAGGATTAATTACTAGCACATTATGTGAAATACATTCTCTCTGTTTATGTAGTGCAAGAGAGTTTTGGATCAGTAACTCAGTGCATTTGATCAAAACATTGTGGCTAGAGTGATCTACTTGAATTTGATATGTATATGAAATTGTGTCTTACATGCAAAGAATGAGTTTGATTTAATGTTTTGAATGTAAAATGTATCAATTTTGACTAGAAACAAACCCCAAGTTATGGCATCACTTTTCAATAAATCTACTTCCTGCATAATTCATAGGCAAAAAGTTCAGTTTCATTTTATATGAGTTCAGTTGTTCAGGTCTATATATTGTAACAAGACGAGACTTCAGACATGGGAAAGGTTTGGGGCAGCCACCCATGTAATATGTTCCTGGCTGCAAAAGTAAAGAATTGTACAGTAAGACCAGAGTAGTTTACGAGACTGAGTCCAAAATAGAACTGAATTCCAGAGGAAGGGAGTGAGGCTTTATAGGAGGTCTGGGGGAAGTGATGTCGTCCTCGGGGGCCGGGACCAGAAGTGACGTGTTCTGAGTTGAGGCAGAGGTTCCTGGTGGGATTTCCCGGGAAAGGTCTGCAGGGGACAGATGAGTTACCATTATTCTTTAAGCCCTTCAGCTGCCTCCTATTCACACGTGTGTGACAATATTCACAAATAGAATAAAATAAGGCAGATTCAAACTGTGCTTGAATATTTGATGCATTTCAGCTGATAATATTCAATTGCATTATTAGCTGGGAATTCTAGGATGCATTTTGTCATTTCAGTATTACAACAATAGTTGCTTTAGCCTTTTCAAATAACTAAAACAGATAATACTGAAATCTATTTTAGCCTTAGGGTATGGACATGTACTGTAAAAATAAAAACATCAGTGAACAAATGCAGCGCAAATGAGAAAACAAAGAATGAAAGTCTTGGTCCATTTAAACAAGATTCAGCCACATTGGGAAGAATAGTAGCCTTCCTGCAGACAGTATGGAGTAGTAAGAGATGCTAGTCAAGTTTTTAATGTCTACAATATTGGTAAGATGGTAGCCCAAGCGATGAATTTAGGAAAATATTATAATTGAGCTTCCCAACAGGTTTAGAGTTTAATACAGGTCTGTGTTTTTATTTCTGCTCTTTATTTTTCATTTTGTATTATATATATGGAGGATGTAGCATGGTTTCAATGTAATGTTGAGGTGCTGGTCCAAGATGCAATGAGCGTGGCCAAGTGGCCTGGGCAGCCATTTCACAACACTACGAAAGCAGTTTTGTAGAATAATAAGACTGTCAGCTTTTCTGACTTTTTGAATTTATTAAAAATCAAACAACATTCCATACAAGCATGTCAAATTTTGCAAAACTAGGTTCAAGTCCAGCTTTTCTGACTTTTACTTTGCCTGTGCTTACAGTTTGGCCCTAATCAGAAGGCAAAACACACCATTGCCCAAAAAGACTTATAATTACTTAAAATTCAGAAACCAAAATGCAAAATACAAAAATTTTAAAATGAATTCAAATGTTCACAATTCAAAATGAAAGAACAGAAACCCTGAAATTGAGAAACAAAAATGATAACAAAACTACTAGTCAAAGTCCATAATATAAAAATACAAATTGTAAACACTAAAATGAATAGTCAGAAAAAAAAAACAAAAAAGAGATGTAAAGATCAAAAGACTACAGACCTTACAAAGAAGGATTACAAAGGGCAAAACATAAAAGGGGAGCTACAAAACAAAGAATGCAAAATGTCTCTAGAAAGAATCTGTGGCAACAAGTGTCTTCAAATGTTGCTTGGGTAACAACAGGCCAAATAACCCTGTCATCTCTAATTAGAGGCAATGCCACAGCAGACAAGAACACACACAAGGTAAGGGGGACAGAAATAAACAACATATGCAAAATACAAGTGCTAGGATCTGAGAGGAAATAATGGACTTATTCCTCACATTAGGCTGAAAACAGCTTTATTAAGATATACTAGCACAGATAGAAACATTTATGGTTTCCTGGTGGTAATAAGGTGGTACGGAGGTAAGTGCTACATAAGTCAAATGGTATTAAATTCTGCTACCATCAGTTTGGAATGTGCATCCAAATGGATCTTCTCTAGGTTTGTGTTAGGTGAATTGATGGCTCCACATTGACCCTTTATGCATGACTATAGGAATGTGAATTAGAGTGCCACACTATTGACTGGTAGCCGGTCCAGAGATGGTCGCTTCTTCATACCCAATTCTGTTTGAATGAGTATCAGCTCTTCTCAGACATGAAGTTTTACTAAGTGAGTTTGGTAAAAGGACATGGATGGAAGTTTTTTTTTTATATTTTTGTTGCATTCCCCTTTCAAAATGCAAAAATGAAAAGGTAGAGAAAATATACAGTATAGGCTTTGTAGATTAATACATATAGATTAATAAAATATAAACACATGCAGTATTCATATTTACTTATACACAGAATATTGAGAGAGACCATACCCATTCGTACAGTATACACAAGATATTGTGTTGTAGCTGGCCAATCACATTAGCAAAAATAGTTTTGTAGGGAATACATCCAGTGCTTTATGCGTTCTTTATATATTTTTACGACCAGTTTACTGTGCTGTTTACAAAGTGCAGTGGTCTGAAAAAACACACAACTCGTGCCTACTTTTCTGGTCATTGAAAACCTCTTTGATCTAAATGTGTTCTGCCAGCAGAAGACGTTCCATAAAATGCATAACACAGTTCTTTTAAGATTCTCATTTTGACTCTCCTGTTAATTACTATGTTAAAATGGACATTGCACTTTTGTTACATCCTTTCTACTGTATATCACCTGTCCCCCTTGTTAAAATTACATTAGATATAATGTGTAAGAAATGCTGCTTTCCACTTTGGCAGCATTTCAACTCACCATCTTTAAAAATGTCCAAAAGATAAAGTTTCAGAGTGATGTCCATTGGATATTTTAATTAAACTTTTGACTTGCCTTATAGGGGGTTCCTTGTCTGTAGGGAAAGCAGGAAAATACAAGGAAACTAGGAATGTTCTTGACACCAGAAATAGGGCAATTTTAATGTCCTACTTTGTTTTAATTAAACATATTTTTGTTTAATCATACCTCTATATTTATTAAATATGTGGGATATCTAATATGTTTTTTGTGTTTTGGAAACAAATAAGAATGCTGGCTCCTGGAAGATGTAGGGGATCCAGTATGTTCACTTTTCCACTGTCATCCAGTACCTCCTTTTTCATCTGAACTGGTTCTAGATTTACTGTACCTACTTCTATATCATTAAAGATACTTATTAAAGATGTAATAATACTCACTCGAGTATTTATGGACAGTTTGCCCTTGTGATAAAGGAATTAGGATTGAACCATTAAGACTGTATGTTTAAAATGTAACGTGTGCTCCCTGCCAAGAGTGAAAACACATGCAGTACTTCTTAAATGTACAGTGGTACCGCGGTATACGTCCGCTTTGGAATAAGTCCAACTTGGTATACGTCCTGTTTGGACGCGAAAAGTTTTGCTTAGTATACGACCTTTGTTTGGAATACGACTAGCGTGCTAACGCTACCCTTGTTGACCTCTCTCGAGACAAAGCCACGACTGCCCACAAGCGTCAGTAGGCGCTATAACGCTATATGAATTTTCACGTGATTTTGTGTTTTTTCGCGTAAATTTGAATTGATTGTTGAAAAGTATGAAGTTGGCGTGCATATCCAGGACTTGGCTGCTGCATACCGTATGCTGAGAATGACAGTATCTACGATTGTGAAAAACAAAGACATTATTAAAAAGTAAAGTGAGGTAAAATTTTCATTTATTTCATCTAATTGCTTTTGTATTTATGTATTTTAGTATTAGGCAGTGTTTAAATTATTTTATACAACCCCATCAATGTATAATATGCCAATAACAATAGGATTTTTTTTCATGGGAACGGATTGTTCATTTTCTCTTTATTTCTTATGGGAAAAATTTGTTTGGTATACGTCCTGTTTGGTATAAGTCAAAGGATCTGGAATGGATTAAGGACGTATACCGAGGTACCACTGAATATTAAACCATTTTCATAGAATAGATGGCTTTGGCCTCATGAAAAGGCCTGTATAAAAATAGTCCTAATACTGACAATTTGTTTGAGCACCCATTGTTGTATATAACTGCAATTAAATGAAATTTCTAGCTGAATAATTTAACTTTACAGCCATCCATCTATTCACAGAGTATGGCAAATCTAATTCTAGGGTTGGTGAGCTTATCTCTGCAGCCTCAAGATCAATGAGGAAGCCAATCTTAGACAGAATGCCAGTCCATCACAGGGCATACATACAGTATATACACACATATACTCACTCATAATGGTCTAGGCAGTTGCCAGATATCCTCCAGGTATGTGGTTTATGTGAGGAAGCTGGACTAACTATAGAAATCTCTACACAGACAGTGACTGTGCCACAATTTAAACCCAGCATCCATTAGCTGTGAGACAGCAGTACCAACTATTGTACAACTGGTTACTCCTTTGGTACTCTTCGGAGAATCCTTGGGTATCTCTGGTTTGACTTTGTGTGAGTGTCAAATGAGCAGTTGCTCACAGAGTTCCGAATGAGGCACATTACCTGTATTGCGAGGGAGCATCAGTTACAGCACTACGGCCATGTGGTGTGATTTCCTGAGGGTGATCCAGCTCGCCCAAGTAACACCTGGCTGTGGCAGATAGGGGGTTATTTCCAGAGGGTGGGCCTAAACCACGTGTCTGCATGGGGGGTTGCCAACCAAGATCCTGAGTTGTCTCGTGGTGTGGTGGGTGTGTCAACGTGCTGTACCAGTGCATGCTCCCCAACCTGACCTGTGCTGCCTTATTTTTTTAGGCTTATGTTAAACAAAAAAACAAATGATATAACAGAGATAAAGTGAACCTGGTATCAGAGCAGGTATTGTCTCCTTTCACTAGATAAAAAGTGGCAGCAGCTACATTTGCTAAAAGTAAAATTCTTTCAGTTCAGCAGGCTAAAGCACATGTTTTCTGCTCTGTCACAAGGTTAGCTGGCCCAAGGTAAATCTGTAAGTCTGAATCATGGAGAGACAGTTTCACCGATAAAGGAGTGTTCATAGATAGAGTTGATTTGTGAATTGGAGTCTTTTCCATGTAGTGAAGGAGTAAATCATTCCATTTAAGTGCCAGTGTGGCTGGAGGAGTATGACCTGTTGAAGCAGAGTCAGCCAATGTAGGAGGATCTTTAATAAATTATATACATACTTTTAAGACTGAAGACATTAGGAGAATTGCAGCAGTAATTTGGGAGAAGCCCTGAGTTCTAGGCATTTGCATTAAGAACACATTTACTATAGCTTTGCAATCACCAAAACAATAATTTAACCACCTAGTTGTATACTTTTCCTATCCTGGTACCAGCTGGATTAGAAACATATTCCAACACGTGATCCTTTGGGCCTTTTAGACAGCAGTACAAGAGTTCACAGGCCGAACGACTACCAGAATGCTTTTAGTCAGGTAGTTTGCATATTGGCAGAGATTGTCTTTGGGGCACCAAAAGGAATTCCCTTCCTGGACCATACATTGTCAGACAACTTGGTTGGCATTGGTAAGATCCTTCTCCAAAGATCTCATACATACCAGAATTAAAACCAAAATGGCAATATAACATTACTGTGAGGGCCTTCTGGGGAATGGGTTTATGCAATGGAAATTAGATCCCTATCTGATGTTATAACAGCATGACAAGGACTGTGCAAGGTGACAGAAGAACTCTGGCAGTAGTGTGACTGAGACTTCCCCTAGTCCGGGGAAAAAAGTGGTGGCTCTTCACTATGACTTTCCTTCTCCATGGTTATCACATGATTAGCATTAACACTCCATAGATCTCCAAGTTGAAATCTTTTAGCGTACATGCTACCACTGAGAAGAGTGGGGAACCTACAAAAAGTACTGCAAGGACAGTTTAATGTTTCAGGCCCCAGTGGAAGCCAGAAATGTTTTTCCATTTCTATGATAGGGCTAGAAAGCATGGGGCAGGAGATTCCCCCAGAAGGTGTTATGTGAGGATATTTACTTTTTTTCTCATAAAATGGTATAATTTTAATAAAGGTAATACATTAAGGTAATACATTTTAATGTATATATATAAATGAAGGTGTTATGTGAGGATATTTACTTTTTTTCTCATAAAATGGCATAATTTTAATAAAGGTAATACATTAAGGTAATACATTTTAATTTATATATATATATAATTTATATAATTCTTAAATAATCTATGCTAATTTAATACAGAAAGAACTTCAAATACCACAAAGTTGGTTTTGTCACAGCTAATTAAATACGAAAAGTGTCTCAAAATTTATGTTCTCTTATGTAGTACGTGAAACTTGTATAGACATATCATTTATTAATAATTGCTTCCTTTTCCAAACCTGCTTATTTTGATGTAGTGTTGTATTGGAATAACTGCATTTCTGCTTTTCTGTCAATCTACAAAAACTTGATGATTACGGGCTCCAGTGGTTATTAAGGTTATGTGCTGGACACAAAGAGAGGAGTGCAGTGTAAACAACCATTGATCAGAGCCAAGTCATGCAGCTCAGTCCAGGGGTCTCATTATTCTTTGTCCATTTTCAAGGTGAGAGCCAGCTATGTTAGCTGTTATCTTTTCCAATTTGGAAAACTGCCAGTCACTTACAAGGCAATTGGCTCATAAAGCAAAATGAGCCTAATTATAAAACATGAGCTGGGCCATTCCACACAATTGGCATATAACGGAGTAATATCAGATTAATTTTCATTCTGACCACATTGTTATATTTCACTGATTACATTTTTTGCCTTTTCTAATCTCTGCACCAAGCGGTTGGGAGAATCAGGTTTTATTTTCTGTCTGATTAAAAAAAGAAAAGCCTGTTGTTGCATTGTAGTATGCACTGAGAACATAACCAGTGGCAAAATTAAATCATGTTGTGCCAGTTTCTCTTGTCAACAATTGCTTCTTATCTTTGTTGGTTTTAGGCTGTGCATTCCTCACTTACTGTGCCCGTGAGTCTGCCCTGAAGGCCCAGAGTGCATTGCATGAACAGAAGACCCTGCCCGGGGTGAGTTTCAGCAGACATCTTTATTTTACTGACTGTTGTTATCCAAGAGCATATACTTGTTTGCAGGTAGAAGAATTATAAAATAATTTTGACCACAATGTCTTAGGCAGTAATTCAGCAAGCAGGAATAGTGAAGGCTTGGCCTTGCTGCACCAATCTTGGTGATTGAATATTGAGAATTGTGCCATCCGTTCTCTGAACTAAGCTTTCACAGTCAGTCTTTTTATCGTGTTAATAGTCAAATCCAGTTTACACATGGTGGTTCTTATTTAGTGTCTAATCTGTTTGATTTGCAATAACATTGCATCTGTGTTGTACTTATTTTTCCGTTAATGCTTTTATTTTCTCTCATGTACATGAAGAATATTCTTTGATTTATGTTGTATTATAATAATATTAACCGATTTGTGATCATTCCCACTATGAAAGATATTCTATGAATTAGGGTTTGGTTACTTAAGTGCTTCATAGAAATCTGTTATGATGTTTACATTGTATTCAGCAGGAATCATATCCCATTTATTTGATCATTTATTTCAATGGTGAAATATTGTTTTAATTGTAGAGACAAATGAAATTAAAGACAATGTACTTCATTATTAATGGCAATAAAAGGGTGGCTAGATAGATAGATAGATAGATAGATAGATAGATAGATAGATAGATAG
>JANRMT010062813.1:95253619-95290528 GCA_026402145.1 Polypterus bichir lapradei
TAGATAGATAGATAGATAGATAGATAGATAGATAGATAGATAGATAGATAGATAGAGTGACCATCCCTGATGTCTTTAAAAACTAAAATTAAAGAAAGGTTGACACAATCATTTCAAATTGCTTCACATGGATTTAAGAGTCGAGTTCTGCCTGTTGGACCCGGGATTAAGGTTAGCTCAGTCATCTTTTTAGCTTTCCTTGATCCCCCTTTTCCTTACGAGATGCACCATAGATGACGGATCATGCAGCTGTTCATCTCAAAAAGCTGTCAGCCATTTCTGGCTGCCTGCACAGCAGTGTGTGGTTTTTTTTTTGTTTTTTTTTTTTTATATTTAATGTCCCACTGAACAGATGGCTTTATCTACACTATGGTGTTTATTGTCTCCTTAATCTGAGTTTGTGCAATGTGGAGATTGCAGATACAGTAAAAGAGTAAACAACAACCAGTGGAAAAGCTGCCTGTGGTTAACCCTTTTGGGAATGAATTCATCCAGACTTGTTTGACTCCATTATTGCTTTGTGTAACAGAGGAATATGAAATGAAGGTGAGGAAATGGGCCATAAACAGCAAAACCCGCTGTATTGTTTTCAGGATGTTAACTTTGCCACTTAGAACACTCTCAAACATTACTGCATTCATTTTATGTCTGTAGTAATGAATAAACAATCTTTTGGCTGAGGACAAATATGCATCTTTAAAAGTACAGTATATCAGTTGGGCTATGTTTAAAATTTTAATGCTAACCTCTTTTGTAATAAATTTGGTTATCGTAAAGCAGGGCAGTGGATTAGGGAACATGATTTTGCCTTTGAAAATGTATAAAGGATTTGGCCTCTTTGCTTTGAAGATGTATCTGACGCATCAATAAAATATTCAAAGGCATCTCTCGTAAATGAATCATTCATTTATACAGTGCCTTTCATAATCAAATGAACACTATCATAAAACATAACATAAATTTGATAATAAGGAAATAGAAAAAAAGTAATTATGCATTTGTAACACTAATATGAAACCTAATATATCTGAATTTATTATGCGAATAAATGTAAAATTGATTTTTAGCGTACACATTCTCATTTACCAAACCTGAAATATGTCTTAGCATTCAGTACAAGTTTGTTTTTCATTAAGATACACACTTATAAACAAATACATGTCAATCTTCATTTTTGATCATGCACAAATAGAAATTGAGTTAAGTCAGCCAATAGTTCTTCAAAACACTGCCTTTTATAGTATATTCTCTTGCTTAGTTATATCATATACATGCCACATTGATAAACAGAATTAATGAGTTTGAATTTTCTGCCAGTCTAATAGACAACTGAGTAAATGTGATTTTTGACTTAACTAATAATATTGTAGCAGAGGTAAAGGAAAAATACGTCAGATTAATATAAGACCCCTAGCTAATGGAATGTTCCTTTAGCTCAGCACGTTACTCCATTTGTTATTTGGCTTGACAAAGTCTAGGAGGAGATCAACCTGCATTGCTTTAAAATATCTATTTGGATAACAGGTGCCCCAAAATGCATACATATCTGTCAAAATAAAAACAACTTTTGTGTTATTACACACATAAATACACTATTATTAAATACTATACATAGGTATTTTGTTACTAAATCAATGGGAATCTTCTATTCCCACCAAGGCAGCATGCATCTTTGATTCAACTACCAGGCATTGAAGAGTATATATGTGAACATCCAGGTCTGTTTGTAATGTCCAGCCACACTGAGACCGTGCTTGCTAACTCTGAGCTTTGGATCTGCCACTTGAACCTTAACATGTAGTCTCAAGCACTCCAGCATGTTCTGTAATTTGCACCAGAGTCTAGTGCACAATAGCTGGAATGTAGAGCATCAGTGGCCTGCTTTAGCTGGAATGACTTCCTCTTCCATTGGTTCTCTAGCAATTCTTTGTGAGAATGGTATGAATTTTAACAACAAGCTAATAAAGTCAATAGGGATCAAAGTCACGGTGGCGCAATGGGTAGTGCTGCTGCCTCGCAGTTAGGAGACCCGGGTTCGCTACCCGTGTCCTCCCTGCGTGGAGTTTGCATGTTGTCTGCGTGGGTTTCCTCCGGGTGCTCTGGTTTCCTCCCACAGTCCAAAGACATGCAGGTTAGGTGCATTGGCGATTCTAAATTGTCCCTAGTGTGTGCTTGGTGTGTGTGTGCGCCCTGTGGTGGCTGGGATTGGCTCCAGCAGACCCCTGTGACCCTGTAGTTAGGATATAGCGGAATGGATGGATGGAATCAAAGTAGTTGTCCTCCTGCCCCTGGGGTTTGTGCTGAGAGGTTTATGGACAATTCTGTTGTTGGAGAGACAGTATCAGGGTTATTTTCTATATTGTATTTTGTACAACTATATTCCAAATTTCAGATTCCACTAGTGTCCTATATAAAAGGCCCTACATAAAGAGAAGAAAGAAGTAAGCAAGCTTTATTATTTTATTATATTATTATGGATAAATGTAGCTGTTATTCTAGGGTCATTGTTTTTTCTTTCCTTTTGCTATTATGTAAGGCAGGGATATGCTCAGCGCCCCAGAGAATGTTCTCTGTTCTCCACTAGAACTAACATAACATTCTATTCACAAATCCAATTTAGGATCACAAGAGGCTGTAACTTGTTCTGGCAGGATCTGCATAAGGTATGGACCAGCCTTTGACAGAGCTCACATTCATGTTAGGGCCCACTTGCACACACAAAAACATATAAAGCTGCACTCACTTTTGGAGTTTCTGAATAATCCTTCACTCATGTCTTAGAGGATGTGGGAAGAAAAACAGAGCACACAGGTGGAAAATGTGCAAACTCCACACTGACTACTACTGGTGCTTCTAAATTGAACCTGGGACGGTCAATTCATGAGGCAGCGGTGTCACCACACCTACATTTCACTCTATGTCAGTACATTCATTCTAAATGTTAAACTGCAAACTGATTCTCGTTTTTTTCATCGTGGTTATTGAGTGAAAAGAACAGAGCTGTGTAAACTGCCTACTGCCTACAGAGCTGCCTACTTTGTGGTAGTAATGAGATTATAAAGGGCTTACAAATTGGAAACCACTGACCATGTATTTGTAAGGGTGTGATTTTTGTTATGACAATGGATATAGACACCCAGAATCGCACACGTGAACTCAGAGAAAAGCCAAGCAAAATGACACCTTTCATTGGCTAACTAAAAAGATTACAATATGCAAGATTTCTAGGCAACTCAGGCCCCTTTTTCAGGCAACACGTGAACTCTGGAAGACAACTGTAGTCAAGTGAAAAATAACATTTTATTGAAGGCATCCAAAATGAGACTTAAGTTTAGAGAAATAATAATAATACTAGTAATTTTCTTTAAAACGGATCATTGATGCAGTAACTTCAGAATAATATATATACTGTATTCATCATCTGATTGTCATACACTACACCCTTTCTGGATCACAATGGAAAAATAGCCCATAAAAGTCCCCAGTAGGTTTTATCCTTGTGACTGTTGGTGCTGGTATAGTCTATGGCATCCATAAAGGTAGTGTGTTTGGAGATGACTGGGTGCAGCAGGGCCTTTGCATTAAGGGCAGGTGAGGCACTACACTGCTCAATTGGGGTCAGAGGCAACATCATCTGTGCTCATTTTCACTAACTCTGTGAGCCAAACCGAGCCAAGCTAGGATCCTTCCCGATACTCACTGGTGGCCATGTATGCAGGCAAATGGATTTACACAAAAAGTGTGTTCTTTTAAGTCCTGTTCTTTAAATGCTTGCTGTACATATCTCTTTCTCTCCTTCTCTCTCTCTCTCTCTCACACTCACACATCCACACCCAACCTCTTGCTTTAGAATGACTCTTCATTTTGGGCAACTTTCTTGAAATGGATTGGGATTTTGTAAAGAAAAAAATGTTTACATTAATTTTCATTAGCTCTTTTTCTTTCCAACCTATGGCAGTGAAATGCCACACAACCCCCTTCATTTAAGGTTAAAACCTGTTAATTTCAGAGATAGCTCATTCAAGCTGTAATAGCATCTAACACTGGGTGTTGCAGTAGCCATCAGCCCATTACAGCTGATAAAACAGTCCTGCCTAAAAAGCCCAAATCACAAATGGATTACCAAAATAGAAATATAGAAGTGGAATAGCTGCAGTACAGAAAGTATTTGTGAGGTAACTCTACTGCTGTTACACTACATTTCGTAAATATGGGAAAAATATAAAAAAAAAATTTAAATATGTATTGGAAGGTATGAGAAGATAATTTCAATTTATAACAATTTATCACTTCTGTTATATGACACAATACAAAGGTTAAATTGTATAGCATAGTTGATAAGTAGTCCTCTCTTAATTGAAAGCAACATTTATAGTAAAACATTAAACAATTAGTATAATTTTGCATTTGGTAGCATATTTTTATTATAAGGAAAGAAGGTAAGAGACACAATGTTTTAGTGACACGCCTGATGAAGGTTATATGGCCACTACATTGGATCTCTTACCTTATTTCCTTTTCACAGTGGAAATAACCTTTAACTTTCTTCCTTTGCATATGCATGCTGACGCAGCCCTTCAATTTCTGTTATGTTCTTTCACTTAAAAAACCAATTCAGCATACATAACCAAATGTGCCCTCATTATATTTTTTTTTTACCATTTATTATATGTATTTAAATAAATCCATTAAGGGCTTCTCTATGTAGGTTGTACATTCTGACAGATAATTTGCCATTCTGCAAAATACTCTCAGTGTATAACTTGCTAGCCACGCCTCCTCATGCAAATTAAGTCCTAATTGCCCAGTCAGAGGAGTGACGTTCACAGATGCTTGGAGCTTGGGGCTTTGGGGGAGGGGGAGTTAGGCAGTCTAGCTGCAGGCCTCCCGAGCTCCGCTGAACAGCCAATCGAATTGCAGGAGTATGTCACATAATTTATACGGTGGAAACTCTGACAAGGGTCTGGCCATACCCCATAGCACTCACAACACTTTCAGTACAAGAGACACAGTTCTAGTAAATGTATTGCCCACTGAAAGACATGCCTACTCAGTAGTCGTCATTATTGAGTCAGATAACCGTCCCATGACCCTTAACTTTAGTGTAAAGATGTTTTATAATAATGAAGCACTAAGTACCGGTAAACTGGATTGTTAAGTAAGTTGCAAATGACTGTGTGTATCATGCAACATCAGTGACGTTTAATGCAAAGGCCTCTAAACATCATCCAGTGTGTAGAATAATATTAGCTCCCGAGCAGTAGCGTAACTAGAGGTTTTATCGCCTGGGGCGGCCTTTTAGTTTGCAGCCTCCCCGAAACATACATACTAAATAAAAAATATCATACAAAAAATGAAAACGATGAAAATTTTAACTATTAATTACGATTGACGTATTTCAATAATGTCCCTTCATGCTTTTTCAATTCACTCGCCTTTCACTTTTTTCTAAAAGCGGCACTGCTCTCTCTTTTTTGCTTCATCTTGAGATTGAGACAATAATACAATACTAATAATAAGATTTAAGGGTTCATCCCTTTTGGTCAGAATAAGTTGACATAGACAATCTTTGGTCAGAGTAAGTTGGCGAACTGGTCAAAATTCGCATTTGTAAAATATAACTTTGCAACATATGTATTTGTAACAGTTTTTAAACATTAATAATGGTGTAAGTTTGACATAGATAACACATATTCATTTCCAAAGTCATATCAAACAAAATTGTTAAAAAAGTCAAAAATGTCCAGTAGTAAATTTTATTAAAAAGTGCCTCCCTGGGCGGACCGCCCCCTCTGCCCAAGCTATACCTGTGCTTCTCAATCAAGTAGAACTCTGAAGGTCTGCAGCTAGACTCTGTTGGGGCATTTTGCTTGCTTGAAATGGGCTAAAAACAGCTTGTAGAACTGGATGGAATTTTGACTGTGATTGGAATCTGAAGTGCCTATCAAATCTAGCAACTCTGTTCCCAGGAATGGGCGGCCTCAACAGAATTTTCATTCCACAATGCCACTGGATGTGTGTATGGATGGGATAAGTGTGCCACTCGGATAATGGGCTTCAACAGAAAACTTTATTCAAGGTTGCCCCACTGTTTTTCACTCCATACAGTATATGTAAACGTCCTTGTGAAGTATTTGTGTTACATGGAAACTCTGATCTAGCTACCATGCTCTCTTGCTTCTTTAACATGAACTCGGACGTAATCCATCGAGGGCAGACTCCAACTGTCATACTGTTTTTGTTTTATTTTCTGCTGTTCTGGTGTGCAAGTGAGGATGGATGAGTAGCAAACAGGAAGCTGGAGAATCTTTAATTAGCATCAGTGTTTACTGTGCACCAGCAAGGTGCCTTTAGAGGGCTACGTCTTACCCACTGGGTATTAGTGATGCCAATTGAATTTAGGTGTAAAGCAATTAACTCACACGTACGGCCGCGCATGTGTGAGGCATTGCTTTCTAGAAACACTAAAGTTGCCGGGTACATGGTCCTGCTCGAGCAGCAGTACAGTTGATCCCTATTGCGCATGTGCTTAGCAATATCTCCATTTGATAACAGCGAAGCGGGCTGTGGCAGTCTCACAGCAGGACATGGTTTTAAATAATTTTCCGGCCTTTAAGGTATTCACCTTTGAATAATTAAAAAAAAAAAAAATCACAGAAGCTTCTGAGCTGCAAGCAGTGGAGTGCACAGAACAAGAGCGAGTGCACTTAGCTGCGAAGCAGTGCCGCAAAATGAGAAGTGTCAATTGTTTCGGCAGTGCGCTGTGTGATGTACGGTTTTCATATTCATCATTTACGTGCACAAAAAGAAATGAAAAAGCATGCATCGTGCACTGAAATCCCTGAGAGTAAACCAGATGGCTCCCTGTTCTTTGTGATTTATTCAGCCATTGTGTTATTTGCTATTGTGTGCGCGTGGTTTCTTTCTCTCTTTTTTGTGTTGTTGTCTGCATTCATAAGGAGAGAGAGGAGCAGGTATTCTGAATAAGGAACGGAGGGTACGGCTAAGGAGGGCAGATGGGTGAAGGATGGTAATTAGGCTAAGGGCTGAAAGGTGAACTAGACAACAAAACTGGGAGTTTGATAGAATCGAACAAAAGAAAAGTTAAATAAATAGATATATTCTCCAGGTCCTTAAGAAAAAGTGATTAACAAAAGTGATGCAAGCTGTCAGTTGGAGTCAGACTTGAACCTTAGGCAAAGGAAAGTGTCAGGTGACCTCTAAATGACAGAAGACAACCTGATGGTGGCTTCAACATATATTTTAAGATGCAAAGAGATGAAGCACCTACAAACTACGTGTTTGGGTTAAACACCAGGGTTTAGGTCTTGTGTATCAGCATTCTGCCCTTATGAATGCCTCCACTTATCGTATGCATGTTGGTGCCCCACAATCTTCCTGTTATTTAGAAAAACAATCTATAATTTCACCAGGCTATCACATTCCCAAACTCCCATCCCACGTTTCCACAATTTTTTCTAGTTTCTGTATATCAGTGCTCTTTGGACCTCCAAGGGGGTCCCAGGGATTCCACCCCCCCACACACACACACCCACCCATGCTGTCTGAAATTGTTTCAGTTGTCATCAGCCAAAGCAACAGGGAGTGCTGCCAATTCTAGTTCTACTTTGTGGCAGTTGCTGCCATAATAGCTTATGACTCCAAGTGACTACTTAAACCGTTTTTAGAAAATGGAAGGGAGATTACAGAAATGCTCTTGATATACAGTAATGCTGGAATGAAGAACTGCACTTCCATCCATGAGTTTCAGCAGTAAAATCCCCAATAGAAGAACGTTCTTTGATTACGTAAGATTGCAAACGTTCTTTGCATGATGTGACCTGAGGACTAAAGAGTATATTTAATCCAGTGGGTCAAAAGTTAAGATTTCTTTGCTGGTAAACTTTGTGAGCTTTTTAAGTGTTTAAATAAAGTGGTGGAGATGGTGCAAAGCAGAAAGACTACCTTAATAAATAACAAAAATAAATGTTAATCTCTTTTTATAGTGGTGCCATTCTCATTTCTGATTTCAGGCAGATAAGATAAATCCATCAATTGACATCTTTCTCTTTACAGTGGGTGGAGGACAGAAATTACTGACTTGTACAGTGTGTAGAGTTTGTTGCATATCCCTGTATGATGTCAGGCTCATGGTCAAAAAGCATACAATGTTCTTTAATGAACCTCTAAAACTTGGTACGATTAAAGATATCCAACTGTCTGCTGCCTGCAGCTAATCTATTGGAAATTCATGGGGGCCAGTCTCACAAAAGTAGTACAGCAGGTTAATCCTTTGTTGCTCACGTGCCTTGCCTTAATAAGAAATAAAGAGGAAAAGGGTTAGTCTTTGTTTTATGGGGGTTGTGTGGCTAACAGATGTCTCCATCGTATTGCATCAGAGACCCTCCCCCCCCCCCACCAAGCCCAGCAAATTCGTCTAATACTTGCCCCCCATTCTCATGAACCTTTCCTCTTTTCTCTGCTCATAATTGCTTCTTTCATTCATTTTATCAACCACACAAGTAAGAGAGCTGCATTTTCACCATTTGTGGTTTCCCAGGCTGTATTATCTTCCCAGTCACTTGTATCTTTAAAATCTCTTTTAGGGCTAACCTCCTTTGATTACTTAGCATGTCTATATTTGCACTCCTCCATTCAGGCTGCATTGTTCCCTTTACCCTGCTGCCTATCTCACTTATTTTTCTCACCCTGACGCATTTCTCTCGATTGTCCCATGCTTATCTCTCTTATATTCAATTCAGACTGCATTGCTCCAAATGTACATCATTTTTGTGTGTTATTCTTCCCGTGTTATTGTCCCATACAACATTATCTCCATTATTATATATTTGGCATACGTGACTCTAGTCTCCCCATGTATGTTTCTGCTATCTTCTCACAAGGCTGCATTACTCTCATTGTCCTGTGTGTTCTATCCATTATATTCTGCTCAGGATAAATACATCCAGGGTAAACTGTTACTTAAAAGATGGCATTTTTTTAAGTAGGAATATTCCCAGGGTTAGAATTATTAGAAATTAATCTTAGTTATGAATAGTCAAATAAATAACACCATGCCTGAAGAAAGGGTCTGAGCTGCCTCAAAAGCTTACATTTTGTAATCTACTCAGTTAGCCAATAAAAGGTGTCATTTTGCTTCACTTCTCCTGACAGACAAAAACAGAGAGACACACCCAGCATATGTACAAAGAATTAGCAATGGTTTCTGAATTGTTTATACGAGTAGACACAGAATGATCAGAGTAATGCAACCTATTGTAGCCTCTTGTGAAGACAGCATAAAAGATAAAAAAAAGTGGCAATCCTGTGTATCTTTAATCAAAATCAAAAACCTCTGCTCAAAGAACTGAGTTGTAATGATGGCACTAGTTTGGGGAATCTTTTGAGCTACTGTAGACTGTAGTCTTTTACAAATCACTGACATTATGGGTGATGCTTCACAACTTACTTAAACCATCCATTTAAAGATATTCAAATGTTTGCGGTATTCAGTAAGATCTACATTTATGTTTCTCCTATCAGCTCTTCAGCCTGTGATTGTGAAATAGTTTCTTTTGCAGTGTCAGAATGTATTGTTCCTTTTTGCCCCATGCCACTTTTTTATCTTTTATGCTGTCTTCACAAGAGGCTACAATAGGTTGCATTACTCTGATTATTCTGTGTCTATCTCCATCTTTTCAGGCGAAATAACTTCAAACATGCCCCATGTTACCCAGTGTTATCTCCTTACCAGGCAGTGTCCCTGTAAACGTTCTCCATGCCTATCTCTGTCATCCTCTGTTCAGACTTCATTATTGTGATTGCATAATAACCCCTAACTCTTCTCTTCTGTCCAGCCAGTATTACAATGATTGAAACCTCATCCCCCAATCACCTTCTGTTCTCTTTCTTTGTTTCAAGATGCACTCCAAAAGCTTGAATGTCTTATTGGTAGATTATATAGAGAATAAAAAATAGTTTTGTTTTCAGATTTTCCTACTGAGCAGAGTGTAAACTTTGACAAAAAGCCCCAATCAATATATAAATGAGATTATTTTAATTTCATTTTTATGTGTAATGTTCGCAATTTGTTACCTTCTATACTAAAAACTGAGATCTGGGTGGCAATGCAATGTTGCACCTCCTGGGAGCTGGATTCTCTTCCTGGCCTATTCATTGTCGGTGTGAAATTAGTATCTTTTTTCCATGTCTGCATGGATTTTCTCTAGAGGCACTACTTCTTGTGCGTTCGAAAAATATGCATGTACGGTAATTGGCAATTCTGAATTGACTTGGATTAAGTGAGTGTGTGTGGTTGAATGACAATGCCATGTAATAGACTAGTGCATATTCAGTGCTGGTTCCTGCTTTATGTTCAATATTCTGGTTCCCACTTAGTGAAAGTAATGGTTTTGAAAATGGATGGAAGTTGCCCTTTGGGAAATGGTTATTGTTTTTTTGTTTCTCCTTCGTCTTTTCATCTTTCTAAGATCACTGTCCCCAAGGGACTTGTTTTCTCTAGACTTTAAGCATCTTGTAGTTTGTCTTTTGGCCGTAAGCAGGTGACATTTACCATCAGGTATTAGTTTTGCATTTTGTCAGCTTTGTGTATTGTGATAATCTTGCAGCCAATCTGTATTAAGTAAAGCACTATGAGTATTTAAATTACAAAGGACACTATAAAGAAATATACAAAACTGAGTGTTTTTGTGTGCTTGTAGCCTGTTTAGTCTTTCAGAACAATACAAGAAAGTGAAGCCTGTCCTGGTTGCACTGTGTTCAAGGCATTAAACAAGCTTGAATGAGCCACCAGTACAGTGCCAGGCATGCTCTGTCTTACAGCTTTGTAGGTCCCCAGAGCTGTGAACAAGTGATGCTAACCACTGTACTACCATGCTTCCCCATTTATCTATCGGGATATTTTAACAGTGAGGGGAGAGGATGTTTGAAGCTAGATGATAGGAGGGGCAGTTATAACCAAAATAAAACATAAAATCAACTAGAGCATAGAGTCCATGTCTAACATCTGGGTGTCAGAGGAAATATGTCTATTTAAGACTGACAACAGCTACCATAGCTGACAAATTTGTGCCAAACGAAAATCAAACTGAAGGCTTGATCTGTCCTGAAATATATCACGTGAAAACGGCAGCTAGTCAGAATTCTTGCTCCTCAATTCTTTGCTTGTCTGCATTCTCGTGGTTTTACGTATTTAACTGTTTCTTGCTCAGTGTGTGCCATTGTTTTTTACTGTTTTTGACCTATGTGGATGGGTATTTTATTGCTGTTACAGTGGATTCTTTAAATGGGAACTATCAGTTTTCTGACAGAATGCAACATGTAAAAAACATTCACCTTTTATAATTTTGCGGGTCTAATGTAATGGCCCCAAAATCTGCTTCTTCAAAATCAATAACGTTCCAATTACTTGTCATCAGTCATTGACTTGGAGCAATCTTCAGGGTCTCATGAGGATATGCTGGGGGTCCACTGAACACTAGCTAGACGGAAGCAGATAATGATAATTATATGTAATTGTAATCAGTGTGAAGGTATTTTGCCAAAGAGAGCAGGTATCAGTCTTTGCTTAGAGAGAAACAGTTTTATTTTTTAAGTTAAGGACCAGAATAGCCAAATGTCCTCATTATTTGGCCCACTCTAAATGTTCAATATTAAATGTTGTCCTGCTTGGTTTTTTTTTTTTTCTTAATTTTTCATTTGTTTTGTTTTTTACTTTTGTTATTTAGGTTTCAAACTATGGGCTGAGGTGTTCTGTAATTTGCTAAGATTAGCCTCATCACATGGGACATGTTTGGCAGTTAGAGGTTTTGTAGCTTTATGTAAAGTAATGTTCTGCATTTGGCTTTCTGCATTAGCTGCCATAAGTTTGCATGATTTATATTATATTAAATTATAACATTTTTCCAACCTGCTCCATCTAAATCAAGGCCACTGGGGGGGCCAGATCCTATTCTGCAAGTAGCAAAAAAAACAGCCCTGGACAGGGCTCTTCGCAAGAGACCAACTAACACACACCCACACGGAAACATTTTAGAGTCGCCAATCAACTTAACACGCACATCTTTAGAGATGTGGGAGGAAAACTCAAGTACCCAGAGGAAAATCCACTTATTATTATGCTTGACGGCTTTTTTTTTTTTTTTTTTTTTTTGCATAAGAAAAGTAAATTCTTTGACAGTGTATAACCTGAATGCTGGTAAAATATGTGCCTTTTTTAGAACATATTGATATTACACCTGCATCCAGTGTGTCATGGTTATGTCGTCTAAAAATCCTTTCCTGCTGAGCTTAATAATGTATTGTAATACTGATTTTCAGAATTTGTCTAGTTTTCTAGTTTAGAATATGTTATTATCTCTGGTAAAAGCTGAAGAGCTGAAGAATCCACACACTGCCAAAGTAATTAGAAGGGTGTAATACTGGCGACATTCAAGTATTCAGTTCCTTAAAGTGGAGAATCGAGTTTTTTTAGTAATATAAAACATTGGTTGCAAATTATGTATAGGAACATAACATTCTCAGATCTGCGTAAAGCATTTTAGGGTGGTAGGGGACAGCAGCATATCCTGGCAGTACTGGATACAAATTGGGAGCCAGCTCTAGATGGAGTGTCAGTCCACAGGGTCCACACTTCACACTGAGACCAATTTAGAATCACCTATAACTAAACATGCAAGTCATTTTAATGTTAGAGATAGAATGAAGTACCTGGAGAAAACCCCACGCTGACATGGAAAGAACATATGCACTCCATTCACATAGGCAGTGGCCAGGATGATGGATCTGTGAGGGAGCAGAGCCAAATCAGAGTCCATCCCCAAACTCACCTGTAGGTTTCCAGAGCTGCGAACCAGCAGTTCCTACCACTGTCTCACCATATATCCCCGTTTACCTATTGTGAATAACATATGCACACAGTCATACAGGGTCGATTTAAAATTTCTATAGAAGATAAGGTGAGGGATTCAAACCTAAGACCTAAGGCTGCATGAGGTGGCTGAATTGTTGGCAATTGGCATTGTTATCAATTAAAAATATTACATGAATGCCATAATGCATCTTTTTTGTTTTGTTTTCAACATAGGCATCACAAATGAATAGAAAAAAAAATTGTATAAATTTTTCTAAAAAAAAATAAATGTCACATTTAGTTTATTCTAACGCCACCCCACAGTTTGGATGTGTGTACTCCTAAGAATGAAATGTGGAAGCAGGTCTCATATGAGAATCTTTTGTAATTCACCATTCTCTATCCAACAAACAATTTCATTTTCCTTCACACCCTATTATTTAAGAGCACTGCGTGGAACAATGCAAGCTGATGAGCAGCATGATTTCTCAACGAGAAGGGAAGTTGCATAGAAGCAGTGCATCATGAGACAAGCCTTCCTAATGCAAGTGGACAAGGAGGAGGGGGACAGACGGCTCATTCCTGTTGCTAGGATACATGCGAGCAAGTGATGCTTGGTCGCTTGGTAACCGCCAAGAGGCAATGGCCAGTTTATTCCTATCGCACAAACCCAGCTTCTCATACAATGCAGACAGGCTTATGCCGAGTATGGAAATTTAAAACCAGGCAATGATTCAGGCCAACACTCTCTATGAAACCTGTCAGTGTGTGGCCTGCCAGAACCTCATGCATAATCAATGAAATCCAAGGCAGGTATCTGTCCAAAAAGTTCATTAGATTCAGTCTGAGCGGTCTAATAAAACCTGCCAGTAAACAGCAGCCCTTCAATCAGTCAACACATATCTCTCTATAGGTGATGTGTCTTTGTCTCAATTAGTTGGAAAAAGGAAAATATGCAGCTTCTCTGGAAATGAAGTGCTTGATTGATACCCATAGTCAAAGCTCTCTCCCCAGAACCTGACATGTTTGCTTTAGTGGCAAGTGTGTTTAAGATTTGTCTTACTAAATTGGTCTTCTTGGAAGGCAAAGTGAACACTTCTTACTTGTAATTACCTTATGAGATCTAGAATACAAAATGAAATACCTGTACCCTTCCTTAGACAGTTTTCAAATTCTATTCCAGTCAAAGTAGCCACAGGTAACACAACATTTTTATTCTGTGCAAAGGCAAGTACACTCTTGGCATCAGTCTTTGGAAAATCTTTATCCAGTCTTTTTCTTAACCTCCATGGATCTCAACATTTATTCAGATGTTGACAGAAGATACAACATATCACTTTAGCATTCTGAAATTGATATGCTAAGCAACAGCACATATTTCATGTGCAATCTTGTGATTTATGACATCCACTGGTAGAAATGGGTGGATAAGACATTGTATATTGTACACCAGGAAAAGGTCTTAGTAGATTAAATGGCAGCAGGCAGAATCATTCAGGATGTTGTATGTTTAATGTGGGTCGCTAGAAATTCTTGAAAATACTGGGTGATGTAAACATTTTACACGTTGAAGCATTCTGAATCTGTTTCTGCCCGTTTTTTTTCCTCTAGGTACTTTGTATTCCTTCCATATCCCAAAGATATACAGGTTTAAGTTAATGCTGTTTTATGTTAGGATGGACAAAACTGGAGAAATGACTTTGCCCCTCATTTTGGCAATTTAAGTTGCATTCACATTCTAAGAGAGATATTAGAGGTGGGGAAAAAACAATACAATATGATATTACAATGTTTTGGTTTTGAGGTATACTATCGATGAGCTTGAGGGTCATGCTCAGAATCTTTGTACTATTTATGGGAAAGCAGAAGCAATGCATTTTCCTTCTATTTTCATAACAAAATGGGGCTGTGACTGAAATCAATTGTTATAGTTGAGCACAGTGTTCACGCACTTACTACAGGAGCTTTATTTGCTCCAACGTGATTAGCCCAAGTTCAAATCTATGATGTGCTCTAATCAAGTTCCATGAAAGAAAAAAAGAAAAAAAATTAAAGAGCCTTAAAGCATTACAAAATGCTTTTGCCCTGTGAGTTTAATTGGCATATAATTTTTAATTGCATTTGAAAACAGAACAGGGTTCAGCATATTTTGCTTATGTAAGAATGCTTCCAACAATCCATCCATTATCCAACCCGTTATATCCTAACTACAGGGTCACGGGGGTCTGCTGGAGCCAATCCCAGCCAACACAGGGCACAAGGCAGGAAACAAACCCCGGGCAGGGCGCCAGCCCACCACAGTGTACGAATGCTTAACAAATGAAAATAGCACATTATCAAAGTATATGCATGTAACTCTTAGAACTTTAAATGCATATTCGTGTCTATTCAGTTGTCTATTTGAAATATAAATTATTCTGTCAAGTGGCATTGTGGCACAGCGGCTACCGCAGCTGCCTCATGGATCCAGTGCCTTGGGTTTGAAATCCAGGCCCAACAGTGAATGTTGAGTTTGCATGCATTCCCTGTTGTTTGCATTGTTTTTTCCTGGCACTCCAGTTTTCCTCCCACTGCCCCAGAGACTTGCATGTTAAGTTAATTGACAAATCCAAGATCTGTAAATGTGTGAGAGTGTGTAAGTTGTCTCTGTGATGGTTTGACACTCTGTTCAGATTCCTGGCTTGTGCTCAGTGCTCTCAGGAAAGGTTCCAGCCCCACACAAACCTTTCATTAGATTAAGTAAGTTTATGTACTGGGTGCTGTCTGTGCAGAGTTTGTATTTTCAACCTGTGTGCATGTGGGTTTAATTTCACAGTCCTAAGACATGCAGGTAAAGTGAATTGGCATTGATAAATTGGTCGTAATGTGTGTGGTTGTTTGTGTGCTCACCATGTCCAGGGATTGTAACTGCCTTGTGCTTGATGCTTGCTGGGATTGGCTTCAGTTTCCCCATGACCCTGTCTTGGATAAGCAAGTTAAGAAAAAGAGGGATGAATGTTCTGGTAGATATTCTAATCTCAATTACTGGTTGACTGTTCTTCTATAAGCAATAAGGGATTATCTCAGAAAGAGTCATCCATAGCTAAGCTTGGACAATGTACCAATGAGTAAAATATATGCACTGGTTATACTGACTGCTGAGTGCTTGAAATAGTTTTGCACAGCTAGAAAAAAGTGGGATGGATTGAATCAAAGATTTTTCCTATTAGGTTGATTGACACATTTTTGCCTATAGGGATATGATTTCAGCATTTAACTTGATTCAAGTAAAAAAGGAAAAAAAAAAAGCAAAATTTTGCAGAACTCAATTATATTACTTATTATATTATGAAGTATGAAAAAAATCTCAGTATTCTAGTATTGTGAATTAAATGTCTTAATAATTTCACATTTTGCAGTCCCTAGCAATACCACACCTAGGATATATGAGTCAGTCACTGCAAATTTCCTATCAGTGTACAGTACTTTACAAGGTGATCTACTATTAGAAAATTTACATATAATTTTGTTCCCCGATTCTGGCAAGTTACAATGTCACACTGACTTTGTATCTCACATATCTACCATAGGAATGAATTTGTTTCTTTTGTCTGTGATGCTGCTTAAACCTAGTCTCACAGTTTCATGGAACTGGGTTTAAATCCAGCCATGGTTGCTGTCTATGTGGGGTTTGCATGTAGGTTGGCAAGGTTTGAGTGACTGTAGATATGTGCTTTGGAATGCACAATGATGGACTTATTCATCATCTCTGATTGGCCGCCGTCTTGTTCCTGATTTGACTGACTAGACCCCGTCACGACCTGACTCATACAAAATGAGTTTAATATACTGTATATATGCTGTATAATTTTAGTTGGGGGTGAGGGGGTACACTGTCAAAGCCAGCTCAGTGTCGTGGGCCTTAAATTTCACCATATTTGAGAGGAAGGCCCAGCTGATGACCTCTAAGAACCACTAGCTTACAGACCCTTTGCAGTGAATGTATTTCTTGTTGTAGAGCTTGTAGAATTCGCAGCAGTGAGGAATATTTTTGGTCAATTGAAGAGGAAGTTGGCAGATGTTGAGAAGTAGGGAAATATAATTTGCTTTTTATTTTAATTTGTATTTATTCTGTACATTTTCGGGGGGTGTAATAATAGTCTTTCCTATAACATGTCCAAATATGGGTTTTTTTAGCTTCAGTAGGACGATATCTTTTGAGAGCACAGTTGAGAAGTTACATCATATTCCTGTGTATTCTATAATATTTTAATGGCGCATAACACAATATTTAGATCATGTAAAATTGTTATGTTTTATTCATTGGATATTTTATTCTGCTAGGAAAGGACCCATCAGTCACAGGATAGTCTTAAATTCACACTCAATTGTCTAATCAGTGTTGCTCATCACGTTCATAATCATCTGTAATTCTCAACAATAACTAAAATTTGCAAAGCCTGATGGAAATAGGAAACAATTTCACAGCAATTGATTGTATCTTGAAATATCCCTGAATTAGATAAGTAGGTAACAAAATGAAATCATGGATTCCTTTGTTCAGCCTTCTTCTGGAACAGCATTACTTCTGAGAGTCCTCAGAGAAGACATGGGCTACAAGAGATACAAGGCATTTGTGAGGTGGGAGGTAACTAGAGCACCTGGAGAAAACTCTCTTGAAAATGAGAAAAAAATACAAACGCCAGACATCACAGTCCAACATCATGCATGAAGAACCAGTGCTGAAAGGTGGCAATGAGAAAGCACAATGACATTATTTTTGAATAAGGGTAATTTGGTTAAAAATGCAATTCTAATTTGCATAAAGATAATCTGATGTACATTTTTTTCCTTGTTTGAATTAATTTAGGCAGTTTCATTCCTCAGGACCACTGCCTTTTAACAAGGTACTCTGTTAAAATCTGTGAAGGAATATCTTTGTAAATGTATACCCGCCCTGTGACATGTCACATAACACCAGCAGCAGTAGCTTCTTTTCTTGGGGATACAGTTAGTTTATCTTATGTGAGCAGAGCATTAATTTAACATGGACGTTATAGTATCCAAACTGTTATTATTCACAGACCAAAGGAAAGGATCCACAGGTCAGGTGTACCTGATAGAATTATTTGAGGTTGTGAGCACAAACCTTGAAACTATGCAGATGTCTTTTGCCATTCTTTTCAAAATATTATATAAGTGAATATAGAGAATTTTAAAAAGTAAAACATACATTTTATTTAATTTATACAGTATTTGGAAACATCTGAGAAAGGATGCATCAATTAACATTATATGGCATTGTCCCTTATTTTAAATATAAATATCATATTCCTTTTAGTCTATAATGCAGTAGATTCATTGGGAATTTGTGAATTGATATGGAATAAAGACCACAGCATTCCACTTGAGATGGCTGCACTACTTGCAAATCTATGCTGAAGTGCTTCATGATGCCTACAAGTGCAAAATAACTGTAAGAGGAAGGAGAGTTTATGGCAGCTCATGAAAGTGCACAGTTTTATATTGGCAGTCTCTTTTGAAAGCACAAAGGAAGCACAGGGTAAATGAGCTGTGGTCTGTACAGCCAATGGATGAGTCAGGGTGGGTAGGTAACACTGTGTGCACAGAGCCCCACTTTCCACTTCAGTAAACCTCAACAGTTTAATAACGATTTAATTTCATTATGCCTGTCATATTGCATAGTTTGGTTATTTTATAGCAATCAGGGGTGAATTAGTAAATCCTGTGTCTTTTCATTTTTAATATTTTAAAATTGTACCTGTTATTTCCAGTATATTCAGTGATCACTATTCTTAATTGTATACATTCCCCAATTAGAAATAAACTCTAGACATTTATACCTTATAAAGCTACATTTAAGACTTGTCTTGTACTCTTGCATATCCCTTTTGATTCTGTAGCACCTCTCATTCTGCTTTACCTCACCACTACCTACACGGCTTGTCTCTGCTTTTCACCTGCCTAAGAAGGATTGTGAAAGTCTGAATCACCCATTGACATACCTTCTGTTGTGGAAACTTTCATAAAACTGTGGTCTATTGCAAAAATGGGGTAAATGCATAGCAGCTAAACACAAACCTTAATTCATTTTTAAAAGGCTCTCTCAGGTTTAGATGTAATGCATTGAAACTTCTTATTAGGCCACAGCTTAAAGCAGCATGAATTGGTCTGAAATGACCTTCTAATCCCATGCCATTTAGTTAAATATAAGATAAAACTCCTCACCACCTGTGTGTTTTGGAAATCACATTTGGAAGCAGGGGAGTTGTAGATTCCCTGAAAACACTATGGAAGGAGGTTAGCCTTCCTGCCGGCCTCTCGAAATAGTGCCGAAGAGTGACATCCAGTCCTTCCTGGAAAGTATCGTAACAGACAACCTCTTTTAGGACCTCAAACTAACATACTGCCTGGGAAAAATAAGTAATTTACTGGCAGACATTAGGAAGAAAAATAAAAAAATTATGAACAATGAAGCTAACAGGATATGAAACATTGTCATTACTTTGAAGCAATCAGATTACTACTAATTATTATAAAGGAAGGGTGATCAAGCAAAGCATTTGAACAGACAGGTAAAAATAATAGAGTGCCTTTTGAAAGTATTCAGATCCCTTCATGTTTTACATTTTGTTACTGTATGTAACAGCCTTATGCTGACATTGTTTAAATTAATTTTCCCTCATCAAACAACACTCAATTCCCTAGAATGACAAAGCAAAAACAAGATTTTAGAAATTTTTGCATGTAACTCTGGTCTGATGAAACCAACATTGAACTGTTTGGCTTCAATTTTAAGAGTCATATCTGAAAGAAACCAGGCACTGCTCATCAACTGTGCATTACCATTTCAGGGGTAAAACATGGTGGTGGCAGCATCATGCTGTGGGGATGTTTATCAGCAGCAGGCATCGGTACACTAGTCAGGGATGAATGAAGGATAAAGTGAGCAAAGTGCAAAGATATCCTTAATGAACACCCTCTCCAGAGTGCTTTGGCCCTCAGACTGGGCTGATGATTCATCTTCCAACAGGACAGTGACCCTAAGCACAAAATAAAGACAACGTAAGAGTGGCTCTGGGAAAGTTCTTGTGAGGCCTACCCAGAGCCCAGACTTGAACCTAACATCTCTAGAGAAACCTAAACATGGCTGTTCACTGATGGTCTCCATTCAACCCAACAAAGCTTGAGAGGATCTTCAGAGAAGAATGCCATAATAACCCTAAATCCAGGTGTATAAAGATTGTCGCATCATGCCCATGTGGTAGGCTGTAATCTCTAGCAAAGGTGCTTCAATAAAGTACTGAGTAAAGGGTCTGAATACTTGGACCAATGTGATATTTCAGTTTTTATTTCTAGTAGATTTCCCAAAATCTTGTTTTCACTTTGCAATTCTGGGGCATTGAGAGTTGCTTGATGAGGGAAAAAGTTAATTTAATTGATATTAACTGAAGGCTGCAACATAATAAAATGTGTAAAAAGTGAAGGGGTTGGAATATTTTCTAAAGGCACTGTAGTTAATATGTAGTTAATCTTCACAGATTTGCTGAGTTCTAAATTACAGGGGGCCAGCATTGGGTGCAAGAGATTAACTAACCCCGAATTGGCTATTGTTGGGCCTATGCATGCACACATCCACAGAGAAACAATTTAGAACAGATTAATCAAACATGCAGATCTTTGGGACATGGGAGGAAGACTGGAGTACTTGAAGGTAAAATTCACATGGACAAAAGGAAGCAAATGCAAACTTCATACAGAAAAACATTCAGGTTGGGAATTCAAACCCAGGACGCTGGAAAGAAAAGCACATGCAGTAACTAAGAAAGAAAATTCAAAATAATGCAAGCCTAGCTGACAGTATGACAGAAGAAGAAAACAGAAGGTTCACATTAAAACAGAAAACAGTGAAAATGTAGTCTTTTGTGACTTCTGTTTTTCTGTCAAGTTTTTCTTTATTTTCTGCATTACAAAGAGTAACAGAGAGTTACTCACAGCATGCAAAACCCAACCATGCTGGATTATCAGGCCCTCATACATTCATGCTTAAGTGATCTTTGGGCAAGTACCTTAGATATAGAGCATACGAAGACAGGCGCCATTGCTTGGACACTGTAAGACAGACTTCTCAATAATGTGAAAACATGATCAGACCAGAAAAAATGTTCTAAAACTGTATGACATGAACAATAACAAAGGTAGTGGGCTAGGACATCAAAGCACAGATATTGAAAGTAAGAAGGATCAGAGGAAAAAAATGTCTTAATAAAAAAGGCAAGAATGAGATTTCTAAAAAAGGAGAAGGGAAACATGAAAAAAATATTAGAGATGAATTCAAGATGACTTATGAAAGGACCCTGGTGAAGTGCTAGGAGGCTAATAACCTCTAACCATCTTAGATTATGCTAGATTTAAAAAAAAAATTGCTTGGTACTTGTGTGTGATATCATGAAAGGCAAGTATTATGATGTGAAGCTTGGGGACATTGAGAAAGCTGACATCACAGGATTTTGGGCCTGTGTCTCACAGCTATTTTAAGTTGTTTGTTTTAATGAGCATTATAAAGCCATGTAGAGAGCCAGCTAAGAAGTTGTGTCGTCCATGTACATACGTATGAAGACTTGAGTATGAGCATTATGAAACTCTTTATGGGTGTAAGATTGCCATTAGGAAAAAAAATGAGAATTGGTTTTGGGAAGGAAAGAATACTTGTACTTGGATTGTATTTCTTGTTAGGCAACAATGTCTCAACAGACACGCTAGTCAGGGTGATTTTAATTTTCTGTGTATAAGAAAGGCTGAAGGGAATTCGGCAGTTTGGATTTAATTGGATTGGCCCTTAAACTTTTATGATGTAATAAACAAGTTAAATAACTTGTCCACCTTGAGCAAAATAGTTGTGTCTTGCTTTCTGTACAAATGAAAACAATTATCATTACAACTTTAATTAAACAGAATATTTTATATTTTTTTTGTAATTTATCTAAATATTCATCTGTCAGTGTCTTTGCCAATTCAGACATGCATAGATTCTTATCCAGTTTAGACATTATAGGTTGAGTGTTGTAATGGCTGAAGTCTCCTCTGGTTGGATCCTGATCTGTCACTGGATACATGTAAACACTAATTTCCCCATGGTGAATTTAGACATAGTAGTTGAACTATGAAAGAAGAACCCTTACAAACAATATAAAATATACAAACTTCAGCAGGAGGAAACTTGGGCATGCAGTAAAGAGTAAATGATGAACAAACCTGATACATAAAGCTGAATGAGTGTTGTGTGTGTGAGTGTGTGTTTGTCCAGTTTGTAAATCCACACTGTTGATACTATCCACATTTTGCACAGATTCCCATTTATATAGGAGAACACCATAGGCTATATTTTATTCTGAAATATGGTTTGTGTCCCATCCTGGGTAGCGTAGGGTACCTCAGCTAATACATTATATATATGAAAAGTTTAAATAATCTTATAGTTTACTTTCCATCATATGTTCTTAATATATAGTGTATTTAAAACTAAATATTGATATACATTAAGTAGTCTAATTGATTTACTTTTGAAATACACAGTGCATTTTCTTTTGCACGACCCCAAGTGCCCCAAGACATGAGCCTGTAGCTAAAAGTGCTCCAAGAGAGTGCCTCCTGGAAGGGATAGTGAGGATTTTCCAGGATGGCATCCAATTTTGCCATAATCTTTTTCCACAACAGCTTTCATTGTGTCCAGGGTTCACCCCTGTGATGGTGCAGGCTTTCTTGATAAGTTTGTTCAGGCATTGTTTCTTCTTTTGAGCTCAGGAGACTGCAGCATAGAACCACACACTGGCTACTTTGGACTGGAAGAAAAGTTTTCCACAACTTCCTGCACATATCAAAAGACCTGAGTCTCCTTAGCAAGCACAGTCTGCTCTGGTCATTCTTGTACAGCACCACTGTGTTGCCAAACCAGTCCAGTTTGTTGTTTATGTGAACCCCCAGGTACTTATAGCTCTACATCACTTCCACGTCCTTCCCCTGAATGGTGGCAGGTCTCAGAGGCTTCTTGGCACATTGGTCCACCACCAGTTCTTTTGTCTTGCTGAAGTTGAGTTGCAGGTTATTGTCCATGCACCATAACACAAAGTCCTCCACGACTTTTCTGTACACTGACTCATCTCCAGTACTAATGCAGCCTATGATGGACAATTCATCTGAAAATTTCAATCAATGAAAAGCACTGGTGTTGGAAGCCTGTTGTGTACCGGGTAAACAGGAAGGGAGACAGGATAGAACCTTGAGGTTCTCCAGTATTACACCCCACCATTTCTCACATACAGTCCATCAGCCTCACAGACTGCTATCTGTTGGTCAGGGAGACCATGATGTAAGAGATTGTGGGAGCATCGAGATTCAAAGCCTTGAGGTTTTTCCCTAGTCCCAGCTTTTTCCCAGTTCCTCATATACAGAAGTGGTATGCATTGTATTAGTGGTATTCGCTGGTATGTGATACTGTATAAGTAATGGCCAGGATATCAATGTATAATATAACAATAAATGTGTAACAGTGATTTTTGTATCAGAATGTATAGAAAATTATCACAGTTTTTATCCTCACCTTTCTCAGACACGGTTGATGTTGCAGTGATTGCTGATGAATATTTGCCCTATTACTGAGCGTTATTCATATTACATGTCCAACCTCAATCACTAAAATAGTAAAATAGAAGCACAACCTATGCCAACAAGAATTAAGTCTCATGTAAGCAAGATAAAGACTCATCACATTGAAATTACAGGATTTTGCTGCAGAAGTTAAAAAGCTTAATGTTTGTTTGCCCCTTAAAACTCAATGGAAAAAGTAAGTAGTTTGGTCAGCTCATATCTCGATCCATCCATTATCCAACTCGCTATACCCTAACTACAGGGTCACAGGGGTCTGCTGGAGCCAATCCCAGCCAACAAAGGGTGCAAGGCAGGAAACAAACCTCGGGCAGGGCGTGCACACACACACGCATCTTCACAACAAGCACACACTAGGGACAATTTAGGATCACCAATGCACCTAACCTGCATGTCTTTGGACTGGGGGAGGAAACTGGAGCACCCGGAGGAAACCCATGCAGACATAGGAAGAACATGCAAACTCCATGCAGGGAGGACCCGGGAAGCGAACCCGGCTCTCCTAACTGTGAGGTAGCAGCACTACCCACTGCACCACTGTGCTGCCCAGCTCATATCTCAAGATATCCTAATGTATGACATTTAATTCAGGGATTTAAAAAAACAGAATATTTTTCCATATATTAAAAGGTATTACATTTTAAGTTCTTGGTCATCTTTATTGATGACTCTATAATTTATAAAGTGTAATGTCTGGTTAAATTAGCTGGTTATTGGGTGCATAATATGTGTTAGATATATTGGTTCAGTGTAAAGCATTGTTTCTGAAAAGATGGCAAGGTGAGAGATTAGGATAGTGACTACTTTAATTCCAAATGATTGACTCTGTTTGTCCCTGTAGGGTTGAATGTCTTCTTTAACCTGTAATATTACTTAAAGACATTAGAGTTAATGCTTGATGGGATAGGCTCCCTTCCCTGTGACCCTATTCAGGATAACTGGGTTTGAAAACAGATGGATGGATGAGTACTCTACTAAACAGTATAGCAGAAAGTCACTCTTGTTTGTGAACTAACTTTATTTCACCTAATTGCATCATTCTCTTAATAAGCTGTTGCATCATACTTACTGAAATGGCTTCAAAGCATTGGCTATTTCCCCCACAGTCATAATATTGTGCATAACATCAAATTTGGGGATTCAAGTTTTGCTTGGCTTGCAAATTCTGAATCGAGGAGTCTTAAGGGACCAAATAGCAGAAATCTTGACTGACGAGGAGGTGGATAACTACTGAAAGACCTGGAAGCTGTCAAGAAATTAAAATAGCAGCATGGGATCTAACACTAGAATACAGCTTTTTTTATTGCAATTTATGACATATTCAGGCCTTTTCTTAATAACCTTGTGTTATGACACAGCCTGATGAATTTTGTTGCCTTTTTCCTGCTTTTGAGGTGTTATCGATAATTTTTGCAAATTACATGGAATAAGAAATCCATTTCATTTTGGGGTAGACAATATGTGTATTTATAACAAAGTTGATATCAGAGCAAGAAGAGGGGAAAGAAGCTGAGTGTATACCCTTGCGGGTTTTAATGAGATTCACTCCAAATCCCAATTAACCTCTGGGAATGACGGCAGGTGGCCCATTCCCCGCCCAGCCTGCTCAGACGCCCTCCCCGCCATTCTCCTGGGTGTGAGCCATGATGGGGCATGGGGCGTCTGTTGTTTACATTGTTCCATAGGGACAAGACAAAACAAAAGGGTTTGAGAAAGAAAAAGAAAGATTGGAAAAAAACATAAAAGGAGGATCAGAATCAGTTGCAGTAAGCTTACCTTTTGTTTTTCATTTGGTTTGAGTGCACTCTGTCATTTTTACAGATGTGCTGCTGTCAGTTCCTTTAATTAAACATAAGTTATCTTCTCTGCCTTCCAAATCAACTTTAATGCTTGTAGTATCAGTTTTCCAGGAAAACATAGATGAAATCTTTTGGATCAAGAAACTCAGCGGGCACAGCGAGATGGTATTCATCTGGCCTAAACTCATTTCCTTTCATTTATGTGAAACTCTATTCAGTTGCAGGCAAGCTTTAATGAACCTCATTATCAATTTAAAAGAAAAGTAATAATACAAGGAGTACCATTTATATTTCTTTTTCTTAATTCTTTGTGTATTTCTTTCATTTTTGATGAACATAGTCTGCAAAAAAGCGCATTACTCAGTCACACTGACAGAGAGTGAGAGATTCAGAATGTATGGGGTGATAATTAGGTGGTTCTGCAAATAACATAAAGAGACTTTGAAAGGAAAAAGCAACTTTTCAGTTTTTGTAGCATCACCAAGAGAACAACATCCTTTTAACAGTAGAAGTAGAAGAACAAAGGTAAGCATTTGGGTTTAATAGAACACAAATGGTCTGGTTTGTGCATGAATTAAATCATCCTTCTCTACTGAGGCCAAAGCCTCTGAGTCTCTGGGCAGTGGTTAGTAGTTCACTAAAAAGTCTGCCCTTTCACCTGTTTTCGCAATTCATGATACTGATGTCTCAACCATGCACATTTGAGTACTTATAATTTTGTATTATTTGGGTAGATCGAGTTTGTTCTGGCACCAATAGCCAAACAAGGTGCCATTATAGGGTGCAAAACCTAAGAATGATAATGGTGGGGTGAAACATTTGATCATGCAAACAGAAGCAGACTGTACGCGAAGTATACATATTCCAAACTGAAAATCCCAATATTCTGGTAAAGCCAAGAAGTGCAAGGCCATATCTATGCTAGTTGTGTCATGAACTACTATGTGCAGATACATTTTCTTTGTACTTTGTGACATATTAAATTGAATTCAAGGCCTAGTCTTGCATGTTCATCTGCAAATTTGTATTTTGGACAGATATTCAACCTTTTATATGTGCCTTTTTTGATGAAACCAGCTCAAAATATACATTTTTATTAGTTGTGTTGGAAAATAAATGCTAATTGCCAGGCAGTCTGTATTTAGTGATCTAATGTATGATTTAAAAATTTCTCAAAGCTCCTGCTACTAAATTGTAAGTAACTGCTCCCAATGGCATAATGCTGTGATGAGCAGGATTGCACCTTAGTGGACTAGACTTAAAAAATAAATAAAATCTGTGTTATGTGAAGGATTTACATGCTTCACTCCTCCTTTTTCAGTTTCCTCCACAGTCCAAAGACTGGCTCATATGTGTTGTTTAATACCCCTAACATAAATGTTCCTATCAGTACCAGCTGCTGTCATGATTTCATCCCTACTTGGAATGAATTGAAGTAAAAATAAGAATATTGTTTAAAGTAACTGGCTGTAAATATTGTTTGTACTGAATTCATTATTTGCTGTTGATATATAAAGGTTCCTGGGCTATTTCAAAAAGGCTTGAGCTATATTTAATAGTGAAGTGTGTTCTATATTTCCTTCACTGCTAATCCATTAAATAGTCACAATTTAGAAAGTAAAATAAAAATAATAAATACAATAAAATGTTTAATAACCACATTATGGCTGGTGGGGTAGTGCAGTGGTTACTGTTCCCTCCTACATCCTGCTGGTACCCTGAGTCATTTACTACTAGATACTCAAGATTCCTTTCAAAGACATGCAGTTTAAGCTTGCTAGCAATTTTACTTTAAACTGGTATGTATGCATGTATGTGTGTGCTCTGCAGTGGACTGGCACCCAAAGATTCTGATTTGGACATTTTGGAATCAAAAAGTGAATGGATAAGCAAAATATTGCATTGTTGTTTACAATTTACACATTCTAATCCCACAACTAACCTGTGATAAGTGGATGTGACCTTTTTTTCATAATGCTGTGAAATATTCACTTTAAAAACAAGAAATAACAAACAAGTGATGGCTGTTCAGTCTAACGAAGTGAATATCTTACAAAGAAAAATAGATGAACCAGTAGTTTATTAGAGGGTAACCCCCTAGAATAAAAAAATTGAATAGTTAAGTACTGAGGTTGCAAAGCTGAAAGTTATTCAGTGTGAACTAAAACTGAAAATTTCCCCTTTCCTTGCTTTGAACGTTCAGATGGCCGAGCTAAATGCCAGTGGAAACTGTCAGCATTCTGGCAACAGAAAGCAAGAACATAAATGACAGAAAAGTCAAAGTTACAGATTTTGTTTCCCATAAGAGTAAAATTACCCCACTGTGAACCACAGAGGTTTTGTGGCAAACAGCATTATGAAGTGAGACCAGGATGGTTGACTTTGTAGTGAAACCAGCAATAGTTTAAATACATGACCTGTTCCTGATGCCCAGTACAGTCATGTAAGGCAATATGTGTTCCATACATGACAGCACATGCTCAACATGTGCCAGCGTTCCCTACAGGCAAGCCTGAAAGAGCCAAGCAAGCTTGTGCTTTCTCGGTATTCACTGCCTCCTCCCATCTGGTATCGTGACTGAGGCCATCTGCCGTTTCAGTCAAGGGTTGGGGCCTAACAATGGAGCTTGTACATGGGTGGAGGTGGGGGGGGAGGTGAGGGATAGTTAGGTGCTCTAACAAACAGGAAAACTTGTACCCCGTAATCCTCCATCCCTGGGCGCTATTAATACCAACCTTCTGTTCTGTTCACAGGGAGTCAGAGCCTATCCTGGCTCAAGGAGTACAAGGACATTGCAGCGTACACTCACGCACACTGGGCCAATGTAAATTTGCCAGTTTACTTAACATGCATATATTCAGGATGTGTACTGGAGTACCTGAAAAAAACAAACATGCAAGAGAAAAATGTGCAAACTCAACATAAAGAACATGTGTTGCTCTTTTATTTATTATTTAATTTTTATCCAAGGTAAGATAGAAGTTGTTTTTCCAAATTATATGTGCAATCATTTTAAATCATTCGCACAGTAATTCAGTGATGGGGATTGAACCAGCAGCCATATGATTTAAGCCCAATTCCCCAGCTGCTACGCCACACTACCGAATAAGGATTGTATGTGATTTGATCAAGCGAAATACTCAAAATGGCTGATGAGCTTTCTTTAGAGCACAGCTTTTGAAAGGGGAAGTTTGTTGTGTGTATTTTTGTCTGCTTTTTTTGTTCTCCCGAGATGAGTCGCAGTGTGGGGGCATGGACGCTGTGGTGAAGGAGGGGAAAGAGCGCAATCAGATTTGATTGGATAATCCCTGGATTAAATGTCAGGTAATCCCTGCAAAGAGTTTGGCATTAGTACTCAAGGGATTAACAAAGCCCTTGTTTCAGGCAGAAGGCACCCCTTAACAAGGGCCTAACAAACACTAGGAGTGCGTCAATGCCCCCTTTTTACACTCCTGTACAGATTTTGGGTGCTTTATTTTGATGCTGTGGATAATTCCAAAATTCCAATGTGCAGTTTATATTTGCATGTTGAGGCAACCCTTTCAGATTTCTCTTGTGATTAAATCACCGCAAGATTTGAGGAGAAAGGACAAAGTGTTACCTGCCTAGCAGCTGGCATTGTAAAACAGTGAGCTGAACAGCTGGCGGATGGCTTCTTTCTCTCACTGTGGCTGTACAGTCAGTGCAGCCACAGGCAACAATGACAGCAAGATCTTTGCCTTTATGAGCAATCAGAAATCTTTTTCGTCTGTTTTCCTTCCCAGATTTCCACATTCTTCAATTTGTGTTTTCATTTGTTTAGTAAACTCTTGCCCAAACATCTAAGGAGGCATGCAGTAGCCTTGTTGGTACTAATAAGTAAGGGCAAGTTATGTAGACTTTAAAATTACAAATGAGCAGGGTTGTGCAAAAGATTGGTTCAGAGGGTCAGAACTGTATGTTCTTCAGAACAGCTGTCTTCCTTACTTTGAAATGTCTGCAAGCAATTATTAAAAAAAAGACAAACCTTTTTGAGGATTTTAAGGATTCATTATTCTATTTTTTTACCTTTTCATATTCAAAAAGAAATGGACAGTACGGTAGAATCAACCAAGAAGAACCTTTTAATAATTACATTTGAGACAGACTATTGTAAAATTAGTGGCTGAAGCTCGAATGTGTTGTTGATCTGCACATTGTGAGTTTATCAATGTGTGACATGTTCTGCAGATTTCATGCTTCCATGAATGTTCGCTTATGTGACATAACCTAATGAGTCAGTGCACAATAAGCAGTGAGCTGCAAACATTCCTATGAAATAACCCACCATTTTTTTTTTCTTTATAAAAATTTTCTGTACCATTAAGGAGAATTTTGTAAAACACAATACATACAGTATGTTACAATTTGCAAAATCAATATTATAGATTTAACTGCCATACAATATCATACCATACTATAATTAAGTTCATACATGTGCTTGATTAAAAAAAAATAAATGTGCTTGATTAAAAAAATAACTCATTATATCAAGATATGTTCTTTAAAAAATCTGATGAGATTTCTGCTAACACTATACACTTCACTGGTGGCAGTTTACAAGCACATAAAGAGTGATATATGGTAAAATTTCATACCTCTAGAATGTTACCCATCATCTTTTGGAAGCTCAATTGCAAAGAATGTCTATGAAGCGATATTAAAACAAAGGAATTTCAAGATATGAGCACACTTTGTTGTTTAATCTGCTCAAATTTGAATTATGTTTTGTCACATGTCAGTTTAGTGGGAAATAATATGTTTAAACTCAAAGGTCAGATTCACGTAGCACACATAGGATGATTTTTCTCTTTGCACTCAGCTCCATTCATTTCAGGGAGCTTTAATTCCATGACTGCATTAGCAGCGCTGCCAAATCAATTACGCTGCGCTGGTAATAGCATTCCGCAGCAGGGTAAATTGCCTATACTTTGTTACTCAGAGCTGTTATTGTTTTTCAATAGCATTTTCTTTTTGTTATAAAGAGTAATAAATTTGCAATTGCAAAAGCAATTAGTACAAATAGTAGAAAATGGTAAAGCAAAACAAATATGAATCTATCCCTTTCCAATATGGACTGGATTCTGATCAGCAAGGGCCTATCCAAGCAAACACAGAGTAAGAACCACTTCGACACAGGAGCCCAATAAACCAGTTTAGAGCTGCTACTCAAAATTCATTCACTTCACTGGGAGTGCAAATGGCTGCAAATGAAATAGAATATAGCACGAATAGTTGCAATTTATTCTTTTATCTTTTCTAACCATATGAAATGCTGTGTCCGACAGTTTTGTTTTATGTGTCTTTTACTTTAACTCTGGATTCCGTTCCTATCACCTCTAACAGTTTGAGTTTTATTGTGTTTTTTCTTCCCCTCTCTTCTCCCCTGACACACTCTCTTCTTTGTAGCTTTTATTTCCCATCAGCCTCATCTCAGTCTCTCTCTCATCTCCTCTTTCCCTTTATCTCTGCTAGATTTCACTCTCTCTCTCTCTCTCTCTATCTATCTGTCTCCATTCTTACACTCACTGAATCACAAATAGTTCTTCAATGGGTTAAGCTCTTCTGATTTGACTGTCAAGATTGTAAGAGCCACAGCTTGGGTGTGTTGGGGAGGGGGTGGGGTGTCTTATGATGCATGCTAAGAACTGCACATTTGTGACAAAGAAGACTGTTATTCTACATTACTGTACTGCTGTAATCCAAAGTGGAAGGCAAGGCATCTGAACTTCTGGACTTTCATTCATGGAGATATAACATTTATCTGAATTAAGCTGTCATATTTTTCACCAATTTTTCACCAATAATGCTAAAAGTTATGTCTATATACTCTTCTTCATTATTGAAATGCATGTTACTTTTCAACTTGCAACTCCTCTTCTATGCATGTGAAAAGCTTTTTATGCTGCTAAAATAAAACTAAGATTGAACTTTGAAAATATTAATTGCTTTTGAATGGTATAATGTATGAACTAGTTTGTAAGTATATTAATTGTGTTGTTTTGTTAAACAAGACAAATTGCACTGCTGTGTGCCATAAAGTATGACAGGCTCAAAGCCAGCCATTCAATGTTGCTCCAGTACTAATGTAGATTTTTCTCAACAAATTGCTCTTTCATTCCACATTTTTTCATTTTTGGAAAAACTTTATTGTCGTATGCTTTTAGAGAGATTCCATATATAAGATATCTCATTATTAAAAAATGCATTGAGATATATCCTAAAACCAATTAACCCTGGGTGTCTTTGTACCTATGGTACAGAATTCAACTTAACTATAAATATAAGCATCTCTGCTCATGTTATTTATAACCTTTGCAATTCTGCGCTCTACTGCTCTATTTATATTTTGCTATCTATAACATCTTAGATTCATCTACTAAATCTATACATTTATATGTGAATATCTGTCTACAACATACCAACAACAACAATTTTGTATAGCCTCCAAATCACACAAAGAGTGCCACAAAGGGCTTTAACATGCCCTGTTTTTTTGACAGCCCCCCAGCCTTTACTCCTTAAGAGGACAAGAAAAAAAAACTCCCCAAAAAACACTCTTGTAGGGAAAAAAAATGGAAGAAATTTTAGGAAAAGCAATTCAGAGAAAGACCTCTATCCAGGCAGGTGTCAAACAATGGGATAAATACAATACAATTCACAGAACAGAACACAGGTAATCCTATTTACAGATCTTGATGGACAATCTATCATTCTATCATTGCCACTTCAGAAATCCACTATAATAGTGCAACAGTAATAGTACAAGTACAAAGCAAAATGCAAGAGTAGATTATATCACATAAGAGGATTCAGATTTGTTCAGAGTACTGGAGACTTTGGCCAACAAGCTGCCACCACTATCCCAGGCTTAAAATCATGGTGTTTAACACTTTCAAATCAGATACTCTAGTTCAACTAAGCTACAATCAATGTTTCCCACAGTCATCACCAGACTTGAATGCAAACAACTGAAACTTTTAATTTTTACTATGGTGTCTTAGTGGTTAGTTCTGATTCCTCACAGCTGTTTAGTTCTGTTTTAAATCCCAGTCTAGGCATCGTATGTGTGGAGTTTGTATGTTCTCCACTTGTTTGCATGGGATTTCCTCCCATATCCTACAATGTAAATGATACTTTAATTGATAACTCTGATCTGGCCCAGAATGAATGTGTACCACTGTGTGCCTGCCAGTGGCATGGTGAACTATCCATGGCTTGTGCACAATGCCACCCAGGATAGGCATCAGCTCATTGTAACCCTAATCCAGAATGGCTGGTTAAAAATGGATGGATGGATGGATGGATGGATTGATGTTCCTATTAATATTATTATATGGTGGTGGTCAGCACAGTGGTACAGTGGTAGTGCTGCTGCTGCCCTACAATAAGTATACCAGGGTTTGCATCCATTCTCATACCTGTCATGTTCAGTTTACCCATTCATCATTCAATTGTATCATAACTGAAATTTTGTAACAATTTGCATATTGAATTCACTTAGGTTTCCTTTTTTTGGGTTTCTGTTTTGTTTTCCTGATTAATGGCTGTTATTAATTAATTTGTTTATTTATTTATGCATTTTTGACCATGCCAGTGTGATTTAAGAAGACTCCAACGCAAGCAAGCATGGCCATGCTAAAGAATGCCCTCAGTATCAATATTGGAGAGTGTTGAAGAGCTGGTGAAGAAATGTTTTAGACAAAACTGAGCATTCAGTTACAAGGCATTTATACTTCATATTAGCCCAGATAATTTAATTTAGAAACTCAATAAGATTAGCTCTTGTATTTTTATATAATGACTAATATATTTGTGCATTTCAACAATATTAATTGCTGATTTATTTTTTAGCATTTTTGCCTAGGATAAGAAGCTAGTATGTCTGCATTAAACTCTCTCTTTTAAATTGCTCTGTATTGGATGATTTTTTTTTTTAAATTCACAGTGCTTAAATTAAACTAGCATAACATTCTCAAACCCACTTAATACATTTCACATTTAGGGGGCCGGTGCCTATCCTCACCATATGGGATGAAAAACAAGAACTGACAGGGTACCACAGTAGGGCTCACCCACACATTCAACTGCATTCATACTGACATAAAGCTAGGTTAAAATTTCCTGCAAAGCTATCAAGAGCAACTTAGGAATATGGGAGCCTCTGTCCACACAAATTAGATCCATTTCCTTTTACATTTTACATAACAACTACAGTTATGTGGGCTTTATCTTACTAGTGATTTACCTGAACCTTTAAAGATCAGAATCATTGTTTGTTTTTCAATGCTATCTAATCTTCAAAGAAAACTTTATATTAGATTAATAGGGACAATTAGAGTAAACAAATAACCCAAAAAGGTAGTACTTGTCTAAATTATTGCTTAAAGAAATATATGTAATAATATGTAATAGTGCAGGTTTCACAAAAGTAACTGTCATCAACCTTTAGCAGCAATACCTCAATCAGAAATTTCAGACAGTTTCAGATAGTGCCAGGGAGGTATTTTGGCTTGTGTTCCTGCTTCAACTCAGCTATATTTCTCAGTTTCCCAGGAAGAGGTGTTTATTTCAAGTACTGTCACAGTATCTCAATAGGGATGGACGTTGAGAAGTTCATTTTAGAGCTGTAAAAAACTCTTTTTGAACCGTTTAAAAGATATGTGTATTTCTGATTATTGTCTTGCTAGATAACCACCTGCAGTTCGTCATGCTTCCTTCAGTGATGACAAGTCATCCAGGATATGATCTAGAAATGAATCTCCCAACTATGACATTACCACCTCTACTCTGGGCTATTATTGTGTAATTATTTCTGTGGAATACAGTGTTAGATACCTCTCCAGCCATAATTTGGGCAGTTTTAACAAAATGTCCTATTGTCATAAAGCATTGTTCTAGAAATAGTAAGATTCATGCAGGTGTGTTCTGACAAACTTAACGATTACAATGTCTTTGAGTCAAATTTGTTCTGGTTTTGTGTTTGAAATCAGTAAAAGCACTCTAACTTTCATCTGTTCAGGATGAAACCACCTTGGGATGCTTCTTAAATTTCCTCCAATTAGCCTAAAGTAACATAATTAAACATTCCATAACTGCTACAGCTTCACAAAAAGTTTTACCTTGCCATGTCATTCAGATCAGTTTTGATCTTAAGGTGTTTATTTGTTCACAACCCATAAAAATATCATAAATGTCATTTGATGTTAAAAAAAAGGGTCATCAGTACTGAAGGTTAAGATGGTTGATCAATATAAAACAGATTTCGGGTGAAACATTTGATATCTAGGGCACCTAAAAAACAGTTAACAAAATCAGTTAAGAAAAAGACGGCATTGAGTGAGCATCTGAGGTCCTGCAAGGATTAAGGAAATCATCTATGTTTTTAATGTGTAGTGGGCTTTGCCTTGCTACTCTGTCATGGATCCAAGTTTTATTAATTGTTTTTCTGCAAGTAGAGTGTTAAACTCTGAGATTAAGACATGAGAGTCTTGCATATGCAAGATGTTCTTGCTTGTGACTTCAAACGAGAGTTTATGCTTTGCTCTTAGATTTTAAAAGTAAAAACACTCCTATGAACAATTTAATGTTATTGGGAAGCTCGGTTTTTGCAAATTATATAGGTGCTGTTACTTTGCACTTGTGTGTTTGTCATCATGTGATGTCAGAGCTTCAGTTTTGAGCAGCCATTCAGCATAACTGAACTTTGTGTAAAAATATTGTTAATGAATTTGGGAAACCTGCAGTTAAACAACGATACTTAATGGCTAAAGATAAAGCAAAAAGTAAGATTGAATCAGAAATAAAATTTTTTTCTGTTTTAGAATTGGAGTAAGTAATTTAATTTAATTTAATTTTAAAACCTGTGTGCTGACAGTTTCCGTCGGATTGGAATGTTCAAAGTTAGTCAAATATAAATTTAGCCAGTTTACCTAAATTAGTACTTGATTATTAATCATTCATCCATTCATTTTCTAACTCACTTCAGGGTCAAGGGAAGACAGAGCTTCTTCTAAATGCACTTGACACAGCTGATAATGAACCAGGAAAGGGACACCATTAAAGGCCACACTCATACATAAACCCATATTTATCACACCTCAGTAAGTTACAGTTGCTAGTTAGGGATGTGTTAGGAAAAGGCTTTACAGAAAAATGTGAAAACTCTACACAGGCAGAACCTAAGTCAGGATTCAAACCTAGGATTCTGGATGTGCTGACCACTCTACCACTGAACATTAATTGAAGTATTTAAATAGCTGACCTTAGTCATCCATTTAATTGCAGTTCACTGGAGAGGTGGGGCAAAAGTATTTCCACTCCATCATGATTGATTACATTGCACATGAAAGAAATTAAGGAAGTACCAAACTTAGGGTTTTTTTTTAATCAAATTCACAGTGCAATAAAGCACAAAATGAGATGGGAAAAATATTTTTGCAAAGCATTGAATGTCATCCTCTTAATTGCAAATGTCTACATCCCAGGAACTCTTCTGGTGTGCTGGCAATTTTGCATACTCAGAGTGATTCATTATAGAAATCCACTGCTTAAGACTCTTCTCCTTTCTCAGTAATTATCAGCTTTACAGCGAAAAGTGATACTTCTGGAATATTATTTTCTTTTAGTCTATGCAAATTGAACATTATCTTCACCATCATCACCTATTCCATCTTTTTCAATGGTCATAAGATATACTTTTCTCATGTTTTTCAGTTTCACCTTTGCTGCTTCACATTTGTAATTCACAGCATTTAATAAAAAGAAAAAACTTCACATCTTTTTTGTCTGTAGGTCTCACAGTTTCTAGATTTTAAGAATAATGATTAATTATTATAATAATAATTTATTAATAAATAATAATAATTAATAAAGATTCAACTATTGGTTTATTTAGTGTCATTTGTAAATAAGTAACACTTTTTAATTTTATTGACATTTGTTTATCCATCTTTTGAACTTTACCTTTACCTTTAGTGCCCCAACCTCATACATATAGTTGTGTCATATTCTGATAGTCAAAGCTTGCTTCATATTTTTTTTATTTTTCTGAGTTCAGCAGCCATGTTTTTAAAAGTTCCCTGCCTTTGCAAATTCTGTAAAAGTTTCCTTTAAGACTCCAAACTGATTTTAATCAAATCAGAGTAAGCAGTAGCTGAAGGGTGGCTGTTTAGTGTATCTGAGAACTTAAGTTTCACTAACATTGTCCAGCAAGAAATTCAAAAGTGGTTGTGGCCATGCCATAAAAATTATGGTCTTGCTAGTTTGTGATAGAATATCATTATATCTTGCACAGTTTCTCCTTTAATTTTTGTATGTCCTTCATTTGCTTTCATACTACTCATCATTAATATGGCAATCCAAATAAAGGCTATAGAAAAACAAATGTGTGTGTGCTTGTGCAGATCGATCTATCATCTGCTTTGAATCCCACCTTCAACAAAGCTTTTAGACTATGGTGGAAGGGGAACTGTGACCTAGATAGATAGATAGATAGATAGATAGATAGATAGATAGATAGATAGATAGATAGATAGATAGATAGATAGATAGATA
>JANRMT010062813.1:95290538-95351481 GCA_026402145.1 Polypterus bichir lapradei
ATAGATAGATAGATAGATAGATAGATAGATAGATAGATAGATAGATACTTTATTAATCCCAAGGGGAAATTCACATAACCTAGCTCAAGGTTGCAGGCAAAATGTCAGTTGTTTCCATCATCATTCCAGAATCACTTGCATGTGTTTATGCAGTTCTCAAAAAAAATTGTCTATGACGCTTATTTGTTTTTGATCCTTCTAAGCCATTTCAACACATTTAACTTGGAGCATAGATTATTACATTGAGTTACAGTTAACTTACTTAGAATTTTGGTCTCAGACAGCAAAAAACAACCACCAATTGTTATTTTTCCTTTACTTTGTTGTATACATTTATAACAGACTGTCATGTTGTTCAAGATGGGTTCTTACTCAAGATAAAATGTGCTAAGAAAATGGATGGATGGGTATTTATTATGACTAGCAGATAATGGCTTAACATGGATAAATAGGGTTGCAAGGGACCGGAGCCTGCTTAAGTGATGCCACTGTATAAAACTCATACAAACACTATGCAAATTTCTAACAAAAAAACCTAACAAATAATTTCTGACATAAATTTGCATATTGCATTTTCACTTTTATGATCATTGTCTTTTTCACTTTTATAATCATTGTCTTTAACCAATGATTATTTTTATCCCTTTTATTTCACCTTACCTTTTCACACAAAAGCATTTCTTCCAAATAAGTGTGATTTTACTTTTATTTCCATATTCTCCCTAATGTTTACATTCTCTGTTACTCTTCAATGCTGTTTTTCCCGCTTGTGTTGTCATACTGCATTGAATAGTTTGAAAATTCACTTTTTAACTGTGTTTACTGTAAACATTGTTATATTTAAGAACTACTGATTGACTGGAGTTGGAGTTGCTTATGAGGTCTATTTTCCAGTGAAGATTTGCAGTTCATCTGTAATCTGTAAATGTGGACTTTGTCACTTTTGTCTTCCCATGTTAATTTATCACTACAACAATTGGTTGTTTCTCTTAGAGGTCTTCAGTTGACTTCCTCTCCTAACATTTGTTTTAAAACAAGCATTCCACAAGGAATAAAAAAATCAATATATCGATCACATTTTGCATATCTTTCCTGAATATGTCACATATGCTTGTTGACCATGGAGTTTGCGGGGGTGCCTGCAGTGAACATGTGTTTTTGCCATTTTTTCTAAGCTACTCTTAGTCATGTGAAACATTCTAGTGGTAAAGTTGTGACAACACAGGAGTAACATAGGACAAAAATGACCATAGAACCATTGTAATTATTCATTCTGTGCAATTCCTGAACCTGTTTATTTGAATATAAAATAAAGGTTGTAGCTCAGTTGGCACATTTTCTAGCGGTATTGGTTTCAAAGCAGGAACCATCCCTGAATAGTTTATCATTCATTCTAAGGGAAGACTCATTCACATCAGTTTTGGTTCACCAATTAACCTAATCTGTAAGTCTTTGGGATGTGGAAGGGAAGACCATACAGACAAAGGTGAAATGAGGAAACCTTATGGAGACATTGATTGGGCTAGCATCTGAATCCAGAGCTTTGCATCTGTGAGCTATAGCAAATGTTCAAAATGTACATGGAAGAGAGTAGTGAATTAGTAATATATCTTAAAATTTGAAATGAGATTATTTCAATCAAAAATTATTCCTATAGAGAATTATTAATGAAATAAAAGTACATTTCCAGTGGCTCTTCTCGTGTTGAAGAAACATCTAAAATTTACTGTATATATCAGCCTAACTAGCATTGTGTACAGTTAAGCTTGCCTGGCATAGAGAATATATTTCTCTGACTCTGGGAGGCTGTATGGTACAGATGGTGGCATATAATTAATCCTTCACCACACTGGTCATAATTAGGAGTTGGTCCCAGCTATGGGACTCCAGAAACTGTTGGGCCAGATTATGCAGATCAAACAAAGGCTTTTTGATGGCCATTTGCACTCAGATTTGCGCATTGTAACTTTCACTCAAAGACCAAACAGCAATAGAGTCACTCTAAATCATTTTTAACAAACAAGCAGAATTGAAAGTAGAGATTGCAGCCACAGATTTACAGGTATTGGTACAAGCTTTATATCTTGGGCTTTAAGAAGATTAATTTAAAATATCAGGAGTGGACATGCTTGGCAAATTGAATAAAGACTAATATGTGTAGTATATCTACACACATGCTGTAATGCATGCTTTCTTATAAATAAGCATGTTGCTTCAGTGTTGCTTTTCTGAACTGGGTACAAAATGCTAGATAAAATGCAAATGTAACCTTAAAAAGGAATATGCCTCTTCAGGATGATAGCAAGTAGGCATTTTGCTGTATTATATACCTTGAGCCTTTCCTTCGGATGGTAACAATGGACCATGCAAAGATTATCCTTCTCCTCATATTTCTATATAAGGCATGCTGGTAGACAGATGCCTGAAAGGTTATTCTAAGCTGCTTTGTCATTTTGATCTTCTGCCATTCGAAGGAACTGATGTTTAATACTGGGTGCTTGACAGGCAAATCTCTCTTCGGCAATGTGATTAATTAGCGCTATTTCATACTATACCGTAGGGCATCATTTCTCATCTAATGTTGTCTAAACACATGGCAATGATAATATGATGTGATCAGAGTTTAGATAAATAGTAATATATTTAATTAAGAAAAATATATCTTTAGGCACATGTGGATGTGCTGTATGTGTGTGTGACATGCTGCTTGGAAAAGTAACAAGTCCTTGGAAAGTTAAATCATCTGTCTAGGCAAACTGTCTTCTGGAGAAACGGACAGTCACCTAAAGAACACATTAAATGTTTTCAGGACATGGGAACTGCTACAGAATAAAAATAAAAATCCTCATCCGCTCTTTCAAAACCCATATCAACAATTTAGATTTCTCTGATGTTTCTTTACATACAATATATATTCTTAGAAGAAATGTGTGCTGGAAAACCCATTCAGGATATCTACCTGTGGTCTGAATGTTGAACCTAAACTATTACTCCACCCAATCTTTTCAATAATTCTTTAAAATGTAAATATAAATACCTGGCAACTGATGAGGTAATACTTGATGCTACAATAAAATGTCTTTTCTGACAGTTATATCACAAAGTAGGCCGATGGGACTGTCCTTTTCTTCCTTATTCATATGCTGGATACAGACTAACATGATATAGAGCTCAATTAAGTATCTCGTAATAAACTACATTTACTGGCAGGTGTCTGATGTGCCCTTGACTTTTGGCTTCATTGACTGTACCTCTTGATAGTAGTAATTTTTCCCAAGAGTATTTAACTGTATGACCTAAATCTAGACCTGTCTATCACAAGATCTATCTATCTGTCTACTATATCAACATCAACTCAACCGCTAACAACATTTTGCTCTTCAACTGAAGTGGCACAGACTCACACTGTAAAAGTATATGAGATTCATGATACATGTCAATACAGACTATCAGTCTTCAGGCTGACACATGCAGGAAATTTGTTCATTGGTGTCAGTAAAGATTCTGCCTTAAATGTTCCACTGGAAATTATTGTATTGTTTATGCTTTCTGCAAGGTCAGTAAATATTAATTATACTGTTTTAGGTTGGATTTAGGGGAGGCACAGATATTAGTGCTGCAGCCTCACAGTTTCAGATTACTGGGTTTGAACTCCATACCAGTTACAATCTCTGTGGAATTTCTCCCCATTTCTTTCCTCTTGATTTTCATCCAAGGGTAAATTACAACTTTTCCTGGCCCCTTATGGGTTATTATGACACAGAGAAGCAGCACATTCCTGTAGCTCCTGGCAAAGCTACTTAAATAGCTAGTAAAATAGTTTATATGAAGGAGCATCTAGTTTCTAGCATAGCTAGTTAAATAGTTTACACAACAGAGTATCATCTTTCATTGCGCTGGACAACACATGGTGTTAGATATCCTATTCCTATATCCTGGAGCTGAAGAAGCCATACTGTGGTCATAGAGTTGGTGCTAAGATAAAGGCTAGGAGAAGGAGATACAAGACTTTTCTTACATGGATTCTCATGTCACCTCTTATCTTAATAAACTCAAGGAGCTGGTGGCACTTGTGAAGAACCAGTGGGTGTTTCATAAGTGTGGATCAACTGGCTTCGCTACAGCATGAGCAGACAGAGACACAAGAGCAAATAGAAAGGAAAGTGGTGGGGGACTGGAAGAATCTGTGAACAATAGATGGTGAAATCCCAGACACATAACTGTGAAGGAGAAGATATGTTGTTGGGATGTTGAACTCTTGGCGGTCAGTATTAGATCATATTATGTACCGAGGGAATATTCTCACATCGTCACCATTATTGTTACCATTCCTCTGTAGGCAGAGCCCAGAGTGGCATGTGATGTCACTCACGAGATTGGCGTGAGATTACAGACCCAACATCCTGATGCTTTTTTTGTTATATCAGGGAATTTCAGTCATGTCAACATTTCCTCCCACTTGTCTGATCTTACACAGTATGTTGACTGTTCCATGAGAGAAAATAAAACACTGGACCTGTGTTATACCAACATCAAGATGGCCAACAGTGCTTCTGCATTACTATCACTTGGACCACACTCTGGTTTATCTGTGGCCAGTATACAAACCCTGTGTAATTAGGCAGCCTGCGACTATTTGATCACTATGGAAGTGGACACTCGAGGCTAGAGATTCTTTGAGGGGCTGCTTTGAGAGTACAGATTGGAAAATACTGCTGGAGTCACAGGAGAATGGTACAGACACTGACATTGACAGGGTGGTTGTCCACACTTCGACACTGCATACATTTCTGCAAGGATATTGTTGTACCAGCAAGAATTGTTTGCTGCTTTCCCGACATTAAACCTTGGATAACTAGTAATATCAAGAAACTCCTCTACCAAAAAGAGGAGGCTTTCAAAGCTGGTGATAGGGAGAAGCTTAAGCTGGTACAGAATGACATGAAGATGAGCTTAAAGCAGTAAAAAAATTGACTATAAATGAAAACTGGAGATGAGGCTTCAACACATTAACATCAAAGAGGTGTGGAGGGGAATGAAGACCATTGCTGGCTATAAAGAGAAGAGGAGCCAGGCAAGAGCAGGTGATGAGGCCAAGGAATTTAACTTGTTTTACAACAGGCTTGACATGGTGTCCAGCACAAGCTCAGTGTCATCAAATGTACTATTAAACGCTTCCTCAAATTCTTAATACTAATTAGCAAGGACTGTAATATTACCATAATAGATTGCTGAATTGGCATTTTAAGGCAATAAGGAAACCAGTACAGGCCCAAACCAATTATTCTAGTCAACTAAAGGAGAATATTTACTGAGCCACAGAAAGCCTAAAATAATAGCGAGCCCTTAACTTCATAGGTGATGCAACAGAATTTTGTAAGCCCTTCTCCCATTGGGCCAAACTTAATACACAAAATTCATAGTCACAATTTGAAAGACTTAATCTCAAGACGCATTCCTTTGCAAAGTCACTACTAATAAAGTTTTCTGCCAACCTCAAATCAATAAATACCAAGGTCTTGTGATTCATTAATGTTGCAGGAAGGAACAAATTTGATTTCATTTGGGTTTTATTACTAATACTCATCCCACTAACCCATTCATGAGATGGGCATTTTAGTTTCCATGTAGTCTTTTTACAGTTGGTAATTAAATGTCCTGATTCCCTCAATAAAAGCATAACGCAGAGGTAGCTCTATGGCAATGCTTGAGCTTATGGCTATTTCTACTGATTTGCTAATCAGAAGAACTGGGCTTTTTAACTATAGGAATGGGCCTGTGGTTCTTTTTTCCAACCTCTTTTCCTTGCTTCTATCCCCAGTCTTCAGCACTAAACTTAGTATCTCATCTAATTTTTCTTGTAAACCATTTTTTTGTCATTTTTTTAATTCCATCTGAAAGTCAAAGTGAACTTTATTGTCATCTCAAACACATACAAATATACAATGTAACAACATGACGTGCAAATAATAAATTAAAAATAGAATTAAAATTTTAATTTAAAATTAAACACAAACAAGACAAGACATTGTGCAAAGACAAGACAAAGAAGTAGCAGCAATATTGATGTGTAGTTAGTGCACTTTTAAACAAGTTGCTTATTTAGTGTCCTCCCACCCAGAATCTGCTGCCAGAGTCTTAAAAGTGATTATAAAGTTTCTATGGATTTATTTCATTAGTGTGTTTAAGGTTGGGAGCTTACACTGATACAGTGCATTGCTGCATCCACCACACGATGAACCACGTCAGGATCCCTGATTAGGACGCGACCACAGCCGTGTAACAGATGACACCTCGGCACCACACTAGCTTGAATGGAGTGGAAAAGTGTGAGGTTTTCTTTTACAGTGGCTAGAGTGCCAACCTTTTTGGATTCCCTGTAAAACATTCCAGGGATACAGTACAGTGCTTGTGAGTTATTTGTTTGTTCCTTTATAGCCTCTTGCTACTCTCTCATATGTGTGAGCTCTGTGACCACTGAAATAATCTCAGGGTTGCACATGATCACTTGGCATCACAGGACATAGGACACAGGACATGTGCACAAGGATTATTGTGAACAAAGAGACAGGTAGATGAAAAAAAAGCCCAAAAACTTTGTCAAAGTGAGTAGCAAAAGGTCAAAACCAGAAAGACAATCAATACCTGGTGCATGTTTTAAATCGGGTATAATCACAATGGTTTGATGACTGATGTATAATCAAATCATATGGTTTCTTAGGATATTGACAGCTCACTCACTATATCAGACAATTGCCACACTTTTTGCAGAGCTTCATTTATTAAAAGACATGGCAGATTATAACTATTGATGAAACAGAATTGGTAACAGGAAGGGAATATGCAACTGGACATTGGTGGTTCACCTGAGGAAAATGTAAAAGTCCCCCCACAACAGCTGCTATGAGCAGACAAGTGAACAGGAAATTTTTGATTACGTAAAGAAAATAGTACCAGGAAGGAGTTTTTGATAAAATGTATTATTTCCAGTTGACTTTTGTTTGCAGGAGCATGCCTTAGAATTGCAAAAGAGACAAGTTCTTAAATTGAAGCCTTTGCTTCCTCAAAGTGGACATATTCAGTATTTTCAAGGCATTTGTTTTCATGTATGGACGAATGCTTCTTCAGCTCCCTTTTAAAATGTGAGAACAAGCTAGGTATTTATTTTTATATATACAGTACATATATGTGGCAAATTAATAAATAACATAATTTCAAAGGAATAACTTTGACTTTGAAAATTGCAAGACTTATCTTTCAATAGGCCAGATGGATGGACGGACAACTTTTTGAGTAGATGAGTATTATCTAGATCAGGACTATTCAAAACGTGACTGATTTGAACCTTTCTTTTGACCTATAAGGCATCTTCTAAAGATGATATGTGTTGTAGATTTCTTCTCATGCATTAGGTGTAGGATATTTTCTCTGCAATATGCTTGAAGTTAATCAGGAGTCATTATTTGTGATCCACATCTTTCATTCATTCCTAATGCAACCAATCACTAACAACAGAAAACAGAACAGGACAGAAGAAGTCAGTGGAACATTGAAAAGCAGTGGTTTAAAGAAAATTGGAAAAATATCTTTTTACAGAGGTGAAAGGAAAGGCAGTGCACCTTATATAAAAAGAAGGTGTACAGCTCTTTAAAGACTGCAACACATTGAAACAAAACATGCACACTATTTCAGAGCATTTGGGTCAGGCATAGAAGAGGAAAGCTAAAAGTATGGTAACCAGAGATCTTAAATTTTCTGGATTATTCTGATATATCAGGTGTACCTATGGCATGGGGCAGATTTTTGGCAGATGAAATTTAATTATAATTATACAGTATGTAAGGTATTTGATAGATTAGTATCAGTATAGATTTGAATACACAATGTGAGGTTTGAAACTTGAAAGTACACGATATGAGAAGGACCTAGGACTCATAGTGGACTTCTCATAATCTGCATTCAGGCAATGTATTAAAGCGATCAAGAAGGCAAGTAAGATGTTAGGTTACATATCACAATGTGTGGAGTACAAATCAAAGTGGGTTATTCTTAAGTTATATAACACACTAGTGAATCCTGACCTGGTGTTCGGTGTACAGTTTTGGCCTCCATATTACAAACAGACATAGCAGCACTAGAGAAAGTCTAGAGAAGAAAGACTACACAAACTCAGGGATTGAAGTATGAGCTGTGAAAAAAGACTAGAGGAGTTGAACCTTTTCATTTTAACCAAATGGAGATTAAGAGGTGACATGGTTCAAGTGTTTCAAATTATGAAGGGAATTAGTGCAATAAATTCCTGCTGTTAATTTAAAATGAATTATTTAACAAGAACATAGGGACATGGTTGGAAACTTGTTAGGGAGAAATTTCACACAAATGTTAAACAGTTTTTCTTCAGTCAAGGACGATAGACACGTGGAACTAATTACTAAACAGTATGGTAAAGAAGAGTAATTTAGGGACTATTAAATCTTGACCTGATGTTATTTTAGAATATCTAAAGGAAATGGATTGCTGAGTCTTTGGGTTGAATGGCGTTTTCTTGTCGAAACTGTTCTAATGTAGCTATCCTGACTTATTCCTAAAAATAATCTATTTTTGTACATGTATATTATACATATATTATATTATATGTTTATGTACCATAGTACTGTTCATTATACATGAATGCATTGTGCTTAATCTTCAGTTACTTTAGTTCTATTCAAAACAGACCAAATGTGACCAGCATGACTAGTGAGTGCAATGTTCACAATTTTGACAACATACCTTCCTATGACCAAGTATACACCCTGCTATAGGTGAATAATACAGCCCTTGGATAGAAAATATACCGATCATCACATTTAACTAAAAAAAATATGTATTCAAACTTTATAATAGAAATAATAACACTTTCAACAAGGTTGCTATCATTGACATGACTGACAGGTGTACTTATAGTCTGAGAATTTAATTACTTAAGTTTATAAACTTAATCTAATATGCACAATGTTTCTGCATGGTGCTGTGGAAATATGGCTTGTAGAATCCAAGTGGCTAGTTCTGTGGATTTGTTGTATGAGTAAGCAGTGTTAATAAAGTTGTAAGATAGTTTGTGTTAATTAAGAAAACAGTAGCAGAGAACACAAATGTAATTACAGGCATGTATCCAGCTCCACCCACTTTTCAATATAAAGCTAAGCTATGAACTTAGGAAAACATTTAAAATTTTCACAAATACACAAGAGTGCTACAAGAGCTAGCTTATTTAAGAATATATTTTAGGAGCTGCTAAAAACCTACCGTGTGCATTGTAAAGCTAAAATATTCAAATAAGCTCATTTATCGCATTTATTATCACATTTATTGTATTATTGTACTGTTACTTCCCCCATCAAAGGCATGTACAATACATAGAATATGGCAAACATTCATAACTATTGTATACTAAAAGGGATAGCTGCCAGTGATTTCTCATGCCAATCAGTTAAACTAATGGTTGGTTATTCAGCTTGCTTAAGCATTTTATTGAATACAAAAGTTTTACTAATGACACATAAGGTGTTTTGTCAATTTACTCTATGTCAGCTCTGAAAGTTGGGTGAGAATAGGAAGAGGTGCCCCTCAACAGACATTTCTGTGGGAAGACAGCTAATGTTATATTAGGCCCTACTGTCCACTGCTAAAATTTGGCACCTATGTGATTACTGTGCATGTTTGAAATACAAAGAATGTATAATATAGCTGAACCTGCCTAATCTAGTTCAAGTGACTACAGCCACAACAACACTTGGCACAAAGCAGGAAACAGCATGGGACAGAACACAAGTTAATTGCAGGGCCTCCTCATACCTATACCAACACCCCGCCAATCTGGAATTACCAATAAACCTAACCAGGACATCTCTGGGGGTGTTGGGGGAAAAATGGAGTATCCAGAGAAAAGCCAATGCCAACAAATAAAGAAGGTGCAAATTCAGCATGGACAACAAAAGGGCATGAGATTCAAACCCAGGACACTCTAGCAGTGAGGTGACAGATGTACTAACTGTGTCACTATGCCACACCCAGAAAGAAAGAACATGCTGCAAAGTAAATGTTGGTCAACTGTTTTACCGTTAATGAATTTGTTTGCAATGTATATTGTATGTGTTTTCTTCTGCTGTATATTTGAAGTTACAGATTTTTTTATTTGATAATGTCTAGTTACATTTTGTAGCAAATGCACTAAATAGGCTCTGTTTACTAAAGTAAGTATTTTCCCACATTTGTCTAAGAAGCTCCTCTGAGTCCAGGCTGAAGATCTTCTTCTTTACAACCTTATTCTAAATTCTAATATTTAACCTGTGACAGTGTATGTTCTTTTACTTTGTACTGCATTTTTTATACTAAGTATTGAAATGTGCTATATAAAATAAATATTTAATGAATGAATACCCATGTCCGATCTGCTTAAGATTAAACTTTCTACTTTCCCCTCCATCCTGGTTACATATAAAGAAAAACCTTGTCTCTCCTCAAACTTTGCAGCAGTTACCATTTATTAGGTTAAAAACAAAAATGAGAGTAGATGAATATAGTTCTCTCATAAATTGCGCTCTGCGTGTTTGGCACAGGGTAGACTCCATTGCACCCTGACTCCATTGCATATTGGCACTACCTTACTCCACTATTTCAGAATACCTAGGTGGGTAACCCCTCTCCTATTCAACCTGGGCTTCACCAGGTATCGGCAGACTTGGCGATTAGTTTGATGAAACTGGGCTCACCTCTTTCCAGTTTCTTAAAAACAAATTTACAATCCCTTCTTCCCTTCTTTTTTTCTTTACAGATTAGATCTTTTCTCAGGATGTGTGGAAGACATTTATCTATCCCTTTTCCCAGCTATTATTTGACTATAATGTTTCTTCTTCACTCTCCACCCAACACATTTCCTCTTTGTTTGCTTGTCTTTGTAATTCTGTTATTACATCTTTCCCAGTCATTCAGTGATGGATCACTGGATCTATCACTGTCAAGTCCATTGTGTTGGAACACAATTTTTAAAAACATGAAAAACTTCCTCCAGAAATTCTAATTATCAACACATCCAATGTAAAGTTATTCACAGAGATTATCACTTGCCTGAAAAGCATTTCCTCATGGTTTTAACTCCTGGCCCAGTCTGTCACCAGTGTTCCCTTAAAGCACCAGGCATTTTTCTCCACACGTTCTAGGAATACCATTATTACCACTGTTGCAGTTCTTTGGGCCTCAGTTGTGCTCTCCTTCTCTCAACTCCATTTTATCTGTCTGTATTCCTTGCTCTTCTACCATTCTGTTCTTTTTAGATTTTTCTTCTGTGTTTCTGGCCACTGTTAAAAAACCTCACACTGTTCCATTCCATTCAAACTAGATTGGTGCTGAGGTGTCACCCGCGGTACGACTGCACTTGGGTCTTAATTTGGGATCCTGAGGTGGTTCGTTGTGTGGTGGGTGCAGCAATGGGCTGTATCAGTGCATGCTCCCAAGCTATCAACAGCGCATTATTTCCATAGCTATTACTGTATCACAGCAAAACAAACTTCTTACAGTTTTCTCTGCCTGCTTCTTTTTGCTTTCTCTATCTGGAGGTCCTCTTTTTATAATCTTGCTTGTATCAATGGTGTATCGGCTTCAACCATTAGCAAGTGCGAAGACACCATATCTTTGATTAAGTTGTAGATGACAGTGAATCCATCATCCAACTTGACTTGTAAATTTTAGTTTCTGTCTCTCAGCCAGACATGTTGACCTATGAACTTTGTCACTAATAATTTATTTTTTACTGTGTTTTCTTTTGTATAGCTCCAGGGTGGGGTAGGGTTGTTAAACTGGTGGTGTGGGTTCACATTTAATATTTGAAAATGTTTTACTTTGCTGTCCTCTTCCTCTCTTTAAAATCAAGTAAAAACTGATTAAAGAAAGAATGAACATATGATTGGTTTATACTGTGGTGTGGATGTAATAGGGAATGAGATATGTTAACCTGCAGTACTTTTTTTTCCAGCACGGAGCCCAGTGTTAATGTACAATCAATCCTTCTTTTAAAAGGAACCTTCTATACAGAACTTCATCCCAAATCTCTTTTACAAAGCCATAAAGGACACGATTACACAGACAATTGAATAAAGCATAGCACAGAGTAGCTACTGTAATGGACATGGTCAAATAACACATTGTCACCCTGATGACAGGACAGTTGATTCTGCCACTGCATGAAGCAAATGATGGAAATGTACTAAAGGACCCATTACTGGTTCAATTTCAGATAAAATATGCAAAACAGAGTCTTTAATCCATCCATTCATTTTCTAACCATCTTCACTGTGAGCAGTCACAGATGTGCTGGAGCCTTTCTCAGCAAACATAGGGTGCAAGACAGGAGCAATCCCGGGACAGTGCGCCAACCTATCCCAGTCACACGCAAACATACAGTAGGGCCAATTTAGCAATACCAGCCTACCTAAACTACATGTTTTTGGACTGTGGAAGAAAACGGGAGCATCCAGAGGCAACCCATGCAGATACAGTGTGAACATGCAGACTCCACAGAAGGAAGATCCAGGATGCAAAACCTGGTTTCCTTATTTCAAGTCAGCAACATTACCACTGTGCCACCATGCCACCAAAATCTGTAATTCTTTCAGTTCTTATGCATAATTATTACAGTAACATTAGGAAAAAACTGTTTAATGGGGCTGCATCACAACTTTAGAGTCCTAGATTTGAATCCTAGCCCAGTCACCATTTGTGAGAAGTTTTCATGGGTTTTTCATATTGGTGCTCAATCTTTCACATTCCAAGACATGCATGATAGGTAACTGGGGATTCTAAAACAACCTATTATAAGTTATGTGAAAATGTGTGTGTGTGTGTGTGTGTGTGTGTGTGTGTGTGTGTGTAATTGGGCTCTGTAATACACTAGTGTGTTGTTCATATTTGGATCCTGCATTGCACCTTATGCTTTGGTGAAAGTCTGTGGCCCCCGCAACACTAAATTGCATCAAGCATGCTGACAAAGGATGGATCACTATTCAAAATCAGTAGATCAAGAATCGTATAAAGTTAAACCTATGGAGGCAAAATGCTTTATTATTTTTTTAATCCTCATACAAATGTATGCCTGTCAACTCCTATATAAGCAAGAATTTCCACATTGGATAGATTACTAACTGTGACAGAGGCAAGGGAAATTTAAGCTTAACTCTGTTAGTGGATTTCCAATGAGGCCTGAAAAAAGTAGCAAACAATTTCCTAGGCATCATTACAACCTGGATACATTTTTAAAATGTGACAGGCAACAGTAGTCCTTGAGGCACTTATCTTTTAGTTAGATTGTTACTTTATTTGCTGTATGTCACAAGTCCAATAAAACTTTTATATCAGAATAGCCCACAGTGAAGCAAGAGACTGGAATAAGGGTGGATGGATGGATTTCATATATTGTGTACTATGATACAGTACCTGCCAAATAATACAAAGAGTACACGGACCGTGTTTTGCCTTAATTGGGGCTCATCAGGTGTACGCACCTTTGCTTCCCCTTACGGTGATCGAACCTTGGACGTCAGCGCCTGCGGCGAAGTCTCTGACATTATGCCACGGTGGCTGGTTTGCTTGCTTGACAGGGTGAAGATCGGAGTATTACATTCATAGGTCTGAATCTCAAACTGATTATTTGGATGGTTACCAACCAGGTAACGCTAGACGGTACATGGGTAGTTTTATTTTCCTACCTATCCATCTTTAGTAAGCAGCTTCTGACTACTTTACATTTTTTGAGTACCTACATGCAAGCCTGTCTTGTAAGTAACGTGATCATTGTTCGATAGAATACACCATAGATGCTATGGGTGAACTTAATATTCAAACACAAAACAGTATTTTATCATTGGTGATCAATTTTAGTGAAGAAGAACTACATTTTTATATTGTTTCTAAGCTCTGCCTTAGGATTCCACTTAATATGGAGGCATCATACACGTGAGGATTTCTTTATTTTCATTAGTACTAGGGTGTTGTATTGTGTTAGCCATTATGAATATTGTGAGAAGTCAAGCAAAATGACACCTTTTATTTGCTAACTAAAAAGATTACAAAATGCAAGCTTTCGAGGCCACTCAGGCCACTTCTTTAGGCAAGATTAAGGGGCCTGAGTTGCCTTGAAAGCTTGTATTTTGTAATCTTTTAGTTAGCCAATAAAAGGTGTCATTTTGCTTGACTTCTCACTGAATTTTCATTGTAATTTTATTTACTTACAAAATCCATTGGAGACAAAAGTGTAAGACATATGTAGAGACAACTCTTGACATTTCAAGCCTTCATTATAGCAGAGAGGTAAAAGTGATGCTGATCACATATTCTAGTGTTCTAGTGCCATAACTCAAAACTTAGTCATTGCTCACAAAATGACAATGTGGAGGAAAGCAGTTGCTGCTCTTTTGTCACAGCTGGGTCTATTAGGCGTGAATCTGGGCCGTGAAATGAGGAGTTTAATTGGGCAGAATACTTGACTTGGACTAACATCAGCGTGGCAGAATTCAAATAGCTCTATTACTTTTCCTGGTCTGAACCATGCAGGGCTATGCAAGAGAAGATTAGCGTTAATCTATTTTTAACAGTCTCCCTAGATTATATCTAAGAGAAAAAATTTTCCAGCTCATATACGCATTTGCACTTTGTATTCCATTACAGTATTTAAATTAGTTACATTGCTTTATTTCTGGAAAGGCGAAGGAGCACAGTTTGAGCAAGCAGATAGATTTCCCTGTGTTACTGCATTTATTCAGTAAAACATGTCAAGTCTGCTCTAGCCTGGACATCTGCAGTATAGGCCAGTAGCTTAATAATTATATCAGGGAATGATCAGAAGCTTCTTTGGTAGACAGGTGGTCTTTAATATTCATGTCAATTAACACAAAATATGGGGCGCTTATAGGAATTTCTGAGCATGGTTATTGAAGACAGTAGACCCTTTTATGAAGGTCTGAATTAGAAGAGCAACTCACATCTGCTTTTCAGCATCTTGAACAGAAGAGCTTTGGGGAGATGCCTGATTTTTCAGAGTGGGGGGTGTGTGGATACTGTGAGTATAATCTACAAGAGATCAGGCTTTCTGAATGTTAGGGGAATATTCAGATGCTGAAAAATGACAATGGCAGACAACATAAACATGGGCAATCTTGAAAGGTTCAGAACATCCTCTCTGGGCTGCCAATGCAGGGCTTAGATCAGTCTAATGACAACAGTACACCAACGAATATCAAACAATAAAGCATCACCTTTTAATATTCAGAGTCTGGATTTATTCTGATGGGCTTTTATAGTGAGACACAGGTTATTTATTATATGTCCTGTTTTGGATGCCCTTCCACAGGCAGACGTGTTAAGAATGCCCCGACAAAGACAAACTAAGATAAAGTGAGCATAGCCGCATTCTCCAGGATTTAGACGCCAGCCAGCTGTGACTGTGAAATGGAGATGGGAGCTCCATTAAGCAAGACTGTAAAGTACAATACAATGCAAAGTATATAGAATATAATGTAGTAAATGAATAAAAAAATATCTATTGCATGTCAGTATAACAGCTACGCAAGTTAAGCCCAATTCAGATATTTCCAGATATAAACAAGCAACTCAGGAGGATATACTCACTGAATACTGGTTAAAAAAATAGTCTTCAGATTTAGCTCTGATTTAATCACTTGGGAAATTTGAAAGACATTTTTCTCCCATGTTGCATATATGGTAGCTGAACTGTTGCCCCCAGCAACCAGCATCCTTTATTGTTTACCCAAAGGTGGCCAGTGATGTAAGCAAAATCGCCAGGCAACCAAATGTGATAAGCGAAGGAGAGTAGGCGGTTGCCATGTAGCACAAACTGCTATCACCATAGCAACCAAGCATCTGGCCTCCTCTTTTCGTTTTTTTTTCCGTCTAAACTAGGTGTTTTTATTTGACTTAGTTATCAGTCATTTATACCTGGCTCTTTATAGATAACAACAGGGGCAGCTTGGAGAAATGAAAAACATGAAGATCTCCTTAAGAAAAGATAAATCAGTTACTGAGATTATGTTTATATACTTGAACTCATTTTAAATGCTGATTGTATCACCAATTCTGTTTCCAAATTTGCTTCTTCTGGAGAAGCCTGTGAGTGTAAACTATTTATGCTTTAGAAGTAAGGGCACTAAAGCAGCCTTTAATGATGTCTGTTGAAAGCCATTTTGTGCCTAGCTGAATAGGGTAGTAATACAAAATATATAACCCCTGAAAATAAACTAATATCTGAGTCCTAGGGGCTTATAGACAGTTTGATACCAGAAGTGGGTTCTATAAGATGGACTTGTCTGAAAGCCATCTTCAGCTTTTCATTGTCCACTTACGTAGCTGCAAATCCCTTCTGAGGGGGCAATTTATTCAATCCAGCACCATTTTGTCACCTCTTGTCCATTCATCCTACAATATAATCTCGTTGTAAAGCATAGACTTTGTACTGATCAAGGCATAAGTGTATTGATTAAGACACACTTGATTGTCAATAGGGTGAATTAGTGGGTTTAGCAAAAGGATGGATGGATGGGTATAGCAAAGGAAGGTGGACACTCTCATTTATAAATATGTTTCTAACTAACCGGTAGGTTCAGTTTTCCATATACTATTGTCAATTTGGCACATTATGGGTTAAAAATCATAATCAATTTTTTTTTTCTCTCATTCTTTAGATGATTTACACTTCTTTATTAGGTTACCCCTTACCATGAAAACCAAAGATTTTAGTCCAAGGCCTTTCTTTACAGGGTGCATTTTATGAAACTGAGATGGATGCAGCATGTGAGAGCAAAATCCTTTCACTCTTATATCAGTAGTCCAGCATTAATTTTGCCATGGCTTTGTTTTTAAGTTAACCTCTAGGTTATTGAGAAAGGCCAGTCACATTCCCAGATGGGAAAGAGTAGTCATTCGAGATTTCACAAATGATTCTGAATTTAAGAACTTAAAGAAAGGACTTGGCTCTGTCTTATTCTCTGCCTTCCTTTTACTACTCTTCTTCTATATCTGAATGTTTGTGAATGCTACTCCGTGCGTCTCAGTTTGATTCATCCAATTTGCTCATTCATCCCATGGGTAAGAGCATACTTGCATATGACCAAGGCACTGTATCAGTGTTATACTCTTATGCCTTGTGAGACTTGAGACTCATCCCTATTTTGTTTCATGTGGCACACACGTGTGCATCATTTTCGTTTTCTCCACAGTGTAAAAGAGAGAAACGTGTTGCTCTGGAGGGTCTATGAGAGCTGCAGTGGTTGCCACAGCAACTCGAGAACCTGCTAACAACTTGGCTAGAGAATTGAAAGATGCAGGACTGGTTTCTATGGTAACTCGAGTGCTTTGTAAAATGAGATTTTAGCCCACTTTAGCTGTGAGGGTCCTTCATTTCGGTAAGGTTAAAGGCTGCAAAAGATGAGAGCTCATTATTTTATCTCATAATAACCTATGGGTTTGAAAGTAAGGGGGAACGCTTTTTGTTTAAACAAAAAAGACTGAGCAGCCAGGCAGCATCTGCACGGTATTGCACTTTTGGCATATTTAGTGGTTAAAATTTGAAATGGGAGTGACATGCAATATTAACCTTATATTATGATGATGTTCTGACCAATGGTGCTCAAGTTAAAAAATCACATTTTAATGCCTAGAAAAAGATGCACCTCACTACCTTAGTAATGAAAAAGATTACTAGAATAATATTTATCGGTTTTGAGTCTCCTTCGGGTAACAAAATTAAAACAAAATTCTTTGTACCTTTGTCAGTTCTGGTTCCAGACAGGTTATCCACACTATTCTCCAAATTAGATCTTTTCTTCATCTAATGTTGATTTCCTTTGCTCAGACTTGTTTTCTCAGTTTTTTTTTCCTATTTCCTGATGACTTTTATTGTTGCCTGATCCCTATGTGGTCTTTTATTAAGGCCTTTCAGCTCTTCTCATTTATAATAATATTCTATCGGATTTAATTGACTGTAGCCACTAGTGCAAGATTAGGCAGTGCCAGTTCTCATAGACTGCAGTGGCCTGCTGGATTTCTCACTTCATCAACCCTTTCAATCAGGACCCCATCCCTTGTGTTTCGGTACTCAGTTTGATTCAGTAATAGCTTTCAAATATTATTTAGCTTGTTCAAAACATTTAGAAAGAATAAGAATTGCTTTCATATTATTAAAATAAAGAAGTGCATTTGGTTGCAAAATTTTATCAGGTAAGTGGCACATTTCTTTCTTTGAAAATATCTTAAAATTAACAATTTCTTATCTATGTAATAATTGCTCTACCATTTAGCAAAAATAAAAAATCAGAGTGCGGCATAGTGATACTATTTCACAGTTTCTGGTTCAAATACTGGCCTAGATATAATAATAATAATAATAATAATAATAATAATAATAATAATAATAATAATACATTTGATTTATATAGCACCTTTTCCATGCTCATGGTGTTTGAATGTTCCCCCTATTTCTTTTTGGGGTTTTTTCTAGGTATGCTAGTATTGTAGATCTCAAAGTAGTGGATATTAGGCTAATTAGTATCTCTAAATTATACAGGTATTAGTGAGTGTGTGGTCACAAGTGCGTTCTTGAATGGTGCCCCGATAATGTTCCCTTCTTTTTCTCACCCCTGCCAAACATTGACCAGCTTTTAACCACTCTGACCTATATAAGTGGTTAGAAAATGATTGATAAATATACTCAGAAATAATAATAAAAGTTCAATATTTCACAGTATGCCTCATGTAAATAAACTGCAAGCACAGTCTGGTTTCAGCAATGAGAGCTTTAAAGTAAAATGCTCATGTAGCACCTAATTAAAAGAATTTGCTTGAAAAGTAGCATAGTAGCAGTCATATTCGATTATCACCCATTACAACAACAAATGAAATCAACTAAATTAACATACTTTATCTAAAGTCACGCTGGTTGTGTGGTTGTTTCATCTTTCTTTCCTCTACTGTCAATAATTTTGTGCATACATTGTGATGAAACCCATTCTTTTTATGCCATCCACTATGCTTTTCATCCATGCCTCAGTGCTGCCTTTATATCCAGTCCTCTCCACGTGTACACCTATCTTTTACTTCCGTCTCACCACATCAACCTCATTCTCCTCATCTAATGATCTATCACCTCTATGCAGTGTGGCAGCCGGCTGGCATCCATGCCCAGCCGGGACACCCCTGCACACTATATTCAGGGGGAGCAGCCCTGGACAGTGCAATACCTCCCCCTGGATGCTAGATGGCCACCCCCCTGGGCTGGAGTAGTGCCTCGGTTTCCCACAGGGCTCCCTGGGAATTGGAGTTGGGGGCAGCCCTGTTGGGTCCCTCAGGTACCGCCAGGGGGTGCTGTGTTTGGGACTCCTGAGCCCGTGTGGGCAACAGATTCATCACACCTGGAAGTGCCGCCAGATCTCGGTGATGAAACACCTGGAGCACTTCCAGGTGACCTTTAAAAGGGAGCCAGCAATCACCACTCATCGGCCAGAGTTGGGTGGAGGAGGACAAGGTTGCTGGGGAGGAGTGGTGATGCCAAGGAGAAGAAAGTGCTTGTGCTTTACTGGGGAGTAATAGTGCTTGGGACTGTGTATTGCCTGTGGGGTTCACGGGGAAGATGAGCCCCACAGGTGAAGAAAAATAAAAGTCTTTGTACATTACACGTGCCTCCCGTGTCCAATCTGTGTCGGGTCAGGTGCTATATAGCGCCTTATCTTACAGCAGATACTTTCCGGCTGTGGTTTCAGTGATGGATCCTTCATCAGTTAGCTGAGTCTCACTGAAGGCACAGATGTCCACCTTGAATTGTTTACTCATTTCTGCATTTGCATTTCTTTCCATTGGTGGAACATTTGACCACTAATTGTTATCTTATTTTTTGTAACTTTGCTTTGCATTGCATTTTTTTTTACCGTACCTTACTTCTATATACCAGAGTGCCTACCCAGTACTACTACTGCTGCTGCTGCTGCTACTGTACATTCTCATACTAACTTTACAGGCCATTCTGTTCAATCTCAGAAAAACTCCTGCAGAAGTCAAAATTGCTTAGAATTAGTGGAGTCTACACTTTTTTCCAAACCATGAAGAAAAAAAGAAGTATTGTCATTTGATACTAAAATAAACCTGTTTTAAAAATGGGAAATGAGACAAAGAAAGAAAACGATTCATGCCTTGATAGATTATAATGATGTGTTCATGTGCCATGAGCTTTCAACAGAAAAATGTTATCTAGATACCACTGCAAATGCTACGCTGTAGTAGTATCCATCTTGAAGGAGGCCCAGAAAAAGCTGGATTTTGCACTCTTCACTCTCTCCCCTATCAAGCATGGACCTCAGCATGAAAGTGGTCATTGTTAGGCATTTGCCCCACTCTTGTGTTATATTCCTGTCTTCCATGAGCATAATTCTAAAGCTCATCTTCAACTCACTAGCGCTCGTAGCACTTGTAGCTTGAACACAGTGTTCTGAGAGATAGCAAGCTGGATCTATTTGCGCTAATACACCTGTCCCAGGTGTGTGGCTGCCTTATCTTAATGTTTTCTGACCACCTGGAACAACTTTGCATTTACACTCTGAGGCTTTGTCACTGCATCCAGTTTCATCAGCCATCAGGAAAATGGGAAATATATGTAACCTAATAAGATAAAAACACAAAGAATCCCACATGGAGCAAGTGATACTTTCCCTTTTCGGCAGCTGTGTTAAATTCAGGCAGGCTGTGTGGCCTTCATAAAAAAAATAACATTAGAATCATGACCTCAGCTGTGCTCTGAATTGTCTTTTCTTTTTCATCTTTTGCTTTTCTTAATAATTGCCTGACAGACTACAACCCATATAGCCAGAACAGTCTCTCTCACTCTCTCTCTCACACTATAATTTGATGGCAGACCTTTCTTTAGTCGATTCCCTACAGTTCTCAGAAAGATGATAAACTGTATTTCGTTTCCTTACTGTTTTGAGCTTCATTTCGAATGCAATCATTGGGAGAGATAAATAACACAGTGTGCGTACATTTCTCGAAGAGGAGCTGCCTGTGACATTTATTGCTTTGCAGGATTGCTCTCTGATGGCACAGGGTGGAGGTTCTGGAGGGGGAGCAGGTCGTTTCTGACATGGAGCATTTTGTCATGAACACCGGGATTTCGAAACCTTGCCAGGAATAGAATGACACTGGGAATTCACTGCAGCCTCATTGCAGCACTGCTTGCCAACAGGAAGGCCTGAGGCCTGCAGCTCCCTAAATCAGTGCAAGCCTGCTCTGACACATAACAGCTAATCAATCCAGTCCATCGATTAAACAAACTGTAATTGCAGCCAGTGATTAATTAACAGCTTCGCTAATCTACTGTACAAGCTGCACGTGATCTATTAATGGCACTTTTTCTTTATCATCAAAGATGATGCAAAAAAATTCTAACATTTTGATGCTTCTCACACAGCTACTTAAACAAAGAGTTAAAAGATGATTAAGGGCAAACAGTTACCCAAACGCTTCTTCATCTAATTTGCAGCAAAGAAAAAAGTACCACAGGGTTTTCTCAAGCAAAAAAATATTTCATTCCTTTTATTTTTTGTATCCACCTGATAAATTATAGGGTTATTAGGCATCAAACATCAGGCACAAGGCATTAACTAATATTGGATGTACCTGTGGTTCATTACAGAGCCAATTTAGCTACCAGTCAGCCCAACAATCACATCTTTGTGATGTAGGTTGAAGGAGTATTCAGAGAAAATCCGTGTAATCTTTGTAAAACTTCACACAGACAGTTCCTAGGCCAAGATTTAAACACATGAATCTGGAGCTACAAGGTAGCAGGGCTAAACACGGTGCCACTATGCTGTCCTAGCAAAGACTTGTACAGTAGCAACTAAAGCTAGCCTTTGTCTCAAGCTAATGGTTTTCAGTATCTGTTAACTTGCAGATGTGGGCCACATGGGTGGAACAGAATTGCACCTCATCTGGTTGAACAGCCCACCTCTAAACTTTTAAGAAGTATTAACTCAATTTGTATTGATTTGGTACTCAGTGTAGAACGTTGGTATTTCAGTCACCATTGTCATGCCAATATAAAACTCTCCATCATCTATGACGATGTGTGCTTTCCATGACACCTGGTAAATATTGCTGTGTCTATTTTGCCACATAGAGGAAGAATGTTTCTAGTATTCTGTTGGGAATAAATGATGTACCATCACTGTCTTTGAGCTTTGGCAATGCTGAAGGTATGTTGTTTGGCTCAGTGAGCAAGTGAGTGTGCGCATGTGTCCTAGTGTTCATAGATGTGAACAGCATTAATCAAAAATCAGTGGGTTACATCAGTTTGCTATGGCAACATGTAAGATATGCTCTCCAGAGCAGCCACAGCAGCAGGAATCTGTGTAAATAGGAAGCACCGTGTGGCTTTTATCTGTGAATAATGGGAAATTTTCCCAAAAAAATTAGTTGTTTTTTTTTAAATATGTTTCTATCTATGAAGGGTACATTTTTCAACCCATGACATTTTTCATAACTATGCTCTGCTTTCTCATGCTTGAGATAACTGGCCATTTGTGTTATCTTCATAGTCAAGTGCTATTATAGTTACAGTATCTGTGACTGACAAAACAAAACACTTGGTCCTTTCTTTCTTGCTTGCTCCACTGCTCATACCTTGCTTACAAAACTGGCTTTTGGCAGACATGTTGCCTGGCTTGACTATGTGCTCCTTCTAAATTTCTAATCGGCTGTAGCTGATTACTGGTGATCAGTTGGATGGTCCTGTTAATCTGCTAAACCAGGCTAAAGCACAATCCATTGCCCGTGATGTACACCCATAACATATATGGGTTTAAAGGGTCAGATCTATGTTTCCTCTTTATTTTACAACAAGTTTGTAATCAGCAATGCATGGTATACAAAAGACATCTTGTATTACATGAATCTGCAAGAAAACAAAAGTGACATTTTGAGTTCACAGTGTATTTCCTTTGAAGGCATATTGTGCAATAGAACAAACACATTGTTGATGATCTAGGAAACTGTATATAATTTGTTGCATTAATGTGCTGATTGCATTACTGTGGGTTTTGCAGTCATTGTATCATACTGTATTAAAAGCAGCCATTCAGATATTCTTCAATCTAAACAATTTATGACTAACAGTAGCCCAGTCAATAGATTACAAATGATTATTGAGTCCTTGTCAGGTGTCTGACAGTGGAATCTGTTCTTAACCAGGCCTGTCGTGCTGTATTTGGTTAGACAATATAGCCAGGATGTTCTCTGGCCCAAGTGCTTTAAATTTACAGCTGGTATAGAAAAGAAAAGGTGGTTGGATAATACAACCCAATAAATTACAGAGTGACACACTGAGATTTGGCCCCAGTTGACTTTCTGTATGAGGTTAGCACCTGTTTCCTTTGTGCCTGTCAGTTTTTTACTGGAACCATTCTACATTTCAAAAATTGATTATCTGTTTACTGGGTTGCTGTTTATTGCTCTGGTATGAGTGTTTTTAAAATTAGATGAATAGTAATGGTATAATATGGTGTATTCATATAGGTAAACAAGGCAGACTGTTCATCCAAATCTATCTCTTTGTAACTGAGAAGGGGCAAAGTGTGATGGGAATCTAATTAGAGAACTCATGTAGGATCTTCTCTTGCCAGACAATGCAATTCATTACTGGTTGGCTGCTGTGTTTTAATTGGTTATGCCAAGATTTAGATAGGGTAGTGTTGTAGAGATATTTTATTGTAGTAGTCAAAGTTTAATGTAAACTAAAGTTGAAGGGGGTCAAAAGAGAGACATTGTACTAGAGAAAGCACATTGGGAGAAAAAGAAAAGGAAAAATAAAAAATGTAAAAGGTAAATAAAAACAAATTTACTCCCTAGTGGCACATGACATAACTCTGCACAATCTTAGGTTAGATTAAGTGAGTGTCAGTGCACCTCCAGCATATCTCGCTCTCACCTCCTTAAATTCTGGTATTCCTTTTTCATAGTCAGTGAGCCTTTGTCCATCTTACCTGTTAACCATAGTCTCATTGATGCACTGGACAGTAAATCCCCTCCTGTACTTTTATGGAGGCTTTCTAGGGTCAGGTGTACCTTTTCAGAACTACAGTAACTAAAAGGTTGCAGTGCTCTCTACCAATTTATGTTGTGACTTCATCCCAATGGCCTGACATGAATTTAAGTCAGTCATACGGCCATCTTAAAACTTGCTCTAGTTCATCACATGTCACTGTACGCAACACTTTTCTATAACATTTTAGGCAGGTCTCAGTAGCATCTGACAATTTTTCTCTGACTTCCTCTCAGTTTCAGATGCCCTCTTGCTAGTCTCAATACAAGGGAATCTTTTGGACAAATCTACACAGATAGCCTACAAGCCCTTGGTGGATCATATCTATCCCCACTAGGATGTAAATGTGTCCTTTCCAATACCATTTTATTCCTGGTGTTGCTCTACCCATGCCCAACAAACCAGACAATCTCTAACAATATACCACATAAACATCACTCATTCATCCAGCTGCTTTTCGCTTACATGGTTCCTTATATATAAAATTATTTTGAAAAGAGCTATTTTATAATGCATAAGAAGGAAAGAAGGGAAAGGTAAAAGTTAATATTACACTTAAAAATAAAAAGAAAATAGAAATACCACATTGAGCTTTTATCATAGATAAAGAGATTGACTATCTGTCCCTAACTAGCTTTTCAAAGATAAATAGATAAATCAATTAATCATATGGCTGTCTCTGAATAGACAAGACAAACAAATTGATCCTGTGTCTGTCTCTAACATGCTTTTTGTAGATGAGATGCACTGCTTGATCATTCCTAAAGGGCTTTACCAGTAATCATGATGGGGTCACACATAGCTTATTTTACTAAAAAACAGTAGTTTATGTACATGTACTGCATACAATGACAAATGTTTTTCTGAGGTATTATATCGGCAATTAGAACAAACTAAAAGACAGCTTTACCGTCAGAGTAGCTGTAAACACTGACCTAAAGCAACTCTAGTGACCACATTACTGATTGTGTCAACAATAAATCACAGTAAACATAACTACAGTTGCCTCAGTGTGATATTCATGAACAAAGAAACACCATTATTAGATTAATGAATAAAACACGTATCACATATTGCTGGACAGGTGAGAGACAATTAGTCATTTTTGACCAGGGCAGTATTACCATGCAATGTACCTGATCACTGTACATTCAACATGGTGTATCTGAGTAGTTGTGGAAGATGATAAATGTCGTAATAATGAGGTGCTGCAGCAGCCTATCAAATAGCATATATATATGACCAAAACTTCTTACATTTGAAGTAATAAGTCTGACAGTGACTGGCCTTTACTTTCCAAGAGGTCATAACCTGGGTTAAAGCCTCCAGCTGTCTGTTCTTTTTTACAGAGTGTGTTGGCTTTGTGTAAGAGCTCCAAATAAATATCAGGTTTGTATGGGAGATTTTTGAAACAATTGTCCATGTTTTATGCTTGATAATGTAAGTTTTGACATGTTTATTGTATACTTTAGACTAGATTAGTTTGCCAATGTATGCGGTGAATACTGTCAATGCTTAGACATAATGCTTTGTGAAAGCAGTAAATTGAAATCCAAACACTCGTTTTATTTTGCTTCTCACTAAGAGGAATTTACTTTCATTTCTAGATGAACCGGCCCATTCAGGTGAAGCCAGCAGACAGTGAAAGTCGAGGAGGTAAGACACTCTTAACATGCCTAATAAAGCTTTCATCTTCATGGGGATCACCTTCTCTACTGTGTTTGTGATGTCTTAATTACAGCCAGTATGTTAATTTCCCAAGACATTTGAGCTTTAATTTTTAATGGCACCAGAAGTGAAGGATATTTAAATAGCTTTTCAGGTTTGCAGTACAGCTATCTTGCCACATACTTTTTTATGTACAAGAAAAGGTTTGTATATCCTGCATGTCAATAAATTGATTACAAATATAGACCACTACTCACCTCATGATCTAGACTGGCCGTTACTGAAAAGTGATGGATGGGTATATTATTTAAGAAATGTGGAAATCTCCAGACACAAAACAAATTACTGAAAAACAACAGCCAAAGTGTGGTTTGCCCAAATAAAAAAGTGTAATTTTGTATTGCACTGTAAAATTTCTGGATGAAGCATTTTTATTACATGGTTTCTTTGAAACACCAATAAATGTGAGGTTTATTGGAGTGACTTAAATACCAATTGCCCACCCAATTAAGTTTTTAATCAGGTCTGTGATCTCCTGATTTTGATTTTAGTATACTGCTTACATTGTGCATGTGACCTAATATATTAATCCTGCTTGCTTGTGATGAAACCATTAAAGAACCTATATAAAATATTGATTGATTGATTGACTGAATAGTTAAATAACAGTTAGCTGGTATCATACTACTTAATCATAAGTAGAATGTATTATTATAATCCCACCATCCATCCATCCATCTTTTAAACCTGCTTTATCCTGAGCAGGGTTGCGGTGAAGCTAATGATCATTCATTCATGTCGGTGTTTATTTGCACAGGATACAAAGCCATATATTGCTCTTTTGACAACCCCAACCTAAAAATCAGATGTATAGGTTATTAATCTATCCCTTAAAAGCTGGAGAAATGTTCCTTTAGCTCAGTGTGCTAGGGCACCCCTTTGGTGAATGGAACTTTAAATAGAATGGAATACCCAATGTAAGGTCCATGTGTCAGTGCGACCATATGTGTTGCACTAATACCAGTGACTATCATCTATACCCAATGTAATTTTCTGGTGTGGCAATACATTGAGTTTTTTTCATTTCAGATTGCAAGACGGTGGGGTGCATTAACTTGCAACCAAAACATGTATATTGAAATTGACTTGGTATGTGTGTAGTAAGTATGTCCTGCAATGGAATGGCACCCCTTCCAGGTTTGTCTCCATGACTTGCAGATGATGTTGCTACAATAGCCTGTGGTCCCAAGTGATCATCTGTTGAAATAAGCATTTTTTTTTGCATAATGAACAGGTGAATGGGCAGCACGGAGGTGTAGTGGTAGTTCTGTTGCCTCGCAGTAAGGAGACCCGGGTTTGCTTCCTGGGTCCTCCCTGCGTGGAGTTTGCATGTTCTCCCCATGTCTGCGTGGGTTTCCTCCAGGTGCTCCAATTTCCTCCCACAGTCCAAAGACATGCAGGTTAGGTGCATTGGTGATTCTAAATTGTCCCTAGTGTGTGCTTGGTGTGTGGGTGTGTGTGTGTGTGTGTCCTGCAGTGGGCTGGCACCCTGCCAAGGGTTTGTTCCTGCCTTGCGCCCTGTGTTGGCTGGGATTGGCTCCAGCAGACCCCTGTGACGCTGTGTTAGGATATAGCGGGTTGGCAAATGATTGACTGACTGATTGAACAGGTGAATAAATAAATGAATGAATAATGACTTAGTGTCATATTGACAGCACACTGATTAAAACCCAATGATTTTAAAGAATCAAATTTAGTCCCTGGCTTTGTCTACTATATGTGGAATTTACATGTAATCCCTATGTCATTGTAAATTTTCTCCTCGTTTTCTAGCCCCCCCAACAAAGAATGCATGTGGTAATTTATTTGATGGGTCTAAATTGGCCCAGGAGTAAATGTGGCTGTCTGCATGTACTTAATCTTCGACGGACTTGCGTCTCATCATGTATTTGCTCTTTCCTTGCACCTGATGTGGGCAGAAGAGACTCTAACTGCACTTGACCCTGTAATGGAAAAAGCAAGTTCAGATATGAAAAGGATGCAAAATGGTGTGTTGCTTAATGCCATTGGTTTTGACGTAACTAGTCAATTATGCCAGTAACAACCTTGATAGCAGATCATGATATATAAAGCTCTTGCTTAAACAGTGTGTGTACAGTATGTGTGGTGCCTTACAGCCTAATCCGTGTTTTTACTGTTTTTTTTTTTGTTTTTTTTGAAAGTACACCTTTCAGTAAATCTCACAGCTCTCGTGATAACTTTTGGTAACATATTTTGAATTACAGAGAGACTGAGTCTTAATTGTGGTCTAAATCTGAAGCTTCAGTAATTCTCAAGAAAACAGTTTGATCTACAGCCACTAAAACATGCACAATGCGCTTAGCTCAACAGTCAAATTTCTATCTACCCTAAATTACATAAAACATTTAAATTGGTAATAATTTGTTAATATTCATCATTTTGTTATTGATGATGTATGTTTAGATGGCAAGGCCACAATTTCACACTCTCCCTCACTTAAAAATCATTGCATTACATGCATTTATAAAGCAGGAAATGGCATCAGATGTGGTAAACAGCAAGGGCTAACTTCAAAGTATACAGCTGACATTTCTCCACCTCTTGCTGTAGGGTGTCTAAAATGGGTATCTCCAAGGATAAAAAGAGTATCACACTTGGCTTTGTTCTTCTGAAGAGAAGCACTGAAAGAGCGTGTGCCCCCTCTAGTGGTCAAATATATGAACAACATGATAAGGAAGCTTGTGCTTTGTATTAAAAAATGAATATGTTCAAGGCTCTCAATAGATTTATCGATGATAACTGTCCCCAAATATAATTTGAAATCATAGCTTTTGAGTACACTAAAAAGATTATAATCGAAAATGATATATTTCTTAAAGAAAATATAATACACCTTTCTTAATTATTGCTAAAAATGTACTAACAGGTGGCATATTAGTACAGTGATTAGACCTACATCCTCATGAGTTCAGGAGACTGGATTGAAAAACAATGCCATGTCATGTGTGTATTTTGATTACCCTCTTATGTCTGAAGGACGTGCAGATTAGGATGCTTTTCAAATCTAAATTAGACTGATTTGACTTCATGCAGGTGTGTGTGTGAGTGTAACTTGTGACTGACTGCCCTCCTGTCCAGGTTTGGTTCCTGCCTTGCACTGTATTGTGCTGGCATTGCCTCTGGTGCTCTGCAACCCTAAACTGGATTAAGCAGGTTCAGGAAGTGACAGATGGATTTTCAACACATTTTCAGTGGTCATTTTGAAAATAATGAAAAGGTTAAAATTCATTTAGTATAGTTCATATTTTTGATAAAGGATTACATAAAATGTTTTTAATGATTTACAAATTATGCAGCATATTCAAAATGAATTTTGTAAAATTATGAACTTTAATTTTTTAAATAAAAATATGTAATATGTTTCTTATTCATTAGTAAAGAATTTACTCAGATTTCAAATAGAAGACTTTTGATACATTTTGAATTGGCAAAAAAGTTTGTGTACCGACCCTTCAGATCACACTTATCCATTAGCACACATATTTTCCTTGAGATGTATAGTTTCTTATAATCAATCTTCTTGCTTTTTGAAAGGGTTTACTTGTCTGAATACAGTTCAGAAACGGCAGCTGGTATCTTAAATATATGATAAAGGCGGAGGTTACATACTTTAAAAAAGCTCAATCGTACACTTTATGTACGTCTATTGTAGAACATAACGTTATTAAAAGCCTCTAATATGTGTCTATTTAAAGGACCTAAAATTGGATTTTTTTGCCCAGCTGGTATTTTTATAATTACTGTATATTGTAAGTAATATAGTAGGTTTTGTAAAGTATAGTATTTATTGTGGATGTCTCCTAAGCCTCACTTGTAATTTTGGCCGTGTTTTCAGGGCCCTTGGTTGTGTTCAGTGTAAGGTTTGAAGATGCCTGCATTATGAGCAGTTAAGTGAATGCTTGAAACTTTTGCAGTTGAAAATGCATTATTTCAGACAACAGCAGCTTTCCAGAAATATCATTAGGAATTAATACATTTCAAGGATTGATATCTATATATTGATATCTATATTGCTGTGCGTTTAAAAGAAGAATGCAAAGTAAGCATAAGTAGCACATAGTCCAAAACTGTTTTGCAAAAATAACCAGGAAGCCTATGGATTATCATGTACCAGTATTTCCCTACTACATGCCTATTATTTGAAATCCTTGTGTTTTTCTCTTTATTTTGTGAGCTTAAGGTAACTTTCCAGGTACAAAGTCAAGCAATTGACAGCAAGAGCACAAGCAACCACCAGTGACCCACCTTCATTTAAAATTGTTGCCCTTTCTGGTCAATTAAAGGAACGTTTGGGCCATCATTCACTGTGTAGTGCTGAAGTCAAGGCTTTGTAACTGTACACTAGGTCTAGGACTAGTTTCTGTTTAGTCCTTGATTTGTCACAACCAATAATTTTAACCCTGTTCTGCAGTGTCAGGTTCAAGTAATGTTTCTTCAACCATGAAGCAAAGATATGAGATTGCATCTTGAGTAAAGCCTGAGGAAAGCAATCAAATGACTTTTGAAATGTTGTATCAAACATATGGAACTAGGACAATAAGCAGAGCAAAAGTATTCCAGTGAAGAAAGCATTTCAAAAATAGTAAACATGGAAATTTTAATCTGATAAACAGGTGAAGATACCTATGAATGCTGCCCTGAGTATTCCAAAAAATCACTGCCACATATCTTTCAGAAGTTTTTGGAATGCTGAGGGTTAAGAATAGTATATGAGCAGGGACATTAATAGTCAGATACAGGATGTCTGGTGTATTTTCAAAACATTTAAATTAACATTTTATATACACTATGTTTATATGTATATAAGTATGTAAGCACATAGTTCTAGAAATGAGCTAGAAACAGGCAGAGAATCATGTTGTGAGTATGCAGGTGGCAAGAGGCTCACAGTTTTTGAAAATAAAAGAGCACAGACCAGGAAATGGATTATGCAAAGGGGATATGGAGATAGGCAAATAAGCAGTTTTTAAGCAGGAAGAAGTCAGAAAAACCAGAAAGTCTAAATCTAGGCCGATCATGAAAATCACGTTAAACAAGAATCAACATTGAAATAATACCAAAATGATGTTTTTAACTAGCTCAGAAAATTGCCCCTAGCTAATACCAAGTGTTGGTGTATACATTTGTTGTTCAGTTTTATTATTCTCGGATAAACAAGCATCTTGCAAGAGCATCTTAAATAGTCACGCAAACAATGATGTCACTTGCAGCATTATTGTAAATTCCATTTTGGGAAAGAAATACTCATGAGAATGAAATGAATGTGGTTTAAATATCATATAAATAAATAAGCAAAAACCAGGTTTAAATATAATGATAATAGTTTGTATCATTGAACTTATCAGGCTTTAAATACTGGTCAAGAACAGAAATTATATTGTAAGTATAATTAAAGAGTGTAACAAGCTGCAGTATATGGGTCTCTATATACAGCAACTGAATAGTCAGCACAAAGCACATTAAATATGACAACAATATGAGACTTAAAGTGTCTTATTGCTTTACTAATTTTACTGGTAACTTAACTCTGTGCTTCTGACATATTTGTGTTCACAGGAAAAAAATGAATTTGCAATCTCACTTTCAAAAAGGAGCTTAAAGAAACTGAGTTAAAGTGGCAACTGTGAATTCCCAGAGGATATGCGTACATTTGTACTTTCAAGGAATATGTCTCTTGTGAATAACAAATCAATTTTTCGAAATGATAATTGAGATTTGACTTTCCATTTAAAAAAAGCTTTGACAACCCCAATCAACATTTCAACTGCTTGTGCTGTTTAAAGAGTTTTTGAGAAAGAAGGCAACTCAGTTGAACATAAAAGAAAGTCTATTTTGGAGAAGTTTTGCTGCGTTGGAAAAATAACAGGTAGTTTTGGGGGATTATCCTGCCCTGAATGTCCTGAATCCCGATTCATTAATGGTATTAATGTAATTTATATAATTATAACAATGACATTTTATCTAAATTTGGAAAAGAATACAGTCTCTCTTGGTTGGATGAGGCTTTGTAATGAAGTTGAAGATAAAGTGTGAGCTAGGTGTCAGGCAGGCTCCATAACACTACAGACAAGTTGTTATCTTTAATATATTTTCTCATTCTCATTTCATTAATCATTTTCAAAAAAGGCATTTAAACACTAAGACATTATTCACTTGATTATTTACTACTTTACTGTTAACTGGTATGAAACCTGAGTGTAAGGTTCTCAAATACTTATTAAATTATTTTCAAACAATGGCTGCAATTTTTAAGTCCTAGACATATTCTACCTATTTTCATTTTGGTGTATACCCATCTGAACAACCTATGTGAATATCTTAAACATTCATGGTATTTCTAGGTGTCATCCACTCATTGTCTCTAGCAAGAAAGTAACAGGCTTCCTTTTACTTTGTTTAATTTAATTACACTAACTTGCCTAGAATTTCTTAGTAAATGCTGGCTATCAGAAACATAGCAGCAACCAGCAAGTGCAGATTGGCAGCATCAATTCTGGCTTGCTAATTTTCAACACAAGTACCCCGCACAACACTGTGCTGATCCCCCTGCTGTACTCATTGTTTACTTATGACTGTGTGACATAAAGCAGACCCCACTGCCATCTTCATCATAAGGGATGATGTTAAAAAGGTCAGCTGTTTTAAATATTTTGGACATATAAACATACTGATGACTTAAAGTAGTAACAACACATCTAGGCTACAATCATGAAGGCTCACCAATTCCTTTATTTCATTAGACCTCTGAGAAAAACCACACATATCCATCTAGGCTCACCAGCTTGTACTCTGTAGGTCCACATTGGAGTCCTCTTTAATCACTAGCTGCACAACTTCCTGGTGCTAATTCTATTCAGTTCACGAGTACAAAAAAATTGTTGTTGGTGAAGTCCTTTAATGCAGGACATATAAAATGAATGTTACCTTTTAAAGGCAAACAGTATTAGTAAAGATTAAAGAACTCAGCAATCCTGCAAAGTGTCTTTTCTCCTTCTGTATGATGTTGCATTCATTGTATTTATATTCTGGTGTTGGTACTGAATCACTGTCACTAGTCTGAGGGAGATATGCAAGTAAGAATTATAATTGTACTATGCACACATAACAGGAAACTTGAAATACCAGTGAAATTAAAAAATTCACATTCTGTACTTTATTGCATTGTAACATTAGAAGTAACAGACTGCAACAACTACAACAACATTTACTTATATAGTGCATTGTTGTACAAAAGTGTAGTTCAAATGCTTTACAAATAGTAAATGAAAAAGTACAATTACATGAATAAATCTAAAGTAGAAATATATGAATCCTTAATTTAGGTGAACATGAATCGAATTAGAGTTATAATTGCAAAGGTCAGTGTCTGAGATGCTAACAAGTGATCCTCAAGAAAACACAAGACAGCCAGGAGTAGAAACATTACAATTATAAATTAAGACTATGTGCAGTGTTTACTCCTGCCAGGCATGGTATATTTCTAATCACAGCTACTTTGTCTCTCCTTATTAAATGATGCATCATATTAAACCAGTGGTCTCAAACTCCAGTCCTGGAGGACCGCAGTGGCTGCAGGTTTTCATTCTAACCTTTTTCTTAATTGGTGACCAGTTTTCACTGCTAATTAACTCATTTTCCTTTCATTTTAATTGACTTGTTTTTAAGATTTGTTCCTCTGAATTGCTTCATTTCCTTTCCTTAAAAGGCACCCAAAGAGAAATGAAATGTGAAGAGAGTGACTCAACAGAAGACCAACTAAGTCAGGGCCTGAAACTCCAATCAATTTTGCTCCAACCAGTTGCTTAATTAGGTCTGATTCTTGCTGTTAATTAAACCCGTTCTTTAATTCCAAGGCTTGTTGCTGCTCCCTTTGTGCAATATCATATATTTCCAAAATTGTGCATTTTCTCTTTTCTAAGAGCACTATTAAATGTTTTGTGGACCTGAGCAGATCAACATTCCTTTCTTTATTTTCAAATATTGTATGATGGACACACTTTGCTGCTCATGTTTTGCTCATTATTGTTTGGCAGCTAATTAAGAAAAAAGAAACAATAAGTGTTCTGAGTCTTCGAGAACAAGTCAATTCAAATTAATTCAAAAGAAGTTAATTAGCAGCAAAAACAGGTCACTAATTAAGAAAAGGGTTAGAATGAAAACATGCGGCCAATACGGCCCTCCAGGACCGGAGTTTGAGACCCATGTATTAAACTATGAAGTGCATCATATGCTATAACCAGCATGCTCTACAAACTACATACAGTATATCATCAAACTCTTTTTCTGTACAAGACATGAACTCTAAATTTTGTAATTCTTGTTGAAGACAAGCACTCTTCTATCCATTTAGGTTTGTTGGGCACTGTGACTTATTCCAAAAGGGACACTGAACTCTTGTTTATGAATGGTAACACATATGCACAGTTTCTAGTAGCTTAGCATTGACTCTCTAAATCTGCTTTACTTAAGTTCAAAACAGTTCCATGTAACAGTTTTTTAAGGTGTGGCCAGGTGAGGAATGGAGCCCAAACTTCCTGAGCTATAAAGCACCAGCTTATTGCTGCCAAGGGCATGTAAGGATGACAACAAGCTATGATAAGAGGTTAGTTGTCATCTTGAATCTACAACTTTTTGTCCTTTATTATATTAGATGCAGAATTTTATATTACTTAATTCATATTACTTTATAAGTAATCTTTGTAGCCTTCAGTGAAATATAGGAAATTCATTTGGGTCAGAGTTTACTGACATACTACGCTGAAAACAAATGTTACCAACAGGTGAAAAAAAACTATGAAAACTGGTGCATGAAAGTTGGAAAAATTATATTACCTTATATATTTTACATTTGAATAAAGAATGGTGTTCTCCTAGCATGTTTATAGACTTATATGTCTAAAATGTATGTTTGATTACTGTGTGCAGGTAAATATTGTGAGAAATGGAGAACGTTAAACACACATGGGATGCTACTGGCAAAAATATGACAGCAAAAGAATTACCAATTTTATAACCATGTCGAGTGAAACATTATGCTGCCTTACTTTTTCATCCAAGTAGCCTTATTGTGTAGTTACTTCATCATTGCCATCATTGTGGCGAGTTATAATATACCCTGCCAAGAACAAGCACAACATAGGGTCCAGCTTTATGGGATTTACTCATAAATATCTGCACTGAGCCAATTTAAACTCACCAATGAACCTATGAGAATATCTTTGAATGCTGAAGCCTGGAAAATAGATATAAACAAAGTAAGAATGTGAAATTTCCACAGAGAAGAAGAATGGAATTGAACTGAAGCTGTAAAAAGCAGTGCACCTTCTGTTCCACTGTGCTCCCATGCATTATTTCCTGAAACTGCATGGCAGAAGCACATAGAATTAGTCTCATTCATACAACTAGATGAATAAAGGGTAACTGAAGAAATCATTATTAGAGAAGCAGTAACTGCCATCTTGATTTTCTCATGAGTCTCATATGAGCAGCAGTGCAACAGTGAAGAAATGGAGGATACTTGTTTCATTGTTGAGGATTTAACCCTTTTGTAGAAGTATCAAAAATCTGCCACGCTCTTGCAAATGGTGTCAGTGACTTTAACCCACCATAAAATTTTACCATGTTGTTAGCACATTGACTTTCCCATGTGAAATGTTGTTGCTGTCTATAATTCTTAATGGAATGTAAATTAAGTTCATTAGTAATTATGCTCTCATTTGCAGCGGGTCATTGGTGCCATGTGTGAAAAAAAGACTTGTATTGGAAATGTCTGACTCTCATTAGGCAAAGTCTTTGGTACCAGGTACCAACAGCAACAAAATGTTTAGAATATAAAATCATACACTTATACAGAAGTCTCAAAAAATAGCCAACTGTAATAAATCCCATTTAATTGCAGCATGCCTCTATTGTTTCTGCGCTGATAAACAGAATATTTCAGTTGCTAACCGCATACAAAGAAATGACAGCAAGAATCGTTTCCAATGTAAAATTTAATATATGAGGTCTGAGAAGAATGTTTGCAACATGAGATGTAAGAATCAAAAAATTTATAATGTAGTTATGACATTATAATTTCCAATATAAGTTTCTTGAATATGCAATAGTATATCTACACTGACATTTTTCATGGAAAAGCAGAGACTTTTCAGTAAAGCTCCATGTTTATTCAAATTCTTTGATGTTTGGCTGGAAGCACTTGTTACATATTTGTGTTCAAGGTTCTACAGAAAGATAGAGATTAATATTACTAAAATATAGCAATATAAACAGACGTTGCCCATAAGAATACTGTGTTTAACTAACAATTTGTAAATTGGACTGAAATTTGCTTATCTCTGAAGTGGTAAGCATTGGGCATAAAAACAACTGAAATAAGCTCTCAAAATAAAAAGAGAGATAATATTCTTGGTGGTGTGACTTTTTTCAATAGTGAAACTGGGCTCTCATAGCAGAGCTTCAGTGCTCTGTGATTTAGCACATCAATCCCAACTCTGGCGCTCTTTGCTGAATATTCATGGCAGAGTGGCAGGCTGCTGTGATTTAGCACACTTATTTCTGCACTTGTGCGACTGATGAATATTCATGGTGGATCTGCAGCTTGCTGTGATCTAGCATGATGGCAATAAAAGAGAGAAGAGTACAAAGAAAGGTTACCCCATAAATTCCACTTTTATTATACCCTGGGGGCTTTACCACATCAGCTACTGGTGACTTCTTGGATATTTCATATACAGAATCTTATAGCACGATTTAGAAGGAATTGATTCAGTGCTTCAGTATGAAATAACACAAAAAGGTTAGCATGCTGACATCCCCACGTATTCCCTTGACACTCTTTCTGTTTATGTGTCTGCTGTTCTGTTTGTTTTACATTCTGTCTCACTTCGTTAATGAATTTATCAGTCTCTGAGTTTTTTCACTCTGATTTTGCAGAAGACAGGAAATTGTTTGTAGGCATGCTGGGTAAGCAGCAGACAGATGAAGATGTGAGGAAGATGTTTGAACCATTCGGCAGCATCGATGAGTGCACAGTGCTAAGAGGACCTGATGGAACAAGTAAAGGTATGAATCATGAAATATCAGATATTGGTCCATCTCACATCTATAGTTGAACATTATTGTATCACTCTGTTGGACTGTACTGTATAGTATATACTTTACAATTATCTGTTTATCATACAAAATAGGATTTAAGTGAAGATAATATCATTCAAAGAAATTCTAGAATGTTATAAATTTAGATTTATTTATGAACAAGCTTCTGTTTGTGTGAATAATGCCGGCTTGCCTGGGCCACAATGGTGCAAATCAGTTTGATATTTATTCAAGGGTAGTGATGGTATTAGTAAACTGCACATAGCAGAAATTACATGAATAAAGTAACAGTAGTATATTCAATGTAAATTAAGAACCAGTCAGTTATATTGGTGTATGCAAATGTATGCTGGGTATCTTATAAAAGTGGCGCACAGATATAATTAGATGATTCATATTTTATCATATCTTAGATACTTTGCTCTCAGGTAAATATGTTTCCCTCTCTCTGTCTCTCTCTCTCTCTTTCTCTGTCTCTCTCTCTTTGTCTGCAGGTTGTGCTTTTGTAAAATTCCAGACGCATGCAGAAGCACAAGCTGCCATTAACTCTCTACATGGGAGTCGCACTTTACCGGTAAGTTTTGGTCCCAGTGCAGTTTCAAGTTCTTTAAGTAGCTTTAGATGTAGATTTAAACACTTGCTTGCACTCTGTGGCATTTCCCTGGTGTCTCGCTCTCTGAGCCAATAGTAAGACAAAGAGCTAGGAGATGAATTTCCTTGGTGCTAAAGACTCCTAAGAGACTGCTGAGTAGACTAGAGACAAAACAAGGTGACGGAAAAAGAAACTGAGTGAAACTCACTTCATTGATGGGCTTGTGCACCATGTTGGAAAGCCAGCAGTTGTCTGGGCAGGTAGTTTGTCACTACTCATTTTTAAAACCATCTGTTCATTTATTTTCTAGTCTCACTTAATACAAGTCTGTGAAGTTCTAGAGCCTTTTCAGAGTACATTGGCTGCTGTACAACCATTATAGAACACACTCAAAGACACAACCACCATGAAAATGTTTAACTGCTAATCAAACTACAGTACACTACCAGAGTACCTTTGAAAAGCTAAGTAAAGAATATGCGAAGTTAACACAAAACATTCTGCTGCTGTGATTTGAACCAATGACTCTTAAATTGTGAGTCGCCAATGCCATTAGGTCACCTTCCCCAAAGAACAGGTTATTCATATTTTCATTAACAATATTGGAAACTAGACAAAACAGATTCTGAAATGTGGATGTTTTGTGTTTTTTACAGTCATGGTGTTTAGGGCAATGAGATGCTTGTCCCAGTTATTCAGTTAGAACTGACATCATGTCAGGTAGCAAAGATTAATAAGATATTATGAAAGTAAAAAATAAACTGAACTGTAGGATTCTGCTAAATCAGCTGGCAAAAACTATTTTTCTTACTTGAATACTAAAAAAAACCCAAGGAACCTTTTATTTTATTTAATTAGTTAATACCAAAATGATTTCAGCACAGAAACATATACATGCTTGTATGTTTATTATATTTGAGTAAAACACAATAAAATAATTTATCAGTATTTCTTAATCACAATAAATGTATTGATAAATCAGACACCAAGCACCCTCAAAAAGAAAAAAACACTAAACCAAAGAAATGTTAGAAATGCAATGGTTTCATTTAAGGTTTTCAATTCAAAGTCTAACTAACAGCAGACAGTTAATATATACTGTAGTGAATATTCATCAATTAGTATTTGGTGTACCCTTGTCCCTGGGTTACCTTTTTAATTAACCTTTTTATGAATTTAAATTCCTCAACTGCATATCTATCTCATGTAATATTAACTGAATACCTGGCTATTAAAATTAAAGCATATTTAATGTAGCAATACCATAACTTGCATATGTTAAAGTCTCCATAACTTAATTTCTATTAAATTGGAGGTTGCCATGGTTGTTAATTTAAATGAATGACCAAATTTCTAGAAGCTGACTATACAGATTTTCTGTGGTTTAGCCCCTGGTTCAGGAAACATTAATTATGTTTTTTCTATGGCTTGTTTTTGGCCCACAAATGTATTCTGTATTTTATCTAAGATTTGTGGAATAGCACAGGGACTTACTTTCCACACTAAAGGCTGATAAGAGGGTAACTTTTATTTTATGGTTTTACCCCAAGTCTAAGTCAATGATGACAGCAGCTTGTACAACATGTAGCAATGTTTGCATAAATAATAAAAGTATCCCTAGGGAGGAGAAAAACTCTGTACATAAATTCCTGTGGTCGAAAGATGTATCCCATGAAATGTTCCTTTGATACAAAATCCCATACGATTTACTTCATCTCATCTACAGTAGCAAGAGAAAATAAAATGCGTAGACATTAGGAATTTGAGAAGAGTGTCGGGACTGGTGAGATTTGCCCTCTTGCATCCAACCTAAAAATGTGCCACTATAATTATTTTACATACTTCCATTCTTTGAAGCACTTTATTGCTTTTGCCATTGGCATGTACAATCCAAAGTAACAAAGCAGATAACACATAACCACTTGTCTCCCCGCATCTGCTGTTTGACATACTTGATGGGAAATGCATATACTTCTCATTGATTTCAGATTACATCAACATGGACAGACACTTTTAGGGAGAGATCACAGTTAATTGCAATATATAATTGTGTGTTGATGCAGGGGATTGCTGGTTTTGTAACTGCCCACTATTAAGGTGGATCCACACTGATCCTTTGTCATTCTATATTTATCCATGTTTAGGAGCAGAATCAGTACCTTGTTTTTCTGGTGTCCATATATGAAAATGTGTTTGTTTTCAACAACCATGGCTGGTGTAAATCACCACATATATTAAAAACAGTAAAAAGAAAGTGCAACAACTCAAATATGCTTCTGCTTTTTTATCATTTTATTGCATATGTCAATCTACTCTGTAATCAAGTGAATGCACATCCAAAGTCAGCTGCCAGCTTCTTAATGTGTACCTTCACTATACTATAATGGAATGATGCAGAATAAATAAATGATTTTGTTGTCTTAGGCAGTTAAAGGTATAAGGTGGAAATGATGAGTTTTCAAGGCTGTCCTCTGATAAAGACATAAATATTATTGTTGCTCAAATGAAAATCTTGCTTGCTTCATGCTACAGATAGTGCTCATTTGGTTTGCACACCAGAAACAGATCAGAGGCAAGAATAACATGGTGCCTGTTAAAAATGATATTGACAAATGCCTACAGTGTACATCCAATGCCACTTGGATGATGTGATTGGCTTCTACAAGGCAAAACACAGCCCCTATCTAAGAGGAGTGAAACATGGCATGATTTGCTCATTGTCCACCTTAATAAAAAGATAAGTGTCTGTGTGTCCATCCGGTTGCTATGTTTCTGTCATCCCATCAGACATTGCAAACATCAGCCCTGCATTTATGAATATCATACCAAATGGCACTTAGCAGAGACATAGGTATTGCATTTGTCATTTCAGTAGTGCATCACAGACATTTGTAGTAATGCATTTTATTACTACAAATGTTTTTGATGTACCATCTGTTGGAATTACTAATACACCATATTTTATTGCTACATGCATTACCAAATACATTCCAATAGATTAAGCACTGTAATAGTCAAGGTCTATGTTGATTACTTAGATTTTGCCCTGTCTTAGATGGGTAGCACAGCTAGTTTTACAATTAAATCAGTCTTACACATATAAAGACATTTGTGTTAGATTCATTAAAATGAATTTCAGTGTGATCCTAATGTTAGTATGTTTTAACTTACTTCAGTTTATATATTCATTCATTACAAAAGTTTTACACAGGCATGACAATTACATTGAACATTTATTTTGTCAGCAATAGTAATTGTACACTTGTATTGGTTTGAACGTTTACTTTTCCTGAAAAAATTATTTCAGATATCAAATTTAGAAACATATGTGATGGACTGGGATCCCCATCTATGATTGGTTTCTTCCTACAACCCTGAAATGGTTGGAAAATGAATGAACAAATGAATTATGTAGACAACTTCAAAAATAACCAGTGAATGTTTGAGTAGTTTAAAAAAACATACACGGTTCTACTAACTGTATTATTTGGTTGTGCTGTTTATGCACTTCTACAGCAGCTACCACCTTTACACAGGCCTACTTAGTACTGCATCACATCATATGGAATTGTACATGTGAAATTCTCCAACTGATTTTTTTCTACATTCAACATTTTTTAAATTTATGACAGACATTGTTTCTTGAGAAATGTAAGCCACCGTAATGGACTACATGAGTTTTCAGTTAATGGAACACAATCATAGTAGTAAATGCTTATACTGGAAGGACCCTGACAATTAACCAATCTCTCTGAAACAGTATTTCATTTGATAAAGTTCTCATTATCTTCTAGGATGACTCTTAATGAATGACATAATCATCAAAGGTATCATATACTGTAAATGTTGAAAATTGACTGGTTCTTGAACTTCCTACAGCTGTTAAAACCTTTAATTGTTTTTCAAATATTAAATATTCCTTTATCTTTGTTAAGGAAGCAGGATGTTGGAGTTGTGAGTGGCACTTGCTCACAGTTCCTGTTGTGGTATAAAACCCCTGGTAGGCCACTGTCTGTGGAGAATGCATGAGTTCTCCCAAAGACAGTATTGACAACTCTAAATTGGCCTAAGGTGACTAGGAACAGGGAAGCTATCTGTGCTAAGTAGTGTTTTCTTTACAAATGTTTTCTTATTTTACATTAAATGACAATTTGAGCATTAACCTCATTTTGTAGATGCAATAATATTACACAACATAACTTTTCAAACCTACTAAATCCTGGTAACACAGCACTGGTACTAGTCTCTGCAGTGTCATTTGCAAGGTAGGAACTAGCCCTGGATGAAGTGCCTGTTCAGAGCAGGAGCTACTCACACACACACACACATTACAGGAATACTTTAGATTTGCTAATTAACCCTAATCTTTGGGTGTAGATGGAAACCTAAAAAACCAAAAAAAAAACAAAAAAACACACATACAAACACACACAGTCAAACCACATGCAGATAGTGCTCATGTGTGGAATTGAAACTCAGGATGATCTTTGATGCTTCACCATGCCTCCATAGAGGAATGATATTTTCCTGAAAGAAAATGTGTTTTTGTAAAATCTGCTCTTTAAATATCATCTTTGATATGACATATAATCAGTAAATCCAATTTTTCTTCTTTACATTGAACTGTTCTATAGGGGGCCTCATCTAGTTTGGTGGTGAAATTTGCTGACACAGAGAAGGAGAGAGGTCTTAGACGGATGCAGCAGGTAGCCAACCAGCTGGGCATGTTTAGCCCTATGACTTTGCAGTTTGGGGCATACAGTGCTTATACACAAGCGGTAAGGAAATGTTTCCTCTGCCCTAACTTTCCTGCTTCTTGATGACAAACTGTCAACCAGATCACTTGAGATTTATTCTGAATGTTTTTTTCTCTCATTGAAGAATCTTAAAATTATTTTAAAAAATAATGTTGTGCTCATTTACTTTAATTACAAAAATATGGTAAATGACATACTGTATAAATAAAAATATTTCCTTTTAGTCCTACTTATTTAGCAGTCACTTTTATAAAAGGTAATTTAGGAACTGTTACTCTAAATAATATTGCTATTTTCAACAGTTATGCAATACTTTTCATAATTGTCATTTGTGATGCAGTACTTCTACAACAGCAAAGCATGGAGTGTTTTAAAACTAGGATAAAAAATGTTGTTCTCTCATTTAGAGTTTAACCAATAATATTTTGATATGCCCAGCTGGGTTTAAGTCTCCAATTATTAGACATTGTCATAAGGGAAGACATTATTAGACTCTGCATAAAAGAAGAAAGAAACTATGCAAAGTGAACAGTGCCTTCAGTGTCAAAATATTCATTGTTTATTAACTACTTTTTAAAATATCATTCCAACTGCAAAAATTTATAACTGCTTCTCTTAATAGTAAGCTTATTTACGTAAACACTTATTCAAACGCATTTATATTATAATGGGTAAAAAAAGAACATTACAGTTGATTTGATGGTGTAAATCTCCTTGCTTTACATTTCTAAGCAGAATTTACAGTTCACAGAGGCAATTTGTCTGCTACAGCCAGATTTTCAGTTTTGCAGGTGTTAACTCAGCAGTGCTTTATATAAATTACCATGCCATTATAATTGTTCATGAAGTATATTTTGATTTTTAAAGACTTATGGTACAATGTTCAATGATAAAAATCCATATCTCTGAACAAGTTAATACCTGTCATTAATAAAGTTTCTATATTTTCATCCCGCAATAGTTGATGCAGCAGCAGGCAGCCCTGGTTGCAGCTCAAAATGCCTACCTCAACCCCATGGCCACCATGGCAGCAGTGCAGATGCAGCAGATGGCTGCATTAAATGCCAATGGGCTGATCGCCACTCCAATCACACCCATTACCCCCTCATCAGGTGAGTAGAAGCCCTCTCATACCTTATACCTACATATATAAACCAACGACACTTTGGACATTAAAAACCTAGTGTAAAACTACAGATTTTAATATGGTTTACTTGGCAATAACTCATGTATTAATTTTCTACACATGCTAATTTCCACAGTGTTGTTGGGGCCAGAGCAAGGTGCAAGGTGAAAAACCCACAATGATGGCACTAGTCCATCACAGGCCACACTGGGATGTGGGAAGAATCCAGACCACACTTATAACACTCACATAGGCAAGGCTTAAAATAAAACTGAACATACCATCTACATTTGAAAATGACACAGGCATACATTTTTAAACCTGCTTAATCAAATTCACTGCCACGGTGCCAAGTGGAGTATTTACCAGCAACTTCCAGTACAAGACAGGAATTAGCTCTGAATGAGGTGCCAGTCCATTGCAGGGCCTGGTCATGCAGACACACAGATGGGGTCAATTTTATAATAATACCTAAAGAAGAACCTAGGGTAAAAGATGCAAACAACACACCGACTGTGACCATGTGCAGGCTGCTGGGACTTTGAAGGCCACTGTGCCATCCATTGGAATAATCCATCCATTTTTAAATAATTATAAAGTCTTGAAGATACCCAGAACTAACTTATACAATTTCCTGGAAAATGCATATTATGAAAACCAGCTGAAGGCAAAAACTGCCTGGCAGCATTTTGTCAATATCTGCTTCAGGGTTTTAGGCATTCAAATGGCAAATTTTGTGATTATTTTAAACTAGGAGAATATTTTAAGTTTTGCCACCCGGATAGCAACAAAGGTGGAAGAAACAACATGATACTAAGAAGAGCTGAAAATGGTATTCTCTTGTGTGGAGGCTACCTCCATTTTGTTACAGCTGCATGGGTGTATGTTTTTAATCTGATTTCTTCAGCATTACTTCTGCTTCCTCTGAATGCACAATATCTTTTCCCTCATGGATTACATCCTGTCCGAATTGGGATTTTAATGCTCTCTGCTTTCCTTAACTCATCTCATTGAATTGACATGACTCACAGAGGCTCCAAGTATAATGCAGCAATGTTGGCCTCAGAGGCCACTTCACGTTAATGGAAAAAAATAATTAAAAGTATAAATTGGAATAAATAAACATTTTATACTTATAAAAAGTCTCTGCTGTTTTCTGACACTGATAAGGACTTAGACTTTATCGAAAAATTAATGAATGGATGAAAGTATCTTTCTTAAATATATGTTGACATTATATAAACAAATTGCATAATACTATGTTTTAAATCTCTGTGAGCAGTACTGTAAAACACAAAAGGAGTAGGGATATCTGCCACTGTGAATCTCACATAGACAAAAGTTTTACTCGTTGTTCCTCTGCCTCACTGCAGTGAAACATTAGACTGCATTTGTCAATGCAAAGAAGGTGATTTGGTTATTGAATTGATTTAAATATCAAATATTACTACTATCCTGACTGAAATAGTTATGACTGAAGGCCAAAATGGAGGTCCTCTGTTCACATGGTCTTCTTTATTATGTGCTCTCTGAGTGATGGACAAAACTGACTAGAATATAAAAAACTGATGAAAACATATATTTACTACAATTGCAACAAAACTTGTTCTTTTGGATAGGTTGCATGCGTACAATTTTCTCTCTCTCTCGTTCTTTCTTTCCTTCTTTCTTTCTTTTGGCACCATGCTATGTATGAGGCTGAAATAATTGACTAACTGATATTAATTTCTAACTTAATGAGTGAAGAAATGTAAAACTGATCATAAAATGGTTAACTGTGTTTTCTACAGTGCAGAGCTTGCTGTGTATTTGTATTTTTTTCTAGAAACACACATGCACACAAACACACATTTATAATCTAATTATTCACCTCTGTGTGGTAAATGCTATAAGAACATCCGCATTTGCAGATGCTACTTTCTCACTGTATGAAATGAACCCTCTCCTTTTTCTTAGGCTTACTTGGCACAGGTGCATACTGAGTGAACAGTTGGGGTCTTGATTTGAATGTGAAATGGTACAGGATTGTGGGATACTGCAACTTTATTTATACGTTGAGAATTGACCCTAATCAGACTGTCCCTTTCTCCCATCTTTAATTATGTTGATCTTTTAAAACCGGACTCCTGCCGAAATTCCTGCTCCTCAAATTGGATGTTCTGTGTAACAGTATGGCAAGGTTTGTTACAAAATTGTGCTTCCTTCCCCATCATTGTGTATGTGTTTTACCAGTATGGCTGAACTGGGATCAGTATTGAATCAAAATATAGAACACCGATTTTCTGTTTTGTTTCTTTGTTAATTTAATTGTTTGTTTGTTTGTTTGTTTGTTTTTTAGTTTATGGAAATCATTCACTCAGATTTTACAGATCATCTGAATGAACATTATTGTGTAAAAATAATGCTGAATCCTTGTCTAATGATGAAATTCAGAATATGACAACAGCACCTGTGACCATGACTGACACCATAGTAAAGAAAATCCTTCTCAATTTAAAACACATTCTATAAAGCATAGCCTTAAGAAAATTCATTTGAGGTCTGTTTTCTCATCCAGCAGGACTTAGCCACTAGCTAACCAAGAGGTATTTTACCCACTGGCTCTTGGTACAAGACTTTGAGAATAATCTGTCCTGTCTGACATCAAAAAAACGTCAAAAATGCAAACATAATGTGGGAGAATGTAAGCAATAATGCAGGGGTAGAAAAAAATACACTCTTTCTCCAGATCCAGATTGTTTCACACATATATAGATATATGTACAGCAAGAGCAAAAATCTGATTGTTACAAAGATTTATAGTGAAAAGGTCAGTAAGCTGGCTTCATGTTTATAGGCGGTTGTCAGTGCAGTTTAGCAGTGCGCTTGTTACCACGTCTCAACAAGACACAGCAGAGAGGAGACACATCTGTCAGGAATCAGAGCAGGGAGAATGGAATCTATTCAAATCTCTGCTTGTGACTTTCATGGGATTTCTTCAAAACAGATCTGCTGTGGCATATTAAATGGCAAAATCCACAGACTATTACACCCCATTAAAAACATTATGTAATATGAAAGCCAAAGACACATCTCCTAAATATCATATCATCCTGTGTCACAGTAATGCTTTATTGTAAATGGTGTATGTCTATCTTTCTATCTATCTACTGTATCTATCTATCTATCTACTGTATCTATCTATCTGTCTATCTCTATGTCAATCAACAGCTAGAGTCTGTCCAAAGTGGCCTTGCAGTAATGCTGTGTGAAAGTTTGTTTTATTAAGCTCAACCAGTCCATCTCAAACCTCATAAACAAAGAACTGAGTTGACAGCCTTGGATATTGTGTTAATATAATCCAGATTATGTTATGATCAGGCTTCTGGAAGTTAGAAGTCTTTGCAGCCAATTTTCACTAGTAAATAACAGTAATAATAACAAAAACATGCAACACTGTATTTAACGATGTGATGGCGATATTTCATCACCTCAGTAGACAAAATTGCCAAAAATAATCATCTTTTTATGGATAACATTGTTAATTGTAACACTTCCATATTTTCGTCATGATCTAAAATGTCTCAGTTTCTTTATGTTTTGGGGTTTTTACTGTCTGTTAGAGAAGGGCTGCACACTCAGTTCCTTGAAGGCTTTGGGATCTGTTTCTCATTCAGTTTATTAACTGCATTTAATCATTTCACTGCTGAGTCTAGAATTTTTTTTACATAAATGCAGCTTAAACTACAAGACTTTTTAAAATCATTGGCAACCATATGGCAATAAGATTATTAGCTTTATCTGACCAAAATGTGAGCTTATTATATTACATGGCATAATCTAGAGGAGGGGCTGGCAAACCAATGGTTCAAACCCTTACTCCATTTGAACCCGTTGTGATGACATGTCCTTTTCTGTTTAAAATATAAAGGAGGTGGCTTCATCCACCCCCTTCCACCTTCCCTGGATAACTAGTAAAGCAAAGAGATTTAAATGTATGAACTGCAAAGAGTCATTTAAATTTCTGAGTAGCCTGTGATTAAAACAATTTGATGACTCTTGACTTAGAATTTATATTGATTTTAAAACCCACTGATATCTATGGACTAGGGTTTGACAGCCCCTCTTGTCTTAAGGACTGAAGTTGGACAGCTCTTCTGCTCTTCAGTGCTGACACTGGACAGTCAACATTTGTTAAAAATGTATTGTTGGAGAGCCACACAGCCCTTGAGGACTGAAGTTTCACAAGCTCAATGATCCTCAAGGATTGATGCTGGGTGCTACTTTCCTTGAGGACTTGAGATGGACAGTGTCATGGCCTTCCAGGAATTGAGCTTGACAACCTCATAGCCCTCAAGGACTGAAGTATGGCTGTTATTCTGCACTTGATGACTAGAAATGGACAGATCTGCTTACCCAGCAAGTGAAGTCTTAAGGTGACTTAGCACTTGTGGGTTGGAGCTGGACTGCCCTGAGTTACTGTAGTTATTATATGCATACTGCTGAATTATCTTGAAAAGTTTTAGTCATATTTGGCTGCTTTGTCTGTTTTTTTCAGGTACAAGCACACCCCCAACTATTGCTGCCACTCCAGTGCCTGCACTCCCTGCCCCAATTGGAGTAAATGGATACAGTCCAGTTCCGACACAGGCTAATGGACAGGCTGCTTCAGAAACTATCTATGCCAATGGGGTCCACCCATACCCAGGTTAGCAAGAAGACAATCAATAAGAACTACAAATAAACCCTTATTTGTACAAAGGTGAAGAGTGCTATCAGCTTGTTCCCACCCAAACATGGGCCAAAATGCCCCAAAAAGAACCAAAGCCAGGAGCAAAACAAAGCAGGAGATTCAGGTTTTCCTATCTTTTTGTACTACTTAGTTCTTTTTAAGTATCATAACAGAATAGACATAAACATAATTTAAAATTGAAATCCATACAGTTCAATATACAGATTTCATCAGTATATAGAAAAACTGAAAACAGGGAATTAGACTCCCAGTGTGTTTCTTCGTGCCGGTCCCAAGCCCGGATAAATGGAGAAGGTTACGTCAGGAAGGGCATCCGGTGTAAACTTTTGCCAAATCCATATGCGGACAGATGATCCGCTGTGGCAACCCCTAACGGGAGCAGCCGAAAGAAGAAGAAGAGACTTAATAAATTAGATCTTTATACACAATACATTCATTAAGATATCAATGGCAAATTCATACCAATTAAGAAATTTGTATTGTACATTATATGAAAAGGCAAAGTATTTCTTATAGGTTTGGTAATTAAAGTAAACCTAAATGCACCCTCCTGATTTCTGCTGCATGAAAATAAATACAGTCACAAATGAGAAAATGATATGCAAGATACTATTAAAAGAAATAATTCCATTTTGTTTTTGCTTTTTTCTTTGTAAAGCATGGTCTAAAAATACTCTAAAAATACATTTGTCCCAATCCATATTTAAATAATGCAAAAACATTAGAAAAGGAAGATGACCTCTGAGCACTGAGGCCTTACAGATTAAAATGAAATAGCAAATTGGAGGAGTCCTTAGTAGCCACAGTCTTGTAATCTGTGAACACTTATAGGCGACATTATTGTAAGCAATAAATGATTTCTGATAAAATGTTGACACTGTGCACTCTTGTCTCCAGCCCAGAGCCCAGCCGCAGCAGTAGACCCCCTACAGCAAGCTTACGCAGGAATGCAGCACTACACAGGTGAGTGTTGCTTTAGAGCATGTCTGCTTTACATGGACTAAATGTCCTTTACTTTTTTGTGATCCCGTGCCTCTCTGACCTTGTGAATGACATGTTGAGAACTAAACTTCAGATTAAGAATCATTTTCCTTCCTGGATCTCATGGGTTTGAGTATGATTCTTCAGTCTTCTGCAAAATAAAATAGCAACTATTTTGTGCAATTGGCAAACACAATTCACTTAGGCCCATGTGTGATATGACCTGTACTTTTCAGCAAGACCTGTAATAATTAGATACTGCTATTCTGTAAGACACTTCAAACTACAGGAAGAATTATTTTAAATAAATGAGCTATTTGCAGTGTTAATTTTTTTTTATTTAATGTCCTTGTTTGACAGCGGCTTATCCTGCTGCATATGGATTGGTGAGTCAAGCATTCCCCCAGCAAGCCACCATTGTCACTCAGCAACACCAGCAACCCCAACAGCAGCAACAGAGAGAGGGTAACATATTTTCTGTATTATTGAAGACCTTTTATTTAATTTCTTTGCTTTTGCTAGCTTTTGCACTGATGAAGGTTTTTTTTAATGCTGTCTTTTTCCTCCCATTATTTGCTGTTCCAATATAATTTTATTCAGTGTCACTCAGCATCCACTATTGATCTATATTTTGGTTTGCAGGTGCTTTTTGCCTGAGGCTCATCAGCTGGAGCATGTTATTTTGTTATGCCTGAGTAAGAATGGACTGGTGCCCTGTGCAGGGCTGGTTCATACCTTTTGTCTAATGTGGCTGGAATAGACTTACATAACCATGTAATTAACAAAGCAGTCTAGACAATGAAATGACAGATTTTTTTTTTTTACAGTTTAAACGTAGTTTCACTCCCAACATTATATTTTCAGTCCTGAAACCTATGTGTGGATTCTGTCTTATTCACATCACTATATCTCTATTCAATTTATTCTTAAAAACAGATTTCCTATTATAATCCCAGCATACTGAACACTATTTTAAATATCCATCTATTAATGCATTCATCTTTCTTGTGCCCTGTACTGACATGATAATTTATTGTCCTCTATGACCCTAAACTGGATAAAGTGGGTTTGAAAATTATATTCTAATATTAAGGTTACTTGGAGTTGAAGTCTATCCCAATAAAATTTGTGGCAAGAGAGAAACACACTCATAATCATTCTTACTGGACCAATTTACAGTTATTTAACTTAGCACATGCATGCAATCATATACAGTACATAGAATGCTACCTCCACACAGTCTATGATTAGGCCGGGTCTTCATCTCAGTTTCATGCAGATAGGAGGCTATTAAAATAAAACTCACACACACTGCATTACCTTCAACACAACCACAAAATCATAAACGCGAGTACAAAAACACTATGCGATACGTACATTGGAATAGATGTGCATGCTAGGAATAATGTCAAGGAAGCGACAAACATTAAAACATACAAGGGGCATTTACACAAAAGCAAAACACAAAGTTTAAATCAATAACACTTGTGCACCTCTGGTAACTCAGCAAGCACTCCCTTCTCACTTTTCTCACTTTATGTGTCTCTGTCTCTCACCAATCAAGAAACTCATCACCATATATTTAGACATACTATATTGTATATCTACAGGTTTTGGTGTACAGTTTAAAATTAGGCTCTCTTAAAGCACTCAAATGTCCATAAACAAACTGTTGACTCTATGTCATACCCCAGTACACTCCACTACTTGAAATTCTCATGATATGTGGCAATCATCTAAGAATGGGTCCATCATTGTTAACCATACACCCAGTACAATTCCAGGATTAGGAAAGATAACAGCATTGACATTAATTGTGAACAAAGAACAGAGTTAAATGCTGAGACTAAGGCAGTATCTTGAATAAAAATACATGGATACTGTAATTTAACTAGCTGGTTTTAGCAAATCTTCAAAAATGAAGGTGCATGAAAATGTGAATCAATGAATCATTTTAACCATTATAAAACTATAATTTTAATATCCTTAGCTATATGTGAAGGAAAACACATATGTGAAGGAGTTGTTAACTTTATATCAGATTTCTTTGGAAATATAAAAAATATATTATTAATCATCAATTAATTTATTAATGCCTGCATATTTAGCAATTCAGTACTAAAAAATAATATACTAGGCAATTAGTTACTCTAACACAGCATCAATACAAGATGAGAAGGTAAAGTTACTATTTAAAAATGAAAGCACCATTGTGGTGAGATTATTCCAGTAGCATTTGTGCACAAGACAAGAAGCAACCTTAGATGGGATCCACATCTATCATTCAGATAGCCGCACTCATTTTATTAGGCTTAGTTTAGAGTGGACAGTCAGTCTAACCTACATAATATATCTTTGGGAAGGGGGATGAAATCCTTGCATGTAGAAAAACTGATATGAAAACAGGGAAACGTACATATATCAAACAGACAGTTTAAGAATCAAACCCACATCCCTTGAATCACGAGCACTAAACATTGTGCCGCCACATCTCTCCAAATTCAGTTTAGTTAGTGATCATGTGAGTGTTCAGTTAGACTACTGTACACATTATAAAATATAGTCTGTTGCCAATGAAACAAAATGCAAACTTTTTCTAGCCTTTATTGATTATAAAGACTTTACTACCATAAATAAACTACAGATCACTAAAATATACAACACTACTTCCTGCTCAAATTTGATTAGATGTCATCTACACTATGCAATAATCATTCCAAAATACTGAGACACACCTGTTTATATAAAGTGCTGCAATTCACACTGCATGTCAGGATTGTCAGGACAAAAATCAAGCAATGAAACCTAAGGAACTCTCTGGAGGTGTGCACAATAAAAATGATATTGAGGTATAGATCCGGATAATGGGATAAAAGCATTTCTAAAGCTTTGAATGTTCCCTGGAGCACAGTGGCCTCAATAATAGTGAAACAGAAGATGTTTGAAACCACCAGGACACTTCTTACAGTTGGCTGTCTGGCCAAGCTGAATAACTGAGCAGGAAGGCTTTTGTTCAATAAGGTGTCCAAGAACCCAAAGGTCACTCTATCAAAGCTTTAGAAGTTCTCATCCTTCTGACAGGTTCTCCCAGCTCAGCTGCACTCCATCAATTAGATGCTTACAGTAGAGTGGCTAACTCCTGGATTGGAGTTTGCCAAACAGCATTTAAAGGACTCTAACAGTATGAGGAAAAAGATTGTTTGGTCTGATGTGACAAAAATTGAAATATTTGAGCACCATTTCTGAGTAAGAACAGACACTGCTTATCACCTCCCTAATACCATTGAAACAGTGTAGTAGGGTGATGGCAGCATCTTACTATGGGGTTTCCTTCTCAGCAGCAGAGACAAGGAGACTGGACAGAATTAAAGAGTGAATGCTGCCAAATTCAGAGAAGTCCTTGAAGAAGACCAGTTCCTGACCTCAGATTGGGGCATAGAGCCATGATAACTCTGTAGTGGCTTTGAGACAAGTCACTGAATGGTCTTGAGTGGCCCAGCCAAAGCCCAAACTTAAACCTCATTGTCCATCTGTGGTGCTGAAAATGGCAGTTTACAGATGCTTTTCATCTAGTCTAACAGTGCTTGATAGGATCCATCAGGAAGAATAGGATAAACTGCCCAAATGCAAGTGTGCAAAGCTTATAGAGACTTAACCAGGAAAACCTGAAGCTGTAATTGCTGCCAAAGGGTCTTCCACAAAGTACTGAATTAAGGGGCTGATTACTTATATAAATGAGAAATTTCAGTTTTTGATTGTGAATAAATTTGCAAAACTTTTTAAAAATATGTTTTGATTTTGTCCTTATAGGTTGGGTGTAGATTGATGGGCAAAAACAGCAAATTAATCCATTTAAATTTAAATCTACAGCAAACAATAAATTGTCCAGAAACTTAAGGGGTCTGAATACTTTCCAAATCTACTTATTTGATTGTTTATATTTAAAACTGATAGGAACATCTCCACTTTCAAGAATCTTCCACTGTAAAAAAAATGTGAAATTTCCGGTAAAAAAACTGTCAGCTTTGGTTGCCAGAATCTTACTGTAAAAAATAAGATGACAATATTTTTAGGTCTACCGTATAACATTATAGTAAATAACTGTTTTTTTTACAGCACATTACAATAGAAGGAAACATTTAACCATAACCTGGAATCCATGAACTGTAATAAATATAAAAATCATTAAACTAACAAAAATGTATACTGTCTGTATACAGTTTGCATCAGTAAAACAAACAATAGCAAACACATTATGTCATTTAATTTTATACACTGAAAATAATGCAATGTTTAAGGAAGTTATGGAACATTGTCTGGTGGAGAAATAAAGTTTGCTTTTGTGGTGTATGGTGTCCTACAGGTGTGCCAGCTTACAATGCAACCCAACATAAATCATCTTTCATAACCTCCAAGAACCTTAAGCATGTGGGGAAAAATAAGTCTGCTAACTCTGTTTTGTATCCCTACTGTGCAAAGGAATGCGGAAAACCAAGAACAATATGGCAAAAAGGGGAGTTGCCTTATGCAAATATTGTAACAGTATGTAAATTTAGAAATCGGTGCCAAGAAAAAAACCCAGAAAATGTTTAAGTTCTAAAAAATTGCATCATACTCTATATGACAACCACAAAAACTTATTTTACCTTGGGTGAACATTAATTTAAATTTATATTGAAGAAATAGCTACATAAAGCAAATACATATGATCATTTTGAGTTAAATTAATGTAAGGTAGTTGCTTAAATTTAAAGAATATATATTCTTGGTGGTAACCATATGACAATGTATTAGAGCAAACCATACACTGTCAACAAAAAGCAACTTTTCTTTAAACAGCTTGGAGTAGTGAAATGAAAGGTATAATACGATTTCCTTTCAGATGGCATTATCTCATTTTTTGGTGCCATATTTACCACTTTTGCACAGAAAAAGAATATTTTTTTTGGTTAACAATGTAAAAAATATTATATCTGTCTGTACATTTAATTTCAGTGCTTCAATGTTACTGAAACAGTGCTTTACTGTTTCACATTTTACAGTTGTTTGCTTTCGCTATTTAACAGTTTTATACTGTAAAATTAACAGGCATTTTTTCAGTGTAACCGTACTGTATCATTAAACGGTATCTAGCATATTTTGAAGGTAGAAAAATATCGGTTTTACAGAACTTGGCTGTAAAAAATAGATTAAATGTATTGTTTAAGACACAGGTAATTTTCAGGAGAACATAAGGAAACTTTCCTTTTTTCAGAAAAGGTATTTTTCATGTCACCATTCACAATATTTTTACCGTTAAAATCATAGACATTTTTTTACAGTGTACTCATTTACCATATTCTGAGTGAGTTTTGATGACACTTTCTACACTAAGAAACCTCTAAAAAATAATATGGCTTCCATGGAGCTTATTCTGGCCTTAATCCCAATATTTCTGTTCTTCTGTGAACATGCCTTTGTCTTCCTTGGCTCCCTGTCAATTCCAACAAATTTGTAGCTGGCCATACATTCTTCATGTATGGTGACATTACATGGGGCAGATGTCTTTCAGATCAGCAGATCAGTTTGCCCATTGAACCAATCCTCCTGGGAAAACATCAACTAATATGTCAAATATCAGTTAGAAAAACATGGAAATTAAGAACATTCATGTCAAAATGCAAAACAGGACCTGCATTTCCAAATAAGACTAATGCCTCAAGTATTTCTGGAAATTAAATTGCATTCTGCTTCACGGACTCACAATTGCATAATGAGAGGTGCATGAATCTTATGCAATTTTGTGTTGTTAAACTCTGTCATGTACCCAGAAAAAAATACTGTCTCGTTTGTTTCTGTCAATAACTCAATCATATGTAATTTATTTTATTGCTTGTATAATGGTCATTTACTTATTTATTTGTTCATAGTGCAATGGTTGTGATTGTATCTTTGTGACACTACAGTCCAAAATTTCTAAAAACATACTGCTTTATACTTTAGACACAGCTAAATATTCTCCTGTAGCATCCTGATGCAAAATACCCTTTAACTTAATGAAAATTTTTATGTTTGATAGGACCTGAAGGCTGCAACATCTTCATCTATCACCTCCCACAGGAGTTTACAGACTCTGAGATGTTACAGATGTTCCTTCCCTTCGGGAATGTTATCTCTGCCAAAGTCTTTGTGGACCGAGCTACCAACCAGAGCAAGTGTTTTGGTAAGGTGAAGTCTTTCTGCTGACTGGTAGTTATTCACTTTTGCTCACCTTTAATTTAAAGGAATGATCAAACAATGAGTTTTAATTTCCTAACATGTTGTGCTCAAAAAGCTGACATTTGTTTTAAGTATCAAACAGGTTTTAGCCCAAATGTAGCCCTCCCTTAAATTTCCAGGTGGTTAATGGCTGCATTTCCTGAACCCCAGGGAATATCCTTCTTAAATTATCAGAGGTATTGTAGTTGTATAACAAGTAAAGGGTTGGTTGTGTGTCTCACCTTCTTAAAGCTCCCTTGATTAATGTGTTGCCTTGCCATATATTTTTGCCAAGGTCTGTAAGGTACACCTTACTGCACCAATGATTTGTGTATCTGAACAACAGTTAATTTTTTCACATTTTTTTTTTTACTCATTTGGCCCTAGGATTTGTAAGCTTTGACAATCCAGCGAGCGCTCAGGCTGCCATTCAAGCCATGAATGGATTCCAGATTGGCATGAAAAGACTAAAAGTTCAGCTAAAGAGGCCAAAAGATGCCAATCGCCCATACTGATAGAATATGAGAAGAAAAGGTCAGTATTGAGCACTGCTCATTTTCTTTGTGGTTTTACCATTTAAATTCGACTATAACCATTAAATATGTTGATTACCTAAATTTAGAAGGGGCAAATTGGGTTTTAATACACTGATTAACCAATATAAAATACTAGCCGTTTGTGTCTTCTTTCAGTTGTTTTTGTTTGAAGAGCCTACTTTATTCATTTTACTGCACAAGTATTAGAAAACAACCTAGTAAATTATAAAAGAAACTTTGTGATTTCTGATTGGGAAGTTAGTTTTGCTAATAAATCCTAAATCTCTAAACTGCATGCCTAAAATGATTAAAGAATAATTGGCTCACATCCTGCTTTAATATACTATGTGTTTCAGTAAATAGTCTAATGAGAATTGAACTCACATGGGGTTGAGTTTTTAAGTACAAATCAGAATGCAAAAAGTATGTTTGAGGATTCACTGAACAATATATTGGACACAGTTCTGGGCAGTTGAAAACAAAATTGCCTGCCTAAAACCTAAAAATAGTTACACTGAGGTTATCGCATATTTTGTATAACTGATGCATATTTTGGACTTCACACTAATATGCTTTCCACCATGCTGTTCCCATAGATATTTGAGAATGTTTGGTTCTATAGTGAAATGATAATACAACATATATAAAACAATATTAATTAATTAATTACAGAAACTCTAGTCAAAACATAAAATGCCTAGCCATTCATTTTCCAGCTTGATTTTATAGTTAAGGAATGTGGGGAGCCAAAGACTATCCTGGGAGCACTAATTGACAAGGCAGAACATTCTCTAGACTTGTCACCATTATGCCATAGAGCATAGTCACACTCACCCAAAGTCAGTCATGTTCACAATTGTCACTGAAATTCCACATCTGTAGGTTGTGGGAAGAAAACAATTTGAAACACATTATGTAATAGTTTACATAACAATTAAAGAATGGCATCAGACATATGCAGGTTCTTAACAGTTATACTGTGTATGATTGATACATTTGTCTATTTTCTAGTCTTTTTTTTCCTGAGATGGGTTCAGTGAGCCTCTTCTTTGTCTCAGTAGTGCAAAACAGAATCCAGCTATAGGCAGGATGCAAGGATAAATTCAATCACACAAGAGGACACTAAAACATAACTACTGTATGTGTATGATAATACAGAAAATTTTGTTTACAGAAATTGTTTTCTTCCAAATCACCATGAAAAGTATTCTTGAGCCTTCTCCTTTGTGCCTCTCCCACAGTTTTTGCCAAACATTATGTTTTCTCAAATTTTTAAGCATAATTACCAGAAAACAATACGTTTTTCATGTACAAGGTTGATTTTAGTTGATGACACTTAAATGTTTCTAAATGTATGATATATATTCAGCAGTTTTAGATGTTTTACAGCAGCTAGCATTGTATGAAAGAAATGAGGCAGTTAAGTCCATCTGTTTGTTTTGGACACATATTAGCTAACATATGCCAGAATCCTATGTAATCAGCTCTTAATATGGAAAAGTATCCTTCCATTCATGCACTAATCCAACCTGTAGCTAGGCTTTTGATTACAAGGAGCCAGATCCCACGCTGGCAAAATTAGCACACAATGCAGGAACTGGCCCCAGATGTAATTCTATCACTCACACACACACACACGCGCACACACAAAGATCCACACTTACACAAACTAGTCTAATTTAAAGCTATCAGTTAACTTAGCATGAACACCTTTGAGAGGCATGAGGAAATGGGAGTACCTACTATAACCACCAGGGAGTGACTCTGCTCCTGGTGAGTCCATTCTCCTGGTTCTTCCATTATGGACTGTCTGTCTTCCTTCTGGGCACCCACACTACATAAATTATGGGGAGAAAATGAAAGCTTCACTGTGACAATGACATTGCTGGGAAGTGAGCTGAAGGACAAGGAGCTGTAAGACAACAGCAGTAACCAATACAACACTGTGCTACCCAGGTGGCAATATATTCAGTTTAAAAGAGCGTGGCTGAACAGTGACCTTCAGACTGAACTCTATCTGTGTTAAATTCTTTAGACTCATCTTTAGTACATATTTCACTGCTGAAATAAAAGTTGGCTTAGTATTTTTTATGCTGTTTGTGTATTGGAAATTAAACTAATTGCGATGACAGCATAATGAAAGAATAAATAAACTGAATTAAATGGCTAAAATAAAGAGAATTGTTTGCATAAAAGTTGAAGATGACACATGCAACACATGAAACATCTTGGCGCCAGCTTATCAGGAGATGTAAGGTAATTGATAACCTCACTGTAACTACTCAGTTATTGTTTTAGCGAAGAGTTTCAGTGTAAAACTTATCTTCTGTTTGTTTCTTTTTTTTAACCATCTCTTCTTGGAGGGAGCTGGTATTTGGTTATTTAAAAACTTAAGAGTTTCATTTTGACTGCAACATTTTGTGATTCTACTGTATTTTTTCCTCAGTTGTTACACATACTGTACATTACATGCTCGGCGCCCCTTTGTCCTGTGTGTGGTGCAGAGACATTCAGTTAGTTCTTATTAGTCCATCCAGATGTGGGTGAAGGGGCTGAGCTCCCTTTTCATCCCATATTGTGAGTTGTGTTTTTAAACACTTGTCTGTGACTGTTCTGTGTTTTAATACAACCATTACTTTTTAAAATCTGTTTTTTATTTATTGACTGATTATTTTTGTGTTGTCTTTTCATCATTTTTTTATTGTCAAAACTCAAGAGAAAAGTAAACTTGCTTTATGGCCCTGGAAGTGTTCAGAACTGAAATTTTAACACTGAGACTAAAGGAGGGGGGCCTGAGAGTGATTGTGTGTGTGTATGTGTGTGTATGTGTGTGTGTGTGTGTGGGTGTGGGTGTGTGCGTGCATGCAAATGTGTATGCATGTGTGTAAGTGCAGAAACTTGGGTATCTGACTCTTCTTCAGTTACAGTGCCAGCTGTAAGTAAAACAAACACTCCATTTTGGCCCCAATTGTTTGCAAATGGCTGCTTTGTTTAAATGGTCATATAATTGGATAATAAAATACTGCACTCATTAAATTTAACCATTAATCTATGTTGTGGCCTCTCACAGATGCTGCATATGGAACTTACAATAAAGGACTTGTCCTTTTTCCAAAGTGCTAAATTGTCCTATAATATGACACTAAACAATAGCGTAAAACTGTTCTCAGCCCTTTGCCGCCTTTGTCATCCTTTAGGAAAAATTACAGTTTGTCACTCCTGCTTTTTACCCTGGTCTATGACCTTCACCTTACTGATTGTCTGAATAATCCAAACAGAAGATTCCATAACTACTTCTACAGTTATGGTTCCTTTTTTGGCCAGTTTCCTCATTTCTTCCCCGCATTGTGCTAAGGAAATTCATTAACCATCTGGGACTTCTAAACTCCACTAAGTCCTGATATTTCAACCCAACCTATGCATGGCACATTTACCATAGAAGCCAAAGGCAACTTGGCAAAATAAGAGAAGCCTAGTGTCTTAATTTTTTTTTTTCTTTTCCAGGAAGGGTTTACTTCTTCTTAATGAAGTGATTGACCACTTTCTTAAGATATTTTGCTCTGTCCCTGACATTATTCAAAGGTGAACAGAAAAAAAAAACACTTTAGGACCCCAAAACTGCTCTGATGGTTGATGGTGTTTTGACTTGTACACTAAAAACAGTTAATTTCCTCAGATTACTTTGCTCTCTAGACTGAAGCTCTTTAATAACCTTATAAAAAGTGAATCCAAATGAACACTCTTCCCTCCAGGTCCAAAGTATACTTTTCTCTTTCAAGGCAGGGCTCCTGTCCAGTTTCAAAACCTCATTCCTTGGCACAAGCTTTATACCTTTTGCAGTGACTTCCTTTATCAAATATGGAATTTATTATTGGTGCCTGACATCTTTTCAGAAGACTGCCACAGTATTCTTTTCAGGCAATATAGTAGCATAGCTAACACTGGTCAATTTTCATGTGACATTTTATATTGGTTTTGTACAATACATTAATAGAACTATTCAATATAAAATGGACACCTTGCCTCTTGGGGATAATTTTCTGTGCAGCTTGCAGAAGCCACTGTATTAATAATATTTAACAAAATAATCAAGCATCTCTTTTTAATTGTTAATTTATTATGAATTGTCTGAAAAGCATTACAAAGTGGCAGCCTTTTGAAAAGTTTTCATAAATAAGCACAGAATGAATGGCTGGGAAGGGAACACAGAACATGCCAAATGAATCTAATTGTAAAGGAGGAGGAGAACACAGTCAACAGGTCTAAAGCTTGTGAATCCTGGGAATCAGGGGTTCATATGGGCCAAGAACCTGACCTTAAAAAGAACTGAAAATAGAAAGTTAATCAATAAGCATATCCTTTCTTTTCTATATAATAAATATACTAATATAAATATAAAAATAAAAAACAATCCTTTTTTTTTCTTTACTGCCTAAACCATACCCAATCCAGGCAGGGTCCAATCATATCTCGAGATGACAGTGTCGATATGACGTTCTAGCAACCATTAGCTGTCATGGGAGACATAGCTCCATCCCTTGTAAGTTGCATCCAGTGTAATGGAATAAAACAAGTAAATATCATTGAAGGTATCGTTTGAGAAAAAACGTCATGTGACCAAAGTCTCGCTGCGTTGCATGACGTAGTGGCGTGGAGTCTTGGATGTGGCGTGCATTCTCTTGCTCGTGGTTTTCAGTGACGAGTAGTTGTTTCCGTGAAATTGAATTTTTTTTTTCAAAAAATTAAAATATTATTATTAGTGACATTCCTGGTTTTTTAAACCCACTCTTTAGTTTCCTTGTAGACCTTTATTATTCATGTCTGTGTTTGTGCATTTTAATTCATTCTGTTGTGTTGTATTATGTTCTTTTAATTTTATTTCATAAAGTCTATCTATCTATCTATCTATCTATCTATCTATCTATCTATCTATCTATCTCTATTTTATACTGCCTTTCATATCTATCTATCTATCTATCTATCTATCTATCTATCTATCTATCAAA
>JANRMT010062813.1:95351491-95371894 GCA_026402145.1 Polypterus bichir lapradei
TCTATCTATCTATCTATCTATCTATCTATCTATCTATCTATCTATCTTTCTAGCCAGCTAGCTAGCTATCATTCTTTCTATACCTATCAAATAGTCATTTTTATGTTGATTACATTGATTTTGGGTGTTTTCTTTTGTTGTTCTGTACATCTTGCACTATTGACATGCTTGTGATTTTGTGTTTGAACGTCAGCACACTTTATTCTTTGTTGTGACACGAGGATTCTAAATCTGCAGTGCATTATAGGGAATGATAACTTTAACTAAACAAAAAGCCACCTATTCAGTGACATCTGGCAGAATCAGTTAAGTCATCAAGACTGTTATTATAATGAGCAAACTAGATCTATCTATCTGCAAAGCAACGAACAAAGTACATGTGAAGCAACTCTCACTAGACTTTGCACTTCTGAATAATATTATCTACTGTATCTGCACTACAGGAATAGCCTTTGCCCAATATCCTGTACCTGCTACTTATCGGTTGTATAACAATGTTGTGTCTAACTAGCATCAGTTACAGTTTAAAATAGTCAGTCACACTTAATGTTCCCCAAAAACTGCTTGTGCTATCTACTTGTTTTGATGGATAGATCTGGGAGCAGCAAAGTCTTGGTGAAGCCTTCTTTGTTAACATTGTATTGGAAACAGCCTGCACTCTGTAATGCACTGTAGCTACAGCATTGCGCTTGACTTAGAGGAACCTTGTCGTATTTCCTGTGTTTACTTCACAAACCAAAATGGAGAGCTCTAAAGCAGTATTCTTTTTTTTCTAATTCATGTGTACATATGCACATACATACACAGTATTTCAGTTTAATTAATTAGATTGCTAACTCATCTTTTTAAATTTGGGCCGGGTTTATAATATTTCTGCAGAATCTCTCAAAATAAGAGCTCTACATGTTCAGAAGCCTATCATGTGAACCCTACCACAGTGTAATCTTTTCATCACGAACTATGTAAACAGACTTCTAGAGACAGATAAAGACATTACAAATGGGTTTCAAAAAGTGATAATTAACTTTGTCAGAAAACCTTTTTCACACTTCGTCAAACTGTTCATTGTGTAAATATAAAATTCTGAAACTCACTTGCTTTGCAAATGGTGACACACTGTCATATGAGTCAGGGCCCTCTCTAAAATCAGATGATATTAGGAAGAGGTGTCAGATTGACACTTTGACTCTAGAACTGCCTCTCATTTGTTATATTTTACATTTCCTCCCAATATTAAATTTGAATAGAACCACACACTCTCTTTGCATCAAACATTAATACATTTTCCAGTTTACTGCAATGTCGAAACATGATATCCAGTCTAGAATTTTAATTATTTATTTATGAAGTGTTGCTTTTTAATTCTTTAATATTATTCTTTTATATCAAATTTAGATTTTCTGGTCAAGGATATGGCACACATTTACATACATTGTAAAGCCAAGAACAAGAAATCATAACATAGTCAAATAATACATATACTGTATATACTGTAACAGGGTGCCTCATGGTGTCTTTCCACCCCTGGAATGGTGTAAAGGAGCCTGAAAAATAAATTCTACACCTTCTAAAACACTCAAGGTAGAATCAGACAAAGGGCGTACACAAAGTACCCACAAAAGAAGACCAGCTAATCACTAGCTGTCATTCTGGACTTAGTTACAACAGGCTGCAGCATACCAAGTAGGATCACTGTCCTTCTTGTCCACCTCTCTATTCTCTCTGCCACCTGAGTCTTCCTTTGGTACCCTTAAAAATGACTGCTTACCACCAAAGTAGTCTTCTGCCAGTCCTTCTAGAGCTCTGCCTTAAAAAAAGCAACATGGTCTCAGCTTTGTTGGCTTGGGACTATATGTTACTCCTTTCACATAGGAGATAACCTGCAAACATCTGTTGCAACTTTCTTTTGTTCTTTCTTTCTTACTAAGCATAAGGTCAGCTGTTCCTGAAATTTGTTCCTCTACCATGTTCAGGGAATCTCCTCAGCTTTTTTTGGAGTACCACACCATCTCTCTCCTCTTTGCACCAGGGCATTTATTATCACTACCATATTTACAAGCCCCTGCAGCTACCCTTATTATTGCACTGGGGTATATAATTGTGTGTTTTCCTACTTCTAGTGTGGGTTTATTCTCTTTTTGAGGCTTACTGATTCCTGTCTGTGCCCAGAGGTGCTCTTTTCTCCCTAGCAACCCTTTAATAATAATAATAATAATACATTTTATTTATATAGCGCCTTTTCCATGCTCAAGGCACTTACAGAATATAAGAAAGAACGGCAGGTTATACAGTATATAGCATTGTACAAACCAAATAAATAGATAAAGAAGATTACGACAGTGAATTCAGAGAAAAAAAAAAGCCTAACAGACAACATAATTGATAGTCTAGCACACACATACAGGTTACATGAGCATCTTGACAGAGAGATAAACTGAGAGAAGTGTAATAAAGTCAAGTAGAGCTAAAAGCCTTCCTGAACAGATGAGTTTTGAGTTGTTTTTTAAAAGAATTCATGGAGTCAGCTGATCTAATTAATTTCAGTAGGTCATTTCAGAGTCTGGGCGCTATACAGCTGAAGGCCCTGTCAGGCAACCCTTCACAATATATCTATACACATTTTTTGTTTGGGCATGACATGGGTCATTTGTCTAGTGTCTTTTTAAGCAAAATTAACAAAATATACAGTAACTCCATCCCAGCAAGAGCCAAAGGCTGAGATGTCTTCTCTTTAACAAATTCTCTAGTGCTTTATGGCACAGGCAATGAACACATTTCCCATTCAGCCAATGCTTAATATTTCTTAAACAAAGTATAGATCTCATAACGTGGACATGATTTATATAATTGGTTATAGAATCTGAAATTAATAAAATAAAATACCCCATGTGGAAGATTTAATACGCACTGAAGCCATAGGTGTTTCTAAGTATGTCAGTTTTGCAGGGGTATTTAAAATAGAGCAAAGTATTATTAGTGGAAAGAAATGCTAAGCCTTCACACATTTACCTTGATTTTGTAATATTTTTTGGTACATACATATGCAGACACATTTGCTACAGTTAAATAAAGTGAACACATTTAATTGAGAAAACTCATGTATTACTCTTGAACAGCTCTGATTATGCAACACAGTTCTGCTAAATTCCTAGTAACAACCATTGGTCAGCTTGTAAAATGAAAGTAAATCGATATTTTAGAACTAAAAAAACTGAATATTCCAAAAATATTTTATTTTGTAGAGAATTTTATTAAAGAAGAAGAAATTTTGTTCCTAATGCCTGTTACTTCTGCTGTGGTGGATATGTTCCAGCATCACCTTATATTTAATATGAGCTAATTTGTATGTTACAGTTCTGCAGCTTTTCTGTGAGACTTCTGGTTAGCCACTTTCTGAATTTCATTGTCATCAACTCAAGGCTCAGTTGAAGCCTTTCTCTTAGCACACTATGTCTCAGACAATGATGCATATTGCAGGACAGTAAGATACCAGATGCAAGAGTCCCAGCTACAGAGAAAAGTAACAGCATACAAGGAAGGGGGAGATCATGAAGAAAACTATACAGTCGTATACTATTACATTTCACTAGACCATGTCATATATTACTTAAAATTTGGTTTTGATTCTCTTTTTTCTGCTGCTACTTAATAAAGAAAAAAAGATTGACTTCCTCCAACTCATTCTTTCTCTTTCTCTCCCACTATATATATAAATATATATATATATATATATACATATACCTTTTTTTTCCTTTCCGGTTACGCTAAACCAAGGTTTGGTTTGTTGAGCTGAATGGTGGTTGGATGTCTTGATGGATACACGACACAATGCCTTGTGCTAATGTTGCAGCTTCCCCTTTTTCATGGAATTCTGGGTAACTCAAAAGGTGCCAACTCTCATGCAGGCATATTAACATGTAGGTTTAAACAGAAAAAAATCCAATTAAGAAACACAAAAAAAATGTATTTGTATATAGTGTACAAGGTTACACATTATTATTAACATTATTTGCCATTAATGTTAACATTCACTGCTTACCTTGGCCTTAAAACTCAATAGCCTTAGCAATAAAATATATGATTAATACACATTTTTCTAAAAAAAAAAAACATGAAATGATTTAATGAAATCAACACATGAAGCAGTTCCTGAAAAAATATGATTTCAATGGAATGACTTTAGAGCTTGATGCCACAATGATTCAATTACAACAATGACAGAAGTTTCTGCCTTATGTTTAGCTGCTTATTCCACTACAAAGCATTTTTAAGAAATATTGATATTGTGGACTAAAACATTTCAGTGATGTACATCTCCTTGTATCATTTATTTTTAAAACTTTGCAATCTGCTTAACATTTAAAAACCGATCCATTCACATAGTGTCAGCATTGGCAGTATGAGTTACCCAGAATTCTTTGCAAGTCCTGCCAGATGATGTGCATGATCTACTTGCTTGCTTGTGGTACTGGAGCTTAAAGTAAAAAAAAAGTAAAAGTGCAATGCATATATATTGTATACATATATCAAACAAAGTAAAACTATATATATACATATATATGTGTTTGTTTGTCTGTGCCAGTTTTGCTGTTTCCTAATTCTTGTCTATTCTTTATTCCAGGTTTTTCGAAGGCAGTTACAGAAAGAAATTGAGGAAATATTCTCCTTTCAACAAGTCCCCAAACCCTAATCTTACTCCCATCTTTTATCTGCATATACCCCCACCACTCCATGAATCACACATACACATGCACACAGGTACACATTTTTCAGGTTGCACAGACACAGATGCACAGCAAAAAGAGTGTCAAACAAACCATGGGACAGTCTTATGTATGCCCATTCACTGCCATCTGGAGATAATTGCTGCCTGCCGGTTGGTTAATTATTTACTATTATGGTATTTTTGGCATTCCCCAAGCCATCTTACAAGCTGAAAGTACATTTTCGCTGTTTACATTCATATATCTGATTCCACTACCTAATCAATGCACAGAGATTGTAGCAATTCTCTTTTGCAGTGTTCAGCACACATATACAGTATAGCTCTCAGCCATCCTTGATTTTGTTTTTCATTTATCTAACAGAGAAATTAAATGGATTTTCTCAAATTCAATACTGTTATGTTTAAAGCATAAATAAGAATGCTGCCTCCCTCTTTGTACATTTTTATTTACTTGTATTGAAACAATACAGGTGAATGCCTGCTTTCCTGGTTACTTTAATGTAAACAGCTCAGCAATTTACATTAAAGACACTAAAGTCATTGTCTGCAGGCCAATTAGTTTTGCAAACTTGTGACCTTTGTTCCTTTTTAGCTTGCTAATCTTTTTATTGTACCCCAACAATAACCTGTGCAATTTAAACCTACAGAAGGCCCAGTTGCCCGCATCCCACTTACTTAATCTCCAAATCCTGAGCTGGACGCAGCATTGTGAATGTGGCCTGCAGAAACAAGGCATCAACTGTCCCATGGTACTTCAGTTTAGCTGTTCAAACCAGTTCTGGACCAGTTAGACATGGCCCTACTGTCTACTATTTGAAAATGCTGTAGAAAGCTAAAGAAACAAGTCTTGTTGCAAATACTTCTTCTCTTCCCTTTCCACCCTTTTAAAGGAAGCAAGGGTTGAATTGTCATGTACTTAACGTTTTTACTGGCTTGGTTTCTTCAGATTGTACACATATCTACAGCCCAAGAGCTGCTTATGAGAGACCCCATCTAAGATTTCTTTTGGCAACTGCTTTCTTCTGTGCTTGTCTGTACCCTGGAGAAGGCAGCAGACCACATTGTATATCTTTTTTATGTTTTACACAAGCATTAATTAGCCATTAATTTACTACTGTAACAGCAAAGAAATGCAGTACTTTACAGCAAAAATTACTCAAGAAGACAATCTTTCAATAAAGCCTCTCACTATACAGTCTAAGGCAAGTGAGTGGAAGGAGCGGCATCCTTTGGCTATAGCAGCCACTTCTCTGCACTGCAGACCAGTTCTCATGCCGTTCTCATCATTAACAGACAGCTGATCTCAGAATTCATCATTCCTTTTCCTCTGCACTAAATGGGTGTTGCCTTGTTATTGATAAGCTGCTCGCTTCTGAAATGGCATTATTTGGTTTCATTGGAAGTGAAATTTTGACAAAAACATTGCCGGTAATCGGGATATTGGTATGAACTGTGCAGATCCTAACTTCTTGGCACTGGCTTGTCAGGTGGGTGAACAAAAGTGATCCCTAGAGGAGGACACTTTGCAAAAAAAAGAAGAAGGACACTGGAGGATACTTTCTTTTCCTTGCTGTACTTTATGAGGTAGCATATCGTATTATACTGTATGAAAAACAAGTGTTTTTTATAGCTTGCAGCTCTGACATTCCAGCTCTGATCACAAAATGGACTTGGCCTTCAGGATTTTCTGGATTTCAGCCTAGAGTAGCAGGAGCTGTGATCTGAGCATTTAAAATGCGGCTATCATTGCCTCTAGGCTTCTGCTCTCAAGCAAATTCCTTTTATCATGTCTGGGTATAAACCCCAAAGCTATTGCACATGTCCGGGAATCCCCCAATTTATTGGGTGCATCACTGACCAGATTCAGTCTTAATTCCCAACCACACTCCTTCTTCTTGTTTTCATATAAAATATACAATATATGAAGTTTAGAACTATAATATTTAGGGGAATAAATATTCAGGGTTTTAACAGGTATATAGAGGGAAAATAGGCAGGGGGGAGGGAGGGGTTAAATTAAAAAAAGATAAAACTATTATTGGCTTTCAATCTGTCAATCATAAATATTTACAAAAAAGAGAAAGTTGTGACTCAAAGACTAGGAAGAAGAAAATGTTTACATCCTCAAAACTATCCTATATTGTAAATAATTTAGTTTAAAAAAATAATAAATAAAAAAGAAATAATAAATAAATACAATGAATGGTTATGAAAACTACAGATTGTTGACAGGTAAACTTTTACAGTTTGAGCATTTTTTTTATTGGCTTATAAGATTTTATGATTTTAGAGATTTGTAGGTATTCAATTTGGCAGTCTGTATATTTCAGACAATGTAACTGCTTAATTTATTTCTTATTTATTGTAATTTTTCTTTTTAATTTAATATTTTCTCTCTAATAAAGAATTCAAACAGATCTTTGTTTTTTACTAATTAAGTCCTTGGGACACTGGAGACACACAGCTCATTTCTGTTCAGCGGCAATGTGAGGGATAGTTCATTCACCTTTTCCTTTAATTCTGTGGTTTTGGAGTCTGCAGACCTCATTTTTTATGTATTTTACAATTTAGTTTGTTTTGAGCTTTTAATTTTTTTATTGTCTTTGTGTTCACTTTGTGCTGCCATTTCATGCATTGTTTGGTTGCTGTGGCCATATTGTTGTGGGCTGTGTTTCTACCTCTTGAGTGGAAGTTGCAATGTGTGCCATCTTCAAGTTGCCACTATTCAAGATGGTGGAACACTATCATCTACATCCAATTTGTTTCTCGATAATGATTTAAAGTTTTGTGTACTTGGTGAAAACCTTTCATGGAGTAAGGATGGTGTGTTTCTCAATTTTGACCTTTGGTTTTTGATTTGGTATTTTATGTTTTGCCTTTTCCTGATATACTAGTTCTGACCTGTGCTCATTTTTTAACTTAGGATTCTTTGTCTCTTTCAATCACCTCCTGGAGCCTTCCATAGAATTCACACTAAAACATGGTGCAACAGACAAAACTATAAACGTTCCTACACACAAAAAATTTCTGATGCATAAAACTGTGAGTAAGCAAAGTTACACGTACTTTCCCTTTATAAATCCCAACTAATGTGATTTTTAATGCATATACACCAGCCTACAGCCCCACCCCAACTCCTCCCAGAATTTTGTCTATTTAAATATGAAAATCAGTATAAATAGCCCATTCCGTTCAGTGTTCTGTTAAAAGACAATGGCAAAAACACATGTAAGAAAGAACTTCAGCGAATGCAAAATGGAGGTCCTGCTCATTGAATTGGAGGCAAGGAAAACATACTATTTAATGGCTTAAGCAGTGATATAAGCAACAAAAGGAAATTGATGGAGTGGAACAGTGTGCCAGAGGCACTCAAAAGTTCAAGTTCAGAAAGTTGCACAGTGCCCAAATAAAAAAGAAGTGGTCAGATATGAAAGTCGACATGAAAAAGCGAGTCACAGCCCCTCTATCTGAGTGTCAACATCACCGGAGGAGGTGGCGGAATTCCAGGGCTCACACCGTATGAGCAGCGAGCTGCTGCTATTATTGGCGAGACACTTATAACTGGCATTTTACCACCTGAGAGTGGAAGTCATTATAACATTACTTTTTTCAATTCAGCAGATTGGTGAGCAGTGTAAGAAGCCACATCCTCAGTGGGTACCCAATGTCACCTAAGTAATCATGTTATATGGTTACATGATGCAGATAACTCACAATTTTGACCAAAGGAGTATTATTAAAAGTTTTATCTTACCGAGAAGCCAGCCATCACACACAACACCATTTTTAAGTTTGTTCCGAACATTACTATTTCTCAGAATGAATAAATCATGAATTGAGCCAGGCCATCTTGTCACACAATTAATGAGATGCATTTTCGCATTACAGATAATTTGCAAATTAATAGAGTGGAAATGCTTTCTGTTTACATAAGAAAATTTATTCTCTGAAGGTGCCTTTATAGCAATGTGCGTGCAGTTGACTGCTCCGATTACATTTAGAAAACCAGACGTTCCTGCATATTGCACTTTTTTTTGCCCGTTCAACCACAGTGTAAGGAAATCTTATACTGTATATCTGGATGAAGAGCAGATAAAAATCATCCCATACTGCTGGCATGGTGCCACTCTGTGATGACTGAGAAATACCCAATAGGTCAGCCAGTTTACGTTAAAAAGTAGGGTATGTGGGTGGACAGAACTTGCAAAGCAGCAGGTAGAGCACAATTCCTCAAAACTCTGTCTTTGTAAAGCCGGCCTCAGTTCAGCACACAGCTCCAAGAGGATTGCTCTTGGAAATCGAAATCAACTAGGAAGTCAGTCATCATCATGGGACAAGAAATCAGTATGATCTCTAAGTACGCACTCTCTTCTAATGATTCCATTTGAAATATCTGCAGCAGTCATGGTAGTTGGAATAGTTTGGCCATTCCGTGCACCATTATACTGTTACAGATTGATTACAATCAAGTGCACTAAGTTTGTAAACGATATGCAATTAATTTCTGTGTATTTGATAAAGCCTGTGTCATGGATGTGAATCTAAAAAAGAAAAGAAAAACATACAGAAGCAGTAGCACTGCTTTGAAGCTGGGTCTTGCCCATTCACAACTCCAACCAGAAATGTGCATGCACATGGTCTGTGGCTGCGGTGAAAATGTGCATAGCGTTATGGCAATTTTAGTTTTTATACTGTACATCTTGATGTGAACGTGGAAACGGGAATTATGCAACTTTTTTGTGCATACGCACCATTTATACATGAGGCACCTGGTCTTTTTTGCCATTATTTTTGCTCTGTCCAGACCTTTTGGCAGAATATCTTTAATCTTTCTAATTCCAATAGATCCACTTAGCCATCAGAGTATTTTTATTTCTCAGATAATAATGTTTGACCTTTGGCTAGCACCACTGCTGTTGCAGGAATGTACTACATTGTCCTTATATACTGTATGTTATTTAGATAGTATCTTTTCCATTATGAGCCTCCTCTTACTATAATGTAAAGTCAAGAAGGCATAGAATATCCTTCATAGGACGTTCTTACACATAATTCTGTCAAAAGATAGGAGCTATAGAAGCCATGTGGTTATCTCCCAGTTCTGTAATAACATCCTCTATAAGTATCAATCAAGGACCATTGCCTACATTCCTGTATTTATTTTATTAATAAGAGATTTAATTGGCTTCTGGCATTTCAACAGCATGGACATTTTGTGGTTTTATCACTATTTTCTTTCTGTGTGACAAGACCAAAGACTTTCTTAAATTTTAGTATGATCCACAATACAACATAAGGACTTGCCCTTGACTTGAGCATGGGAAAGGCGCTATATAAATAAAATGTATTATTATTATTAATTATATTAATTAATTAAAAGAGCATTAAACAAACTAAGGTGGTAGGAAAGCACAGTGGTTAACGCTGTTTCACAGCTCCAGCAACCAGTGTTTAAAACAAAAAAAAATAGCCTGGTGATAAGTTCTCCCCATGTTCATGTGTTTTTTTTATAGATATGATGGTTTCCTTCCACATGCCAAATATGTGCTAAATTAGGTTAACTAGTGATACCCATTTGACCTAGTATAAGCAATTGTCAGTTTGTGCATATGCGTTTCTCATGAAATAGATTGGTATCCAGTCCAGGGGTGTCTGATGCTGCCATGACATACTTTGGCTCATGGTAACCCAAGTAGGTTCAGCAAATGCATGGATGTAATAGAATTTAAGAAAACACTTTTCCTATAATGTAAAGCTATAAATTTATGTAATACTGCCCCTATAGTACTTATAGTATGCAAAGTTTTTAACTGATAGCAGTTCATTCAAAACATAGAAGTCAAACAGCTGACATACTATGCGTGTAGAGAGACTTATGTAAATGGTACACCATTTCACAATATAAAAAGTTAAGTAGTTGTGCATAGTTTTGCTTTCTGAAGACTCAGAGCCTGGAGAAATTAATATGAAAGAGTATTCAATATCAATTCAAAAAGGCAGTAAGACTGGTTCGGACATGTAGCTATTTCTAAAAATTACCTAGAAAGGTAGGTAATTTGTAAATACTGAAACCTTTATGATTTCCACTTCTCTGATCACAGTGGCTGGTATCACAAATAGCAAAGTGGCCTCAGAGGTAAAGTGAGCACGAAGGGATGTGAAGGGTTTAACAGGAGCTTTCTTGAAAATATTACTTCCAGTAGACAGTATGCAACATGTTGCATAACAAAATGCCATGGCTGGATCTAGGCCTACTCTCCCTCTTTTCTAAGACAGCAGAGATACCAGAATTTGGCACTCCAGGGCATTCAGATGGTGCTGTTTCTTGGTGGACCCAAGACTTTATCAGGCCATCCCTTACGAAAAGAAGTGATTTAGAACATGCAGGAAATGCAACATGAGATGTAGACGAAGGTAAGTTGGGAAAAATGTGTTCTTACATGGAGTTGAAAGGGGAGTTTTGTGCTCTTTAATGTAAGCAGCTGGACTGGCTACCCCGGTACTTGGTATATTTCCTTTGTAGTTCACATTACTATCTTTGTTTTTCTTAAATTAATCATCCATCTGTTTTTTGACCCACTTAGTTCAATATGGAGTCATAGGGAGATACAACCTATCATGGCAGCATCACTGCAAGGCAAGTGACAAACTTGGAGAGGACAGTGGCGCATCAGAAGACACACACACACACACGCTTATTTTGAGCGAATTTAAATCCAACACTTAACGAACATGAAAAAAATTTTGGAATGTGGGTGCAATAAGAAGTCAAGCAAAATTACATCTTTAATTGGCTAACTAAAAAGATTGCAATATGCAAGCTTTTGAGGCAGCTAGGCCACTTCTTCAGGCAAGGTGTAATATAGAAACTGGAGTTCCCTTTGTTTATTTAGACACTAGGAGAGATACAACACATTGGAAAACCTTTACGTGGCTAAAATGTAAAAAACTAATAGACCTCTCCAGGCTAAGATTAATTTTGAGAAGAACAAAATATATTCAAGACCTTTAAATAAGATAACCATTCAACAAAGTCTTTTGAAGTTTTTATGAGTTTTTTCATACAATGTGGATCTGTAGTCAGGTTGCCTGGGTCAGTTAGACAGATGTAAATAATCCTCATATCTAGTTACAAAACTATTATCTCTATTTAAGCAATGTTGTAATGTGTTAAATTTAAGGATCAGTTTAACTTCCCATTCCTTTCTTTCTTACTGTGTCTTGAAGTTGCCCATGAGCACTGTGACTTTAAAGTCCTTTTCACAGCGTCCATAGCTGCTGAAATTAGCACCTACAGTAACATCCCTATTGCCATGATTAATGTGGAACCTGTGCAAATTCATTCTTTGAGTGGTTTGTCCAGTTTCTCCCACATACAGTGCAATGCTAGGATATTTCATACAAACAATTAGGTAGACCACATTAGGTGATCTGCAGGAAAAGGATCCCTTTATGTCATGTTCTTGTCACCAGTGTGGTATAACTACACGATCTGTATTATAAATGTGAGTACACATTTTATTTCTTTTTTGTAGGGAGATGTACCATAATCTATTGGTTTACTCGGGGAGTATACCTGGAGGGTTCTGGGAATACATCTCTCAGCGTTTCATCGTTATTTAGTATTGGCTGAAGTTCTTTTATAATTTTTCAAAGTGCTTCAAGATGTGGGTTATAGGTGACAACAATGGGTATGAGATTCTTGTTACCTTTGTTTTTATATTCCAGAAGGTTGTCTCTGGCTATGCCAGTAACTCTTCTAATTTGTGTGACTGTTGTTTTGGGAGTATATCCTTGTCTGATGAAATGTTGTCTAAGCTCCTGCAGTTGTTTATCTTGGTCTGTTGTGTCTGAGCAAATATGATTGTAACATATTGCTTGGCTGAAAATGATGGAGCACCTTATATGCCTTGGGTGGAAGCTATCATTTCTCAGGTAGGTCCATCTGTCTGTTGGAATGTAAAAAAACAGAAGTTGCAAGGGTGTTATCTTTCAGTTGAATGGTGGTGTCAAGGAAGCTGACTTCTGTTTTTGAGTAATTAAGTTTCAGCTTTATGTTGGTTGTGGAAAGAATTATGTTTGTTATGAAAATGGAGGAGTTCCTTCTCACTGGCAGTCCAGATGATGAAGATGTCATCTATGTAATGGAGATACAACATTGGTTTTAAGACTATGTTGATATTTAAAATCCTCCTCCAATTTTGCCATAAACAGGTTCACATAGTGAGCTGCGAACCGACAGCCCATTTTAGTCCCCATTTCTTGAAAGTAGATGTCCTGTCCAAAAGAAAATAAATTATGTGTCAGAGTGAATTTTATCATTTGCATAACTGACTCCATGGGTAAATCATGTTGTTTTAGGTATGTTTTACATGCCAATATGCCATCATCAAGGGGATGTTCGTAAAGTGCCTCAACATCTATTGTGGCCAGTAAGGTTTCCTCGAGTAAGGAGCCTATAGCAAACAGTTTTTTTAAGGAAATTAGTGGTGTCTTGGATGTAGCTGGGGGGGTTTAATGATGTGCTCCACCCATCCTGAAACATTTTCTATAAGTGAACCAATTCCTGAGATTTTAGGCCTTCCTGGGTTCCCTTCTTTGTGAATCTTAGGAAGCATGTAGAAGTATCCATTTTGGGGTTCTTACTAATTAAACTGTTTACATGATCCCTGATGTCAACAGGAAATCTACTTACTAGCCTTTTTAGTTCCTTCATTTAAACATCTGTGGGGTCTTCCTATAATTTGTAATAATGCGTAGTATTGGACAATTGCCTTTGTGCTTCCTGTTAAAATTCAGATATATTCATGATAACTAAGGCATCTCCTTTATCTACTGGTTTATTAATGATCTCTGTATTTTCCCTTAGTGAATGAATGGCTCTCTGCTCATGAATAGTGATGTTTTGTATCCAGTTTTACTGTCTGTTTAGGATCCTCATTTTGACTCTCCGTGTAAGACAGAGAATCTGGACAAAACCAATACAAGCACAAAAATAGTATGCAAATTAAAGACACTGGTCAGACTAACAATTGAACTTTGTGGAGCTTTGAAGGTTCAGTTCTAACTGCTGTGTCACCACAGCACCCAGACAAAAACATTTTTTTTACATTTTCCTGCGATTCAGGCATTTTTATTTGAATGTCCTTCAAGGATGCTCAGTCAAATGCTATTTCTTAAGAGAATAAATTAATTTAACAAAAGTGTGTGAGGATCAGATTTTTTCAACTGACAATGTTTTGGATTAGTCCTATTTGTCATTAGTCCTAATATTTTCACTGAAGGAAACATTTATGCTAATGATCAGTTGGCAACCATTCACATAGCTTTAAACAACATGGATTATCTGGTTATAATTTCTGACTGATCACTCTTTCCAATATGAGACAGATTAAAAAATAGAAGGTGGAGTAAGGATTGATTAAGTTACTTAAGAGTTCTCACCAGAAAAAGTCTGAGAAAAAAAATTCTTGATGAACTAACATTGAGTGTCAGCTATAAAGTTGTCATTTTTCTCAAAGGCTTCAGATCGAATTACCAGATAATGTGCAAATTGTATTTTTTTAAATGGCCTAATAACACAACCACACCCTGGCTAATGTAAAGAACTTATGTTTCTCTTCTTGAAAAGCAGCACTTCCCATTCTCAAATTTAAATGCATAATAGAAAACTTGTTGGCTGTACTTCAAAGAAATTAGAAGAAAAAAAAAAAGTTTGTCAAAAGCCTGCTTAGCCACCACGACACAAAAACATTTGCTTGTCAAAATGCAGCACCTCTTCTCTACTGAGAACAATTAGCATTCTAAATGATGGCATCCTTTGACTTCATTCAGATATAGAATATAATAATATTGACATGTTCGATGAACTCACAATGTACATTTTTCTAATTTTTAGGGTTCCCCATGATGGCCACTTATTATACCTTAACTCCAACTATGTAATCAATAACGTTAGCGGAATAGCAATGAAGAAAAATTCTATCCGCTAGGCCATACAAAAATCCACCAATAAATGTTTGTTTTGGATAGTCTCTTTTTGGGGTAAATAAAATTGTAAAACATAATATTCTTTAATCATGCCTTCTCTGTCCGATTTATACAGGCAGATTAAGTGACTTGCTCAGGGATACATAATGGGAACTTTTTGATGAAAAGGCCACTACACCACATTGCCTACAACAGAGTCAGACACTACATCCAAACTCACTCAGACTGTGCAACTTAATTTCTACCACTTGAAACAGGAGACTATACCACCTCCATTGTTCACATACAAAATGAACACAAAGGAAGAAACTAAAAGCTTTATCATATGTTGACAGCATAAACAATAAAGCAGTAGTCCTTTTTTCCTCATTATGAATCCAGGTTGTAGTAAGATAGGTCCATTCATCCAATTTCTGAACTTCCTTTTCTATAAAAGGATGATAGGATTCTGTACCTACCCCTGATGCAAGGTGGGAATTAAGTGACACTAACACATGCACTCAATAAAACTAGTTAGCATTTTTTGGGACATGGAAAAAACTAGAGTACCTGAGAAACCCAACTAGAAATCATGAGAACACACAGTCTCCACACTGAACGTGATCCAGAGCTCTGCAGTATGAGACACCAATGCTAATCACTGTTGTTACTATGCTGTCTATAATAGCTATATATAGTTCCAAGTAAAAGGTTGGAAGCTCTTCCCTAAATTACATGTTTTGTTAACATTTGAAGTAAAAAAACAGTAAACACAAATTCAACAGCAAACAAAGTTAAACAGTGGCATTTTATGAAAATGTTAATGTGCAGTTTTGATTTATCTGATAAACTAAAATAATGTAAAAAAACAAAAGAGTAAATGTGGCATTTGTAAAATGTGTGCACCCTACTAAGTCATTAATTAGTTACACTTACTTTGGCAAAATTTACAGCTCGCAAATATGTTTTGTAGCCAGTTTTTTAATTCTTTTTTAATTTTTTTGCTCATTTCTGTATTGCAGATTACTTCCAGCACTTACACTTTCTTGACTGTCTTGCATACATTCAGTGTTTAAGATCTACCCACAAATTTTCAATGTTGTTCAAGCTTGAGGGCTATTTCAAAACCTTCACTTTGTGTTTCTTTTGAGGTTCTTCATAATAGTAGATTTTGAAGTGTGTTTTGGGTTGTTGTCTTGTTGTAGAAGTCATCCATTTTCAGCTTCAGTTTCCTGACTGACATTGTTTTTGATGGTTTGCAGAGATGCATTGGAATTCATTCCTCCCAGTACTCAATGTTCCCTGTGCTGCTAGCTGCTATACAACCCCAAAGCATAATAGATTAACCCCCATACTTAACAGTTGGCAAGAACAAAATTTTTCTTCTAATTTTCTTCTAATTCTTCTTTTTGTTGTTCTGTCATATGCAGATATTGTTTTGCATAGATAAGATGTTGTTTTCTGCGATGCGATCACAGGTATGGTTTCCTTCTGATGTCTCTTCCATGAAAGCCATGTCTGTTAAGTAATGCTACACAGCAGAGCAGTGCTCTACCAATCCTTTCTCAGCTTAACCTGACTGCTGTCCCGTGCAGTCATATGAAGGTCTGGCTTTGCCTTCCTACACGAACTGTTCTATCTATCTATCAGTTTTCATGATTATACAGATCTTGTCTTGAACTTCACATTTCCCTTTAACTGCTATTCTTTAATGACATTTAAGATTGTGAAAGTGCTTTGATATTTTTTTATAATCTTCCAATGCCTTGTAGTCATCAGTTAGGAGTCCATGGTTGTTGAGTGTTGCACAAGTTTGAAGAGTCAAAGAATTCATTAGGTTTTGGAATCACCATCAGTTTACATTTCCATATGGCAGTTCTTGACCTAACACTTCTGGTGTTCAGGTCTTGAACTAACACCTAATAAGCTAAGACTATCTAACAGACCAGACTTCCAACCTAATGAGTTCTGAGATTTTTCAATTAAAAATGTGTGCCCATAATTTTGCAAATGCCACATTTATTCTTTTCATTTTATTGCATTTTTAGTTAATCAAAAAAATTATAACTGTACATTAATATTTCCTAAAACTGTTGCTGTTTCAGTTTGTTTGCTGTAGAAGCTTCAAATGTCAACAAAAGATATACAAAAATTTGGCCAGGGTTGTCCAGACTTTTGCATGGAACTGCACATGTACAAACATTTTCAGACCACCCTAATTCATTCTGGCCTCGTGAACTGAACTATCCAATCAAACAAATATTTTAAATAAAAAATACAAGTAGGGCACAATCACAGCAGGTGTCTAATAGGTCACATTTATGAGATTGTACATCTGATGTGTTACCATGCTACACAAGAGAGAAATACAAAATATATGGTCATTCAAAGTGAGAGCCTGGTGGTGAAGCAAAAGATAAAGGAAAAAATTAAAGAGAGAAATGCAAAAGGAAATAAGAAGCTTCAAATAACACCAAATCTAAATGAAGGAATCCCTCTGTACAATCAGTTATTTTATTTGGTACAAATATGCAAAGTGTCATAAACCTTTTAAAAATCTTGAATTATTGTTAGGTAGTTTAACTGCACTATCAGAAGAAGGTTGATTTCCTATAAATTTGATGTTGCACTATTTAGTTTATTTATTACATTGTAATGTACAAACAATCAAAGAAAGAAGGCGAAGTTGACTTAATATAAAGTTTTGAAGTGTTTTTTTTACTACATCAGTCCCTGTACCTGACTTATTATTGGTAAATGTGAATATCATAATGTGTGAATATACTTTTATGCCTACTACGTGGCTAGGGAGCCCATGAGAGACTTAATCTGAACTTGGACGAATTTAACACACACATAAAAAAGAGTCAATTGAAAATGGCAAAAATCACATATTCTTTATGGCACCCACCCATCCCATACTAAAGATAGATACTAGCAGAATAAAAAAATAACAAAATGCATAGATGAAAAGGAAAAAAACAACAACAAAAGCATCAGGCACACCACCAATATGAACCCAAGTATGCTCTAACTGTGATGTCAATGGGCCCTGAATAATAGAATTTTCACTGTTGAGACTGAAGGGAGACTGAAGTGGACCAAATCTCAAAAGAATGTAAGAATGCACCATTAATCCAAGAGGTATATGGTTCCAAAAGAATTAGATTAAAAAAGGAACATTGACAGTTGTCAAAAGATAAAAGCTCAGGAGATTTTCATTGAAATGCAAAAAGTAATTTAATTGCTGCAGTGCCAGGATAGAGCAGCTTATATTGTAGAGAGGTAACTTTTAATTGCTTACCAATCACAAAGTTTGAGGAATTAGTTGTTTACAGACAGAGATATAAAGAGAAATTGGCTTATTTGTAACCAGAAAGAGAAGACTGGAGTACAAAGTTTTAGCAGTCTAATTAGCCTATAGAATTCCTCATTTTTTATGCAGAATACTACACAGAGGAAACAATCCAAAGCCCTTAGGGCATTACAGAGATATAAAGCATAGTAATGGTGGACAAATGATTGCCTGAGGTCACATAATGAGTCAGTGATACAGGCTCAACTTCAAAGCCATTAGAGTATACTCTACCAGCCAGTCTAAATTAATTAAAGATATCACAGGACTACTTTATTTTGTCTTTGGAAGGGGAGAGATGCTAATCATTTGCTAACTTTGTATGCATTTCTTTGCTTCAGTTGTAGTTTAAAATTATGCAACTAGGGCAGGATTGAATTGGTCATAGTGAAGCTACATGTTAATGCACAGTTCATTACTGAAGTATATTTATATGCAGTGGACAGCACAGTAGTACAGTGTTGTAATGCTACTGCCTCACTGATACAGAGTCTTGGGTTTGAATCCCGTTCCCACATGAGGCGTATGGAGTTGCACATTCTCCATGTGACTTCCACCATCATCAAAAACATCTGTGTTAAGCTAATTGATGATTCTAAACTGGCCGGTGTGAGTGTGCCCAGTTCTGATGTCCCATCCAGGGCTGATTCTTGCCAATAACCATGAATTGAGTTAAACAGGTTTGGGGTTTAAAGGCCACTACACCACACTGGCAGCAATTAGTTGGATGCTGTTCTTCACTAAAGCTGAACATGGCTTCTAAAATTACCTCCGGGCCCGCAACAAGTAACAAGTATGAGAATAAATCAAAAAGTAAAGACAATTTGAAAATTACATGGTAACGGCAATGGACTGAAGCTGACACAATTCACACACATTTGTGATGGCTTATAGGTAGTTCGAATACGCACAGCAAAGCGCTCTGCCTTTAGTCTAGTTGAAGCCAAGGTCAAATGAACATGGATGCTACACTGTGGGATTGCACCATTGTTGAACAACATGCCAAAGTGAGATTTCTTCAATCAGAGGAAATGAAATCTGCTGAAATTCACCAAAAAATGTTGGCTGCAGATCAGTAAGCTGTTTGGGTACCATCTTGTGCAAACTTTATGGACTATTATATCATAATGCACTATGGCATGTTTAGATCCATGACTGAAATCAAAATGTGCAGCAACAGTGGAGAATGAAATCCATCAGACTTCTCTGATTAAGACATTTGTTACCATGTCGAAGTGGACTTGTATGCACAATATTTAATGGTCAACCATAGCAAGCTTTGTTGTTACTATTGTTTTTCTTGCTTTAAACCTATCAACTCATTCATAAACATTATGTTGAGTAATGCTATTTTTATTTCCATACTGAACCAACGTATATGTTCGTTTGACCTTGGCTACTACTAGACTAACACCAGAGCATTGCACGGTGTGTGTTTGAACTACCCCTAAGCCATAGTGAATTATATTGTGTCAGCTTCTATTTGTTGCAGCTACCGCGTAATTTTCAAATTGCCTTTACTTTCAGATTTACTCTTGTGTTTGTGCATGAATATTATCAACAGCCATGCACATACCACACCTGTGTTTAATGGCTCAACAACATGCATGGCTGTGTATGGATATCAGTAAGAGCTGCACATCATTTCATATGTTTAAATGCTCAAAGACATTTTAGCATTGTTTCTAATTAACACATGAGGATTGACCCTTGCCATTGGCAGGGTTAGACTAGGACTAGAAATCCAGTTGAGGTTTAGAGGAAGAAGTATGACTAAGTGAGGTTAAAAAGGCAGCCTGTGAAAGTATCAGTAGGAAGCCAAATACTGTAGTGAAATACTGTATTGGATTAAGAAATCAGTTTTCACAAAAGGCTAAAGTTAATTGTAAGATTTGTAACCGATGCACATCTAAAACTGTCAGTCATTTGCAGGATACTCAGCACATTTACATAGCTTGTGGTGACAAACAAGGTAAAGCTTACTGTAGGATAAAGAAAAGGCGCTCACACATTTGAGGGAGGTGGAGAAGTAATTACCTCTATATTGAGAAAGGAAAAATCATGGGGTCATGAAAGGTTAACACGGTGCAGAATGAGGACCAGCAAAGAGAAGAATGAGTAGTGAATTAAAGCAGGAGCATATCATGATGTTTAAACTTGTAGGAGGGAACTCTATCCATCACTGTTTGAAATCAAAATGTAAAATCTGCATACTTGTTCATTGTCTCATAATGGCTGTAAAGCTGGTTCAAACAAACTTAAGATGAAACCAGGGGTGGGAATTTAGTATTAGGGATAAAAATAAAAGATAGATAGATAGATAGATAGATAGATAGATAGATAGATAGATAGA
>JANRMT010062813.1:95371904-95384907 GCA_026402145.1 Polypterus bichir lapradei
AGATAGATAGATAGATAGATAGATAGATAGATAGATAGATAGATAGATAGATAGATAGATATTTACAAAAACAAAAAAATCACAAAAAAAAACTTTATCAAGTGCAATGAAATCAACCCAGGAAGGAAGGTATTTAGTATAGTATATACAAAGACTCACTTTCTGTCCTAAATTTTTTAACTTAGCCCATCATCACAGACTAATTTTCCCGGTGAGGGTCATGGCACTATTCCATCCATCCATCCATCCATTATCCAACCCGCTATATCCTAACTACAGGGTCACGGGGGTCTGCTGGAGCCAATCCCAGCCAAAACAGGGCACAAGGCAGAAAACAAACCCCGGGCAGGGTGCCAGCCTACCGCAGGGCACACACACACACACACACACCCCCACACACTAGGGAAAATTTAGTATCGCCAATGCACCTAACCTGCATGTCTTTGGACTGTGGGAGGGAACCGGAGCGCCCGGAGGAAACTGGGACTATTCCTGTTAACCTTATTGCATTGTTGGCATGGGGAGTACCATCAGCCACCATCAGTGCACTAGGGCTGATAGGAGGACACCTTTATCTTCATGCACTAAGTTTTAATGTCATTTGCAAAAGTAGGTTCTCATCAAAGATTGCCAATGCCACTACAGTGTCTCTTTTTTCTCATCTAATTTGGATAACATCTTTTGTCTAGGATGTGTAATTCTTTTTGTCTCATCATGGGTTTTGTTTAGCCATATTGAATTTCTAAAACACAGTTTCCCCTCATTTATTTTAATTTGTATCTCTTTCTGAGAAATGTATGGGTCCAAAAAGAGTGCATGGTGTTGCCAGACCCTTAAGGAGCAGTATGTACCTTTCTTTCCACTTCCTAAAGAAAAAAAACAGATACTTCTAAAATTACAAAAAACTCTTTTTAGTGAGTTACACAGTGTGAAACTGAATTTTTAGATTCACTTTTGTAAAACTGCACATAAACGCAACTTGGCTGTTTTGCCCTATTGTTTTTATGCTGTTGACCTTTTCTACGTGACATGGGTAGAAACGTGTTGCAAAGTGTGAGTCCCTGTCTTGCACCCCAAAACACGAGGCTGAGTCTCAGTACTTTAGCAAAACCAGCTTTATTCAGCTTGAAACAGGAACACCACAGTTATTTTTTGTAGTGGGATCTACCATTCTCCTATACACAGACAGAGCAATCAAGAAGCGTCATGGCCAGGTTAGTGGCCAAGTAATCCTGTTCCATGCATTTATAATGTTCCTTGCATCAACCATCGACAGCAAGCACTTATAGCACAACCGCAATCAACTCAGATTTGCATTAGCTGTGAGCTGCTACAGCATTTTGAGCCTGCGGTTGCCCTGCTTCAGGAGCTCTTCGGTGTGTCGTTCCGTTGGGGGAGTCCCAGAAGAGTTTAGAAACCTTACAGTGTCCACGACAAAAATATTCAACAAGAAGTCTTTAGTAAATAATTAGGCAATATCCAAAGGCATTCAGCAGAAGTTTTGTAGTTAGGTTGTAGTTAGTTAGGTGCTGCTTAACCGTCCACTGGCCTACACTAAGCTTGTGATTTTAGCCAATTTCACATTACGTGACTTCTTGTCATGAGGTATGTCAGACTGGCCAATCACTATTTGCCGATGTGTCTGCCAGACCATGTCTATTTATACAACTGAAAATCGCTGGTCATGTCCTGACTGAATGCCAACCCTCCAGCACAGACTTGCTCACCCCCTTTCAGACAGTCTGAAATGCACTGCATGAATGGTTTACAGGTACAGCAAGTCTTTTTTTTCTTCTTCTATACTGTGGTGGTACGTAAAACACAAAACATAACACAGATGAGCTTCCCTTCTGTTTTTGATGTCCATAACACTATTTCTTATTCTTCCTTGCTGGATTTTACACAAAATATTGTGATTTCTAGGAATTTTAAATCAACTTTAAACATTTTATAATATTATATACCGCTGTTTTCTAATAATAGCACCCTCCTGCTGCTCTTCCCCCCACCTCAGATGCTTTCCATGGTTCATACTATTATGCTGACCCATCTCTTAAAACAGCATAGTGGCTTAATTTTCTTTTTGCTATAATCATTCAATCAATTTTATTTTATAGAATGATCTTCCCAGTACCAAAAGGTGTTCTACAAAGCAAAAAAGCAAAATTAAAAGATGCATTTCTTAAATATTTGGTCTGAATCTAAAAGGCCTTGTTTCCATCAATGACTAATGTTTTAAAACAATGAAAATCAAGAATCTATTAAAATAAGAAAAAGTCCAAAAGTTAAGTGTAAAAAGCTAGTATTCGTTCATCTATTCATCTCCCAAACACACTTAATCCATTAAGAGTAAAACTGAAAATAGAAAATTTTTTCACAATAAAAGCAAAGCTCCTTAAGACATTTTCAATAAACAAAATATGAACCAGTGAGTCTGCCTGTGTTTTAAGTAATTTCCTCCATGTAAAGTATTTTATCCTTTCATCCATTTTCTATGCCTAATCCTGTCCCATGTAAGGGCCTGCTGGTGATGAAACATTTGGAAATAGAACCTTATGCATGGCAGGACTGTGCCCTGAACTGGTGGAAAAATCCATAACTCTATTACATTTACCCTAATTACTTTTGAAATTATTTAACCCATTCACTAGCACAAGCAAGTACTACTGTAGTACCTTAAATACACACTTTAGTTCTGAATTAAAAAGTAATGTATTACATAATGGCTATAACACTAATGCTGATAATGCTGGTTGTCATATTAGTGTAATGGCCTGGCAATCTGCCCATTCTTCAGCCTCACCCATGAAGGACTGTCATCTTTGCACAGGGTGCTGAACCACCCTTCGAGGACTAGTGTCCGCACCCAGGATAGAGTCCCACACCCATGATTAGGCAACTTAGACCAGAATTCACTGTGACTAAGGAAAGCACCAAAATAAATTTAAAATAAAAATCACCAAACAATATGCATTTTAGTTTTACGTTACGTTACAAAAGAGATGAAGTGTTAAAAAAAAAGTGTGTATCCCTCTCTCAACTTGCAAGCCTAAAGGCTCAAATGTGAGGTGCATTTTGGACAGTCTAAAATTAATCGTGAATGATGCAGTGTCAACCCAGAGTTCGGTTTTGTTTGGAATTTGCATGCTCTACTTGTATTAAACGGGATTTTGTGTTAAAAATAAAAGACATACTGTGACTTGTGTGAGTTAGTATGCCCTGCTGATGGGATGGGTGCTCCAAAACTCCTTCCATTATAGTGAGAAGGTTCAGCAAATGGATATTATCTGTTACGGAATGGCTAACATCACTGCCTCACTGCCCCATGGGCCTGATCCAGTTTGCACTCACTGCCTTATCATCAAACATTACAAAGATGTGCTTTGAGCAAATGTTGCTGGGTTAAACTCTGCCTCTCTGCAAATCTATAATGAAAAGACTGGCTTAGAAAATGGACAGATGCATATTGCTACTGAAAAAAGATGTGGATATCTGCAGCTTTTCACAACAGATAGGGATGTGGATGGAATGTACCTCCATGGTACAATATCTCAGACACGCATGTTGGGGTGATTGCTGCTCTAACCTGGTCCGGTATGAATGTGTGTTTGTGTATGTGCACACATACTAGACTACTGTGTTGGACTAACACCCTGCCCTCCACCGGATGCTACTGGAAAACAATCCAGTGCTATGTGAACCTGACTTGAATTAAGCAGGCTAGAAAATGAATTGTTGTAGAAGATAAAGCAAGATTGAAATATTGAATGGTACAACGGTTTTGACAACCATTATTTTATCATGGTGGAGGCCATGCCATTGGGAATAGTGCTCTATTGTGACATGTGACAACAGAAAGTTGCAATTGTGACATTATCACCCTGACACTTTTTAAGATGGCAAGGGATTAGTCCCAACATCCAAGATCTTGGATTGACTAAAAACCGTCTTCTGTGGTAATAAAACCATTTTAGGGAGTCAGGACTTTGATGATGTTTTTGACTTTGAGCTTTGATATAATGTTTTTGTCTCAGAACTCTGCAAACTTTTCCACTGCTTTTCATCTCCTAATCTTTTGTTCAGTTTTTTTCTGCCAGATTCCATTATAGTGGTACAGTGATAAATTGGAAATGGTGTGAATTATCAAAAAAAAAAAACTATTAAAAAGCATTGTTAAACCTTTAATTTGTTTGAGTGCTTTTTTGTTGTCCAAGGAAGGCATTTATTACTTCTTATAATTATGTATGGTACATGACTCAATGACAAGTTTTCGAGGTCCCATGATTCTTTTCTCTCTGCTTTTACTTAGAAGTCCAGACACACAATAAAACCCATGAGCTTTCTTCTCAAGGCTAAGGATATCCCTCTGGATATCCTTGCTACATCCAGAAGGATAAAGATACAAGAACTGGCTCCATGCCAGCTTTGCAGCACATTACCCTTAATCTTCTGCTCCTTTTTTTTGCTTTGTCTGGGCACAATATGCAGAGAACTTGGCTATAATCCTAGAGTAGCAGCCTGATGATTCCTGAGGGCTTCCCCTCCTGTAAATGTGACTCCTTTTTTAAATATAACATCATGGTGATTTTCCTCTATTTAAGCCTCTCAGAAAATGGCCTGAAAGATTCTGTATTTATGTATTAGGTTAACACTGGCATTTTCAGATTTGTTTAATGTAAACTTAGATTTCAGTGCATGGGGGCAAAGAAATACTGCTGTCTCTGAATCTGATTACCTGCCTGGCCATCATATGAATGGAATCACGTTCTCCCGGTATCTTCGTGGTTTTGCTGCAGGTATTGTGGATTCCTACTGCATTCCAAAGAGATACGTTGACTCAAGAGAGTGAGAGTCTGAGGAAGTGTATACTGTAATGGACTGATATGATAGGTCAATGGGCAGTTAATGCCTTGCCACTGATTCATTGACTTCCTGTAACACTGTAAGGGAAAGAGTAAACCTGAAAGATGGGTGGAGCAATAACTTTATTGAAGTTACATATCCCTTTCTTAGGCGTGCTTGCATATAGTGCAAAAAGCAACTTCTGCATTTGCCAAGTCTGTCTGTATGCATGAAACAGATCGGTCCCAACAGATCAATTTTGTTGAAATTTGGCAAACTTGTTTTTCAACAAACTTTTTCAGGATAGCCGAATTTTCATTGAGATATCTCAAATACAACAGCTAATTACATTTTTGAAATTTCAAAATCTTTCGCTGAAAAGTATTAGGAAATTTGTGAATTCATTTATCTTAAAACAGAGAAACATGCTTGATTAGTAATTAGTAAATTACCTTGAAAGAGATCACTTCAACTAGAATATTTTGTATCTTTTCTACTTTTACTCCTCTGGAAGTTGCTCCTGATGGCAAAATGAATCCCCAGTACAAGTTAGTGGAACGCTGGGAGAGGTATGTGTGCACAAGTTGCTTGTTCACCAGCTCACTTCTCCTGCTGCTTGAGGTAAGTTACCTATAAAAGAAGAAAAAAAAGCAAAAATCACTTATCTAGAAATGTGTGTAAGAATAAGGAGATTGTCTAAACATTGCTCTGCAAGCACAGAGTGAACAAATATGTACTCAGAATTTACAGTCTGTTACAATAATTTTTATAATAATTCACTATTACTCTGACACTAGAATATATCAAAAAAGCTATTAACCAGCACTTTTCACCATGAGACTTTCAAAAATGTTATGTTTAACTCTTAACTACTCGTGCTGGTGTATTTTGTATACCGATCCCAGTTATGTCCAATGTCCTTTTATTTGAACCTACCGACAGCATCTGCCATCTATCCTCAGCATGATTCACTACAAGTACAGTTTTGCAATAATTTCCCTCCAGTATCCTCCCAGCCGGGTTTATGTGTGGATGCACAGTTGCAAGTTTTATATGGTGCATTTGGTACACCGTATGGGTACTTACGTATGTATGACAATGATGAGATGTTCTTCTTTCAATGACTTTGTCTGCAAAGAACATTCAACAACTGAAGTGAAATGTGATACAAGTGCAAATCCTGCACTGGATGAAAGTGTGGCTGATGATGAATGAGTACTGAAGAAGTGAATCAGGTTTCTTTTCATATAATCCTAGACGGTGTCATACTATTCAGTAATATGGTATTAAATTCCATTAAAATGTACAATTTAATATTATTGCAATATTTTATATTACAACCTCACAGCATGCATATAAATAGCCATTTTAACATTGGTGCGTAACGTACACTGTGCGAACACTTATGAGATGAGAAATGGTGCGAATTGTTAAGGGTTAAGAAATTTGAACTACAGTTAGTCACAGTGCCATTTTTACATCAAATGAATTGGAATCTGCAGTCTATGAAAGCCACCTTTTTAACTACATGATATTATAAAGTCCTGTATGTAATGAAGTCTACTGATACATTTAATTGAATTCTATTATCAATGTTATGTTTGAATATGACTCACTATTACAAAAATATGTAATAAACAAAAATGTAATAACTGACTTTTAACTAAAAATGTAAAATGCTTCAATGTCAGAACAGTTAACTAACTCCTTGAATGCACCTAAATGTTACACCATATGTAAATTTTCTAACTTCTTTAAAAGTGCTATTGTTTTTGAATCTCTTTCAAACAGACACTCCTCACATGTACACTCTGGCCTGGGGTGCACATGTTCCCGTCAGGGCTTTCCTGTTTCTGTTCCACCCATTGTATTCATATGATGTTAACACCTGCTTCTTACACAGGCTTAATACTCATATGATTCTATTAAGTCAGAAATTCAGTGTGGGGTAGTGAGTGTAACTCTGTGATAGATCTGTGTTGTTACTTTCTGCTTGAAGGTTAATAGACTACTCTTTTAACCTATAAATCAAACCATTGATTTTTTTTAACACACTTATTCAGTTTAGGGTTGTGGAAAGTCAACTTACATTCTGGCAATGCAAGATGGCAAATAACCATGGATGGGGTGCCAGATTTACCTCTAAAGCTTTCCTTTAAAATGATAGTGAAAAAGCTCAGTTTCTCTAATAAGTCATTTTAAGGAAGAGAAGCCAGTTAAAAATCCTAGAGTCTGCTTGTCTTCAGGACGCAATGAATAAAAAAAAAAAAAACATGCAGAGGATAACGGTTATTCCAGATCATGTTTATTTATTACCTAGCCTTCCATATATTTTTTTTACAAAATGACTTCAGTATTTTTGTTGTACTATATTGTTAGCCTTTAAATTACAAGCCACCATATTTGGTTTCTTTACTGTGGCCACTCTAAAGAATACAAAATAAAAGTTCCCTTCAGTTGCATGCAGACTTTCCATGTTAATACAAATACATGTGAGCAGCTAACCTTCTGACAAATTCACAACCAAGGCAAAGGGCAGTGCGATGAGAAACTGCATGTTTTGCAATCGATCACCATTTATGTTAGAATAACTGTTTTTGTAGCAGTTATTACATCTACACAGTTTGTCTTTCTCACTTTTCATGCTAGGTGGGTTTAGCATAATATATTTATATGTTTCCCTTCAATTATTTATATTTATGCACATTAAGAACTTAATTATTCATTAATTCATTTCCCACACTCACTTATTCCACAGCAAGGCCAGGGAGGATGGATCCTAGGCATCAGTCATTAAGGCAAGAATCATGCCTGGATGGGGCACTAATACATTAAAGGGGATACTCACTCAAAATGGGACCCTTCGAGTTTCAGACTTTCAAGGGTGTGCGATCAGAGACAAGTTTCTGATTTGGATGTCTTAGTTCATATTCTAACAAAAAAGTTATGTACTTTTGTTTAGGCTAATGTGACCCCAAATCCTGTGTGTGCTAAGTTTAAATCAAAACTGCAATGCAATTTGCTCAATGGGTGAGCATATGGAAATAGATTTATTGATTGATACAGTAAATGTATAATTAATAGTATATATTTTATCATGATTAAAGTTCATGTAAAGGCGTTATTTTGACTTAAACCAAAGAAAATCAATGTAATAACAAGTTACATAAGTGCTAGAGCGCAATCAGAACAGCAAAGGCAAAGTCCGTAGGCCACTGATCACAAAGGTGGCAAGCTATCAACCCATCGGCTACAAACAGCTTCATAAACAGCAGGCCAAAAGTCACCAGCAGCCATGTACAGCTGGAATGTTGATGGCAAGAAAGTAGCCAAGTATATTCTGCTATCAGCCTATTGTTGTCTTGACACTATTGTGTATCTGGCAAACTATCCTCTTCCAGCCAATCTTTCCATTGACATATTGCATATTTCCTTACTTATTTTAATAAAATGTTTAATTAATTATATTTAGAGTACCACAACTTATGATTTTCATTATTACTATAGAAAATGAATATTACTAAATTATATTATTACTACTGACAAAGAAAGCTTTAGTCCACACATTAAAATAACTGCTAGGCTTTAATTATATTAAGTATAGGTATTCTTCACAATATGACAATAGTGAGATACTAATATTTTAATATATGAGAAAGTGACCATGTCATTTGACGTCTTCTCCGGTCACACACAGTAGTGATTAATATAATTAGGAAACACAAACAACCATATCATAACAATGCCATTTCTTACAAATAGCTGGGCATTTTAACAATAAGTTTAATGATGCAAATTTAACATGTTCAAACACTTTTTCACCCACACTGTCTCAAACAAGGACAGCTTTTTGAAATCTTAAGACCTACAAGCTGCATCTTTAATATATGTTCCTCTTTTCATCCTTAATTAACACAGACATAATAAAGTAAGCCTGGTTTGCAATCAGTTTGTTTCATCTCGCATTTATGCATTTATAAGATCACATAAGATTAATAACAGACTTTGCTCTGCCCATTTCACATCCATGAATGTTTTATCCACTTATTTCTGATAATGGCGATCCTCAAAACCAAAATAGCTAGGAAATTTCATACAAATAGCTGAGCACTAAAACAGTATGTTTAATGATGCAAATTTAACATGTTCAAACACTTTTTCACCCACGTTGCCTTGATCAAGGACAGCTCTTTGAAATCTCAAGACCAAAAAGCTACTTCTTTGATATTTGTTCCACTTTTCGTCCTTAATTAACACAGACATAATTAAGTAAGCATGGTTTGCAATCAATTTGTTTCATCTTCTATTTATGCATTTAAAAGATCACATAAGATTAATAACAGACCTTGCTCTACCCACTTCATTCCTTCCTGTCAAGATGTACCCCTCTCCAATTAGTTGATGCTAGAATGGGTTCTACTTATTATTTCTTCTTTGGCATGTCCTCTTTTCAATTTCCCCTCTAGCACTTTACCTTCAGCCAGTCAGCTTTCAAATGCCTGATTGATAACAAGCAGTAAATGCAAATGACATGTTTGGTGATGTTGATGCTATTACTGTAAATAATTGACCTTGTTAACATTTTCAAAATTATTAAAAGATGTGATCTCAACCCTGCTATGTTTTCAGGTCATTTTTCTCTCATTTACAGTTTATAAGTCCCTAACATTTAGAAAAAAATTAAAAAAGCAAATTAACACATACATTTTGCAATTGTCAAATGCCTTTGCTATCAAAGATTCTGAATATGAAATTGAATCTTATGTGATAGAAAATTACCCTCCAAACTAAAAATATGATAAGTTTTTTACACAACACTAACTACATGGATAGTCACTGGGAAAATAAAAATGAAGAGAAAGAAAAGTCTTTAATCAGGTCTAAAATTGAACTAGTTTTGGTCAGGAGACTTTCAGGCAGAGTAGCTTCAGTACCTTACATGCCTGCCAAAATAACACAAGCAGTCATTTCTCTCACCTAAGATCTCTCTCGTTATCTATGCCTATTTTCTTTTATTTGTTTATTTTAATCAAATGTTACACTGTTAGAGCAATGAAATACCCATGATGCAAGTCACTAAATATGACAGTTATACATTGAGCACTCTATACAGTTACGATACTTAGTTTCTTCTTACCCACCAAGTGAGACTTTGAATGAGAAGAAAACAGAGAACAGGAAAGTCCTAAAATTACTTGAGGTTTTGCTGTGATTACATATGTGCAACACTTATTTTAGACTGTGATATTTGAGAACTGCAATGTTGTATGGCTGTTGTATACTGAATAATATTTTGTTTCTCGTAGGGTTAATTTATCTGATTTTGGTAATAATGCAAAACAGTATTTCCCATTGTACTATTGTATATGGGTTAGCATTCACCCTGCTAGTCAAAATGAGAGAGCAAGCAAGTAGCTTAGTGTACAATATCACAGCAGAATGTTCATCAGTGGTGGTGTTCCATTCTGAATTACCTCAGATTGAGCTGATAAAAGGATGAGGAATATTGGTGATTCTGAGACCGTATGGTAAGGAGAAGAAAACTACAGTCTGTTAAGGTTTAATGAAAGTTCTTAGTCAAAACATTTCAAAAATAGAGTCTAATCCAGAATATATTTTTAACAATATAAGTGAAGAGGTGCACATGCTATATACTGTACTTTGAACCTAATTAACCTTTGGCTAAATTGTACTTACTGTAATAGAGAAGATGTACAGCATTGTTCATATTAGCCATCAGTTTGGTTGATAGTCTCTCTTTCACTACTACCTTCAACAGTTAGAGAGTGTGTTGACTAAATCAGTCTGCCTTTCTAATAAGTAGGTTTATTAATTCAGTTGCCCTTTATTTAAGTAATGTACATTTACTCAACTATGACTGAGTATAGAGGCTCTTTGGTTCAGCAAATATAATAAAAAAGGTTTTATTCTTTGCACCAATAAATAAAGTTATCCAGCTAACTATTATTTTCTGATCTTATCCTGCTTGTCAAGACACTACGTTAGTGCAGAATCATCTGAGAATTTCTGCAAATGACATGACCTGGTGTTATACCTATAGTCTGTCTTTACCTTGTGGTGCTCCAGTGGTATTCACATCCAACTCAGAGACACAGTCCATGAGCCTCACAAATTGTAGCCTACCAGGCAAGTAGTTCATTATCCAGGAAACCATGGGCTTATTTGCTTACATATTCCTGAGCTAGTGGGCTAATGAACACCAACACGTACTTAAAATTTGTAAAAATCATTGCATGGTCAAACAAATTCTGGGCATGAACCACTTACAATCACAGAAAGACCATGATATAGTGAAAACCTCACAAGTCTGTGCCTCCTCCTTGCCAGTAGTTTTCAGTGCAGGCTAGAGATGATGAAGTAATGGTCAGAGGGATGTTTTGATGGTATATATTTGTCAATCTCTCTCTTGCATTTCAGTTAGCTTCACTGTAACTATATTTTTACTTCTTTCTCCTGTAATAACTGTACTAACCCTGATATGACCATTTTTCAAATCAATTGTACTATTCGGTTTATTCCTCACGTCATCTACACTCTAGCCTTTAATTACGACTTGTTATTGAAAGAGGCATACTTATTTTTGTAAAGCAACATGCGGTGTTGAATTTTATGAAAGGTACTATATGAAATAAAGATAGATTGACTTTTCAATGTCATAAGGTATTTGATTAAAATGTCAATCAGGTAACCCCCCACCCCCGGCCAGTAGCTTACTTAACTGCAAAGGGTTTTCATATTGATAATGCTCCATGCCACAAGGCTGGAAGAGTCAAACCTTTAAATTCATGTTAATAATATCCTGTCAAGTGACACAGGGTCAGATTTATAAAACTTGCATACTCACAAAAAGAGGCCATAAATGTGCATATGGAACTTTCCACACAAAAGCTGGGATTTATAAAAGAAAACTTGAAAAGGACAACTTGTGTACATTTAGGACAACTGTGAACCGTGTGTACACAATATTTTGACGAAAGTGAGAAATGATGAAACCTTTGATAAAGTAGGAAAATGTAGCCAAACCAGATTAAGGACTCACATGTATAATAACTCATATCACTAAGTGTTGTTATAATGTGTGTTGATGTGACTTGATGTAAAAATGTTATTTTAATTCCTTTTAAGTGGGTCAATGAAGAGCTTTCTTGGCTTTTTGTCAGTTTATATCAGCTACCTATTGTCACTTCTCAGCATCTGAAACCAAAACAAACCCTTGTCAAGAATTGCAAACAGAGGTGTGATTCACTCCCTGTGCACGTAAAGCTCTAAATATCATACTGTATAGACCATTCATAGCCTAATGGTTTTGACACAACATGGCATGTTTGGTGCTGCTTTGAGACTATGCAAATGGTCATACACAAAAGGAATGAGCTTTTAGGGACCGGCAGGATTTCTTTGCCCATGATGATGACGCTTGGCTTATGAACTAATTTTGGCTCTCAACAGCCATTCTATTGGAACTATGTGTTGAATTGGGAAACCAGCATCAGCAAGACAGATGACTCTGTTCAGAGACAACTGGCTGACAGGTCAGGAATATTTCAGCCAAGATTCAGTTTTGTCATGCCCACTGCACTGGAAGCCATAAACCAATTGACGAGGTGCTTCATTCAATTTCCATATGGTGTGGCTGTTAAGGCAAATATAAAAAGGCAATAGGCTGCCATGTCTGGTTATCCTAATGGAACTGTGGCAATTGACTGAACTCATTTTGCAAAAAAAGTGTAAGCACTTACATTCCATTAATGTACAAGTCATCTGTGCCACTAAGATAAGACTTACAAATATCATAGCTCTGTGATATTGGCAACACATGAATTATTTATTTTGAGGTAGTGTAGCTGTGACAGATGACTTGATGCAGGTGCTGTATGTGATGGCTGACTTGTTTAGGTAACTGAATGAGCCCTTAGTTTTTTATATGGTCTGCACTATTCATTGTAACTGCAGTTGTGTCACTACATATGTCAGGCAATAGTGGCTACCCATTTCCCTGACTCCACAGTGTAGAGGAGATCCACTTTAATGCAGTGCAGAACACATAGAACTCCTCAAGCTCAATTGGCAATGTCTAGATGCCTCATATGAGAGGCTGCTCTGCTGGAAAATGAAGGTCTGCATTATTGTGATTGTATAT
>JANRMT010062813.1:95384917-95406633 GCA_026402145.1 Polypterus bichir lapradei
TAGATAGATAGATAGATAGATAGATAGATAGATAGATAGATAGATAGATAGATAGATAGATAGATAGATAATTTATTAAACCCAAGGGGAAATTCACATACTCCAGCAGCAGCATACTGATGAAAACAATATTAATTAAAGAGCGATAAAAGCACAGTGCAAGATAAAAAATGCAAGGTGGAGAGTGCAAGGCAGGTATAACAGTCTATAATCTTGTATAGTGTTAACGTTTAAACACGGGTGGAATTGAAGCGTCGCATAGTGTGGGGGAGGAACGATCTCCTCAATCTGTCAGCAGTCTGTCACTGAAGCTGCTCCTCTGTCTGGAGATGATACTGTTCAGTGGATGCATTGGATTCTTCATGATTGACAGAAGCCTGCTCAGCACTGTGTACTTGGTTGATTAGCATAGTCCATATAGGGTTGTTTGAAGATGTCATCTGGGCAGGGGTTTGAGGTGCATTAACTACACAAATCTGAAAGATGATTTTGGTTTATAAAGGGTAAACTGCATACAAATGTGTGTGTGCCACATTTTATAAAGTGGCTTTTTTGGCATTAGCAGTTTGTTGTTTTTTGACATATGCATACTTTGTTGTTTTGAGGGCAGATAAAGGACCAATCCACTAACAAATAGGTGTACCTAATAAAGTGACCATTCTGCATATGAGAAATGTTTGGTCAAATGGATGTAGGTCTTTGTCAGCCATTTAGATGCTTCTATATCTCTAAGAGACTACTGAATATTTGGCTATCCGAGTTCATAAAACTCCAAATGGGTTGGGAATAGAGTTAATTCTGAATATGATATGAAACTCAGCATTGTTCACTGTGTTGTTTTATATCATGTTTATTATAGTATAATTTAATTCAAGTTACAAACACATTTAAAAAAGTGACTCTCAACTTGTGCGAGTGAATGTGATTGTGTGGCAGCAAGCCCTGCAAAGGCCTTGCTGTTGGAATTGACTCTGGTCACCACAGTCCTCAACCAGATTAAGCAAATTACATAATTAATTGATGGCAGACACTCATGGCTCTTTCCGACAACCACTTTCTAAAATCCTGAACAAAACCTTTTAGGTACACTTGTCCCGGCTGCAACACAAGGGAAAACTTCTGCAAAGCAACACTGTAACTTTGATATGAGGGTTTTACTTCCATGTAAATGGTATTTTGGTGATGAGTTCACAATTCACTATTGAGTTAAGTTTCTGATTCTACAATGTAAAAAATGTCAAGAAAAGTTGATTTTAGCATGATGTCTGCATATTTCTGTGTGTGTGTCTATGGAAGACTGAAATTGATTGTTAGATCTTAACATTACAATTTCTTTGTAAAATTATATGCTCTTTTTTTGCATTGTGTAGAGCTCCTGGACAATGACATCCTAACAAAGACAGAACATTTTTGAAGAGAGCTATCCATCCTCAATGCTACAGCCTAAATGCAGCAATAACTTCCAAAAAATTGCACTGTTCTTCACACAAGTTGCATTGTGTTTGCCATGCTCCAGGCCTATTGTTTTTGTCCATTTTAGTCCAGTACTTATCCCCATTTCCTTCAAAATCAGTTTGACCTAGAAATTGTTTAATTTAACCAGGATCTCTGCAGTCTGCTCGATTTAGTCATGGGGACAGGCATATTGCTTTGCAAATATTTTGCATGAGTAGTTTTTGAGATGCATAATTTATTTAAATATGCATGTTAACACACACACACACACTTTTAAGTGAAGATAGCTGACAGCTTGTCTGCCCTACCAGATCACATGCTAAATGATGAAGAGAAAGAAATGAATACACACAAACAACTAGATCTGTAAAAGTCACCCTGAAAAATCTGTCTGTCTGCAGTACATTTACTTCATATGACTCAATGTGTTTAGCTTCAAATTAAATATTATTTAAATTGTTCACTTGATTCAATCTCCTATTAATTTCACTCAACGCTTAATATACACTAGCTGTATTACCTGTCAAGGACAGGTAAGAGAATAAAGTTTAAAATATTTGGTATTTCTTACCCTATGTAAACCTTCATGGTTCCTTGTGTGCCTTTCCTTGGTACCCTTGCTTTTGAGCTTCTCTTGCACAGCACTCCCTCTTTTGAGTGCATTCCTATAAAGCCTGCTACTCAGACTCCTTAATTTCCGTACAACTTGCTCGTCACCTGTCTCTGAAGGTGACTCTCAGCATGCTTCCTATGCCTTTACACCTCTTCATCTGTCTCAATCTCTCTTGCCAGGCAATTCTTTTTTGAATGTGTCACCAAAGTCAAACTAACCAATCATAATGCTTGGAGGGACATTTTACACACACTGTAGTGTTTTATTATATAGTAGATAGATTACATAAAATACTGTAATAACTTGATTCTATATTATTGATTTTTTTATACACTATATTAATCATTTTGGTGCATGATATTTGGGGATCAGAGTGCAGGGTCAGCCATTGTACAGCACCCCTGAAGGAATGTTCAGGTTAAGAGCCTTGCTCAAGGGCCCAACAGATTAGGATCCCTTCTGGCAGTAACGGGACTTGAACCAGCAACCTTCCACATTACTAGCGCACACCCTTAGCCTCAGAGCCGCCACCACCATGCTGTACAGTACAATCAGATTCATTATATGTAAAAATCTTAATTTAACTGATTCCCTGTGGTATCACTGAAGTGTAATTTACATGGAAGTACTGTATTGACCATTCCATACTGATTTATTTTTCAAATCTAGCCGAGGAACACGTGGACAATAAAGTTAAATCACATCAATGACATTTCGACTACTACTTCATATTCCAAATCATCAAACTGGCATTTAACTTCTAAAGCTGTCATCAATAATTGTTCCACAGCAACCAGACAGACCACCCATCCTTTACAAAGTGGATGTGGCATTGTGCAGCTCTCCTAAGGTCTCTGGTTCTTAGTCTTTTCATCATTCCCGGGTAGCAGTGTTATACAGTAGTTCAAACCTTGCCTTATAACTCGCCTATTCTAATCTTTAATATCAAAAGCAATTCTGTTCATTTTATTTTCTGACCTTTCAGCATCCAAGTTCGTAATATTCTAATGTGTGGTTTATTAAATATTCGATCAACCTACTCCTGTTTGAAACATTTAGGTTAACAAATATACTATCTAGTTTGCCGCTCTGAACAAAATTTGACTGTGTCGTCCGTGGAAGGCGCTATGCAAAACAAAAACTGACCAGTTAACCCAACACCAGACTCCCCCTGCGCCGTCATTTGCCGAATGGAACCACGCCTGCCAGTAAACGAAAATATTTGACACTTTATTTTTTTCCAAAGCAGGCTTCAAAATATTATTTTCAAACTATTATTTATTACTTATTCTAGGTTTGATCATCGCGGCATGAACATCAGTAAAATAAGTAAAAATTGTAATTGCTTCTTAGGGAGACACCTCTGAAAAGCTGCAAGTGTACGAGCCGCTCTCTCACACTTGACGATATCAGCCTGTTGATTCTGCCTTGAATAATGCGGTGCAGCAGGCGAACAGAGGCCTCAGTATTTGTGCAGTGACGACGAGCCCGCGGAGGCGCAGCGCTGGAACTGCCCTTTTTAATAAACAGTTAGCAGGTTCCCCCCTCTCGCTCTTCCCTCCTCCTCTTCACGCCGGGATTTGTGTATGGAGTGGAGTGAGTTTCAACGTCACGACTCATTCGAAGCCGCGCCGTTCAGTCTCTCCATTTCGGATACCCACCCGCGGCAAGTGAGCGGCACAGCGGGGGAGAGAGGCAGCGGCATCCCGAGCGACACACACACGGCACTCGCGTTGGGAAAACTTCAATCTCAAAAAGGCAGAAGAATCCCACCCTCTCCCCCACCCCTGACAACGTGCCGCGAAGAGAGTGAGTGCCTCCTCATCTCCTTACTACCTTTTAGTAGTGGAAAGATTTTGCATTGTTCGGTGCGGACGGGGCTTTCATGTGAGAAGCGTGAAGCCGAACGGGGCTCGATGGGCGCCTTCTTGTCATTCCACGGGGCTATTCAAAGTGCGCAGTGCGCTTTAAAGAAGCGCCATGTTGGGGAGATAATTTTTCTTTCTTTCATATTTTTTTAATCTGGTCTCTGCTGTTTTTTGAATATCTTCGCGGCTGATACACATCCAGACACGCTACTTGTCAGCACGGAGAATATCGAGAAAGTTATTTGAGGTTTGTGTAAAAGCGGATAAAGTTTGTTATAGAGCAGGATAGTTTATTAAAAAAAAAAAGTAAAACATGTGACCGTTAGTCAGGGTGCATTGAGGTCACGGGGTTGTCTCATTTGGTAGTGAATTCCGGGCGGCCTAACCTGGCCTAACCTCTAGTAAATTCGCTAGGAGTTGTGCCGGCCGGGTGCCAGGGCAGCGCCCAAACCGAAGCTCGGCAGTGGGGTGTACTGACTCATCATCTCCGCTCCCTCGTGCCGCGCAGGACGCCAGACACGAGACAGACGGCACAGGAATGCGATTGTCGCTGTTAATGGGACGTGCCATACAGATATACTGTATTTCAAGATGTCCACATTAGGCGAATGTGTCCAAAAACATATTACACAGCTTTATTCCAAATAAAAAAACTGCTTGTTATGCCAACATCGCAGACCACACCCCGCATTAATCCGCACATCAGCGCAGTGTCTGCCATAGTGCTGACAAGCAAGTGACATAGTCGTTAGAGTGCCATGAGCAGGAAGAGCCCTTCACTTAGAACAGGGTAGAATATGGCTAGGGCAGAATCTTAACTGGAGGTACCTCTGTACCGGTGGAGGGTCCAATCCTAATAGACTGAGACAGATCACTTATAGAACGGATTTAAACAAGCCTTCATTTGAAACATACCGGAGCAGGACTTGATCAGCGAATAAGTGTAAGGAGAGGGCTGTGTGATGCTTAAGTGGAGGCACATCACTTCCAGAACATTATTTAACCTGAAAGCAAAATATTCCTTACCCCCATGCAGACCTCTTAAAGTATTATGCAGGTGTTTTGTAATATTTCAAATTACAATTGTCATGACTGGTGGCCTAAAATGCACATAATCTTTTTTTTTTATGCTGACAATATACTGTAAATTAACATTTTATTCGTCTTCATTATGTTTTATGCAATAATGTAATTGTGGCTTTTATATATAGTATGTTTGAGATAACTGGACTATACAGTAAACAGCTGAAAGTATTTTATACCTCTGAAGCGAATGTTTTTAGTATTTATTGTTGCTGCTTTTCTTCATAGTTTGAAAAGATATGAGGCAGTAGGTGTTCATTTATTTCATTCACTCCCATCTTTCATTTCAGCTGATATGATGCATCATTTATTTCCAAGTGCATTCCTGACACATGCTGACAGACGAAGTTGTTGCATCTTATGAAACAGTGGCTTTCAAGTTCAGTCTAGGGCCCTTATGGGGTTTTGGATGTTTGTTCCAACCACTTCTTCAGTCAGTCAGGCCTTGTTACCTTTTAGTTCTCATTGTTTAATTAGCTTTTTATTTTCCATTCATAACAGCAAAGTAGTGTGAAATTAACACTTAACCTGAAATTATGGCTTGTTTGTATTTTTCTGTATCTTTAAATGCTTTGTTTTTTTTTTTAATTCATTTTTTCTATAACATTTACTTTCTTAGTCGTAACTGAATACCAACAATTAGTAATGAGCAGAGAAGACACCAGCACAAATGACTGTAAAAGGAGCAACTAAGTCAGCGTTATGCACTTGTGTGTTCATTAATAAATAAATGGCTAGATAACCAGAACATTTAAAAAATATTTAAATCGGGTTTGGAAGAATAAACATGGTACTTGTGTACTAAATGGACAGATAAAAAGGTCATGGCACCAAATTGCAGAGGGGAGGTTGCATAAGGTTTACCCCTACCCATTCTAGTGTAGGGCTCCGTGGAGTCCGTTTAGTACACAAGTACCATAAATTCTTACACATTTAACACGTAAATTCTCACTTCATTCAGTAATAATATATCATAAGCAGTTAGTAATTTATTGATGAATGCAAAAAGCTTAGAAGCTGAGAATTCACCCTTACTTAAAGTAGGAGCCCAATTATCGGATAAAATCGTTTGAGATGAAAACCTGCAGCCACAGCAGACCCCCTGCCTGGACCGAACTTGAGAAAGACTGTCCTAAAATGTAGTTGGATTTGAAGCCATCACTGCTGTTGGGAAAATCTTCTTGTTTATTTATGCTTCATGTATTTTTTTTTTCCTTTTGTTAGTTACATTAGCTTTTCAGTAACTCATCACACTGAATCAAGAGAATGTGAAGATCTTTAAAAGTTTACAATCGACTGTATAACTAATAACAATAGTTTGTATGCTTTGGAAGGCCTGTAGATTTTCCCATTTTAATTTTTGGTACTTGTGTTTTTGGCTAAAAAATTCTTTAAGTATATTTAATTTATCAGTGTTAATTACTATAGACCACCCATCCATTTTCTGAAACGGGTTATTTGGTATAAATGCTTTCCTGTTTACCTTTTCCACACTGGAGCGATGGTTGTTTGATTTATTTGTTCTAGGTTAATAGCATAAAGTAGTTCACTTTGCCATTCTTTGGTCATTGTCTTAAAAAGATCACTGCTGTGCATTATAAAACCAATCTAGTAACTATATTTCCATTTTTTTGTTGCACAGCTCATAAAGTCCAAACCCCACCCAAACAAATACGGCATTTTCCACCATGAGTAACTGTTGTAGGGTAAAGCTGTTGTGAGCTCACCCCTTTTTTCCTGACATCCAAGAACAGTGCTGCCTGTTGGAGCTGATACCTGTGCAAAGCTTTACAGGTACAGCAAGTTCAAGGTTTACCACCTTTTCTTTTTTTTTCTGTTCAGCCGTGGTACATAAAACATGTAACATCAGGCAGACAAGTCTCTCTTTTGTTTATCCCTTATATCCCTGGGGGGCTGTCAAAAGACAGGACCTGTTAAAGTCCATTTCGACACTCTGTATGTGAGTTTGGGCTATACAAAAAAAAATGTATTGTAATATCTAAATATGAACATACAATGTACAAATGAATCGAAACTAATGTTCAAATTATGTCTTAATAAATATTGCTTGAAGGTAGCAAGTTTTCAATGGTTGTTGTAGGCACATTTAAGCCAATACATTTTATTTCATCTGTTTTGTCATACCTGTTGTATGTCATCACTGAGTCACTTAAGTCTATTCTCTTAAAGTTTGATTTTTCTCCTCGTGTTTTAAATCTTGATGATTTTTTGCTTGACCTTTTTTTTTTTTTTGGCTTATTTTTTTCTGTGAAATTTTGCCAGTTTATTGGGAATGTCTTCACTTACTGCCTGGTTTAGGTTTTTCATGCAGTTTATTGCTTGCATCCTTTTGTCCACCTATGATCTGAGTCATATCATCAACTCTCTCTTTGTCCCTCTCTCTCTTTGTAACACACTGTTACTAATTCTCATCTAACTTTTCCCATATCCTTAAACTTCTTAGATCTGTAACCTGTGGGATACTGTAGATTATATGCATAGTGTGTAGAAATGGTGCAGGTGAACAACAGCAGGCCAGTGTAGTTTATGGATTTGTGTTTTGTCCTCTTCATGTGCTTTAAAGGATGTGGATGTGAGTAGCATGTATGTACTGTGCCAATTGGTAAAGTGGTATGCATAAATATTGCATGGTATTGGTTAGCTGTAAATGACTAGAAGATCCATAAAATATCATATAGCATAGAATAATGTGATCATCAAAAATGATCTATACTCAGCAGTTTCCATTATTCAATTCTGTTTGCAATATGATACGTTTTAGTTTGGTTGTTTTTTCAAATCTTGTTAATATCATACTCTTACAGTTCTGCTGTGCAAATATTTGTCTAACTAACTTAGTGCTGTTCAGGGTCACAAGGTGCCCGAGTCTATCCTAGCAGGAAGGCAGTGGATGAACCATCTTTCGAAAGTTTACCAACCAATCACACAGTCTACTCACACACCAACCTACACTTACACAGTACCCATTTAAAGCCACAAGTAAACCTTATTTGCACATCCTTGGTGATGTGTTGGAAAACTGAGTGTATGTAAGGGAGAATCCATTCAAAAAGAAAGATAACTCTTGCTAATTTAATACATATGTTAGGCAGTGGAACCAACCAGAACCACGACGAGTTGAAATAAAGATCCTTTAAGTGTGTGCTTGTGTTTCTGGTCAGAAAAGAAACACAGCAAATATATTAGCGTAATTAAGTCTAATTGTCTGGTTGTTCGGTTTTTAAGAAACTGATCACTGAAATAAAGTTCATATACAGTGTTTAAGCAAATGTATGAAGAACGTTTTACCTGCAGTTAACAAAAGGAAGGTGTATTTGCAATTGTAATGGAAATGTCAGTCAGTCATTTAATGGAAATATTACCACAAAATCTATATTTAACACTGTTTAAAGTATCAGATTATGTTTATAGCCATGAAGAAATTCAAATACTGAAGAGTGAGTTGAAATTTTATTATTTAACAAATTGCTTTTTGAAAGTTAATTGGTAACATTAATTTTCCTGTTTTGCTTTAATGACTGAGCTTTCATTTGATTGCACAAAAGGAGTTCTAGAGAATTCCCAGAGCTAACCTAAATTAATATTCTTTCATAGTATGTAGGCTCTGGAGAATGGCTATTTTAGAAGAGATGTGGAAAAGCTTTTAACTGAGTATTATGTCCCTGTAAACATTTATTAATTGCAATTAGTCATAAGCATAAATTCCTTAGTGAGCTTCAGTGAGTATGGCAGTGTTAGTTTAAGTGCTCAGTACTCATTCTTTAAAAATCTCCCAAGAGATACAATAGAGCTATCAATCTTTTCTGCCTGTCAATCATTACCAAGTGGTGTTATGTTCCAAGCATTTCTGGTAACCTTTGATGTTTGTATCTTTAAACAAATAAGGCTTCTCAGTTCTCTAAGGATTGCAGCAATAGTCATTTGATAAAATCTGATGTAAAATATATATATATCTGCAAATTTAGTGCTATCCATTCATCCATTTTTTAAACCTGTTTTATTTGGTAAATGGCTGCAGAAAACTAAATAATGTTCCATTACTTTCAGGCCAAAAGAATAGGTACCAACCCTGGGTAAGATCATAGAGTATCACAGAGAGAACCTATATATACACACACCATGATCACTCATGCCTGAAAATGAGGAATACCCATCCATCCATCCATTATCCAATCCGCTATATTCTAACTACAGGGTCACGGGAGTCTGTCCCAGCCAACACAGGGCGCAAGGTAGGAAACAAACTAGGGACAATTTTAGAATCGCCAATGCACCTAACCTGCATGTCTTTGGACAGTGGGGGAAACTGGAGCACCTGGAGGAAACCCACGCAGACACAGGGACATGCAAACTCTACAGAACCCGGGTCTCCTAACTGTGAGGCAGCAGCGCTACCACTGCGCCACCGTGCCACCCATGAGGAATACCTGATTATCTTAATAATAATATCTTTGGTATGTGTGAGAACTTTCTAGTGAACACAGATAGATCAAACAACCATTCAGATAGTGGCCGAGCTTGGAATCTAAGCCAGGTCATCTCATTTGTGAGGCAGCTTTACATAGGATTGCACCGTTGTAACACATTATCTGATTATACAACTAATAGCTTCTGTGCTAAGCTATAGGATGTATTGTGTTTATTGTAGTGAATTGTGAAACATAATGATCGGAAAGTATTCAATTATTGCACAATATAACCATTTGTCATCAGAACATAGCATTTTTTTTTTTTTATTTACGTTCATATTAAATAATGTGTTGCTTTATTAAACATTCATGATACCTCTTTTCTATCATTAAAGGAAATAATGAAAGTTAATTTAAATTAAAAAAGGTATGTTGTTCGTGTTCCTTTCCTGATATTGTAGCTTTAGTAGCTGTTTTTTTTTTTTTTCTGCTAGTGAAAATAAATTCCCATTAGTTTGAGCCCCAACAATAAGACTACTCTATGGTTCTGATCACTTGGTTTCAGACTGCTGGTCTGCACAGAATTATTTTGCTTATTAATTTGAACGGTTTTTGTAGTAGCAAGGATACAATTGCTGTTGCTGTGGAAAAGTATAGTTCATAATGAAGTCAGTCAAATTTCTAAGTGTAACCCAAATTGAAAAAGTCTGAAAACTACTAACACAGCAATTTTACTTGACACATAATGAGGTTTTTTCAAAGAACAGACCACCTGCCAAAAGTGACATTTCTTGTTGAAAAACTTTATTTTATACCAATGACTAGAAACAGTATGTCTTGTGTCAGACTGTTGTAGCCTGTTGGACTATTTTGACACGTGTTCCTTTATTATGTTACTCAAAGTTACGTTAGAAAAAGTCAGTTAAAAGGTTTATATGACATTGTGTTAATAGCACACCCATTAGACACATGGACATTTATGATAATGTGAGATATACACCAACTATAAGTTAATACAATATCAATAATAATCCTCTCTCTTACTTGGCATTTGCCAGTGTTGACGAATTATATTCTGTCATCATTCATCTAAGTTCAAACATGCTTGTAGTTTAGTGCCCCATAGTTAATTAGTCAGCTTTCATTTGTGTATAGAACTTTGACTCTGTCAGCCCCATATGGGTGAATTATTCCTAACTCAGTTTTTTTTTCCATGTGCCAAACACTCAAGGACAAAGTCTGTCCTAATCTAGGATAGTGTTAACAAAATTGATAGAGCAAAGGTTCATAAAACTGTTTCTAAAGGCAAATCCAGAGTTTATATTGAGCAAGCAAGAATCTGAATTTGTAGAAAATAAATCTTTTAAGTAGTCTATACAAAAAATAAACCTCTGGCAGACATAGCCAAGTGCCTTGCACATCTACTACTTGTAGTCTGATTTAACATGAAGTTGTCATATGCTGAGATTTGGGCGCTGGAGTTAGAAAGTGGTGTTTTGGTGGTGCTTGCTTAGTCATACATGGCAGTGCTTGAAGTGGGGCGGTCCAGTGGCACTCAATACTTCATGGGGATCTCCCTCTCCCTTCAATATCAGAATTGTGAAGTTCTATTTCAAGCGCTGCTTGCAGGCATATTGTACTCTTATACTGTAAGCTTACAATACCAATCAACACTCTGTGTTAAGCACTTTTTGCATTGTCATTTGCATGCATGATAAGAAAAGGCAAAATATGTGCTATAGCTAAACCATGACAAAACAACAAAGTACATTTTTTTTTTTCTTATAACACTCACAAGATGTTTTTTTAAGTCAGAAAATTTTAGAAAGAGAACAACTAAAGACACCATGTTTGAGTGAGTAAAAGTAATTAGTAACTTTGTTTTCTGTTGATAAACATTAAATTAATTTTATGAGGCAGATCTAATTTTAGAATTCATGCCAATACAGCACGATGATTTGAAGCACTTTTAAATGAACCTGAAGCAAATCACCTTTGAATCATTGTAATATTACAGGATACTGCTATGTGTGCTAAGTTGCAGCAATCTGTGAGACAACACAGTTGTGTCCAGAACTAAAATGCCTAAGCACCATTCCCCCACTACCTTGTACTAATGCTTTTTGCAGTACAGTGGAACCTCGGGTCACGACCGTAATTCGTTCCAAAACTCTAGTTGCAACCCAATTTGGTCGTGACCCGAACTGATTTCCCCCATTGGATTGTCTGTAAATACAATTAATCCATTCCAGATCGTACGAACTGTATGTAAATATTTTTTTTTTAATGATTTTTAAGCACAAAAGTAGTTAAGTATACTATAGAATGCACAGTGTAATAGTAAACTAGATGTAAAAACATTGAATAACACTGAGAAAACCTTGACCAGAGAAAACTTAACATTGCAAGAGTCCACACTACAGCCTTATGAACCACTCGCTGTAAACACTTTTTTTTAAGCAAAGGGAAAAAAATGAAAATTTGAAAAATCCTTAATTTATACAAAAACTGACCATAAACAACCAAGAAAACTAACCTTGCATGAGTCGAATTCTGGCATGAAGGAAGTGAGGAGGAAGAACTAGCCACTTGTAGAAGGATAGTTTTGCAGCAAATCGCCATGAATCTTTCTGGCTTTCTCACATAACATCGCCTCGCTTACGCTATCCCCTGCAAATTGCTTCTCGTTCAACCACACTAGTAACAGTTTGTCCACCTCTTCCAGCACTTCAGGCCTCTGCTTGGTTAACACTGTAACTCCTTTTGCAACATCAGCTGCTTTAATGGCCTCTTTCTGCTTTAGAATAGTCGAAATCGTAGATTTTGACTTCTTGTACTCGGCGGCTAGATCAGTAACATGAACACCACGCTCATACTTTTCAATATCTTTCTTTAATTCGATTTCAGTTTTCTTCAAACCTTTCTTCTCACCAACACTACCACTCTTCACTTGCTTAGAGGCCATGGTAAATTGCAAAATTAATGCAAAAGCATGCAAAATAGAGCACAAAGAGTTCACTGCGAATGCACGCATGTCTGACCGAGAACAATGTACAGGGAGAGACTGAACACATGCGGAAATCATCGGCACGTACGAACCGGAAGGGAAACTGGCTTGTTAGTCACCCACCCGAGTGTGTGGTCGTGAACAGATGCAAAGTTTGAACTTTTTGGTTGTAACCCGATTTGTACATGTTCTGAGATGTTCGTGATCCGAGGTTCCACTGTACATGGGTAGAGTAGCTAATAATTCATAATCCACAAGCATGTCTTTAACCACAAAAAAACCAATGGTATTGAAAATCATTGATGTTTTGGAATGACAGTGTGAACTTTTTTTTGTATCTATTTTGGTGTTTCCTTTGAGACGAAAAAATGTGAAACTAAAATCATTTGTTTTGTTAGGAATTTAGAGTGCAGTATTGCTGTTTTGTTTGCAGCATTGTTATTCAGTAAACAAGCTATTACTGAGGTGAATCCATGAGATCATTACAGAGAGGACTTCAGTTTGCACCAATTCGCCTTAGTGCACAGAGATAAGCATGTCCCAACTAACATTTTCCATTATTGTAAAATTTGTTATTCCCTCATAGATTTTGCTAAAGAAAAGTTGTGAAGTTACAAGCAAGTTAAAGTCTGTACTGGTAGTATTTGAGTTTATATGTTGCTCCAGGCTACTCGGGCTACATTTAGACTGCAGTGAAAAATGACTTGCTTCTTATTTTTGGTTTTGTATCCATTTTATTTTTTGTTTTTGTTCTCTCTTGAAATTAATGTTCCAAGGGATTCAAATCTACTGTGTACCAATATCTATCCTGAAATTCCAAAATTATTACAAATGAATTCATAACATAGATGTGAACTTATAGACAACCATGATAACCTGCTAAATGCTGACTACTGTCACACTGAGTTCAATTTGTTTACAGTTCATGATAGCATCAAGCAGAAGGTAAGCTCCATTCTTTATTTGCTCCAGTATGCTAAATGAAAGAAAAAATGCACTCACAGCATCACTGTGCAGAAGGCACAGTACATATTTCATTTATTACATAAGCATGTATTTATTGATGTGAAAGGAAACCCCAACATGGACGTTGAGAACATGCAAACTTCACACAGTGACTGTGCTTGAAATCTGAATGCATGAGTGCTGCCTGGTCTGTAACAAATTTGCAAGTATGCATGAAAGAACAAAAGATAATGCTACAGTTGCCTTTAAAGCACATGGATGCAACACTATATTAGACCATTGTACATTACCACTATAAGAACAATTAAGTTCTTAAAAAAGAATGTCACAATCTTTGAAAAACAACCACTTGCAGTATATTTTAGCTGCTTAAGTACAAGATTTTATTTTGTTATTGCTATCAAGTAGAATTAATCAGTGTATTTTTATTCACAACAGTAAATGTGATCTTGCAACCGTATTGTATATACTTTATCCATTTCGAATATTATATAGTAACATTTTTATGAAGCGCTGAATATAAATACAACATCCGAACGAGCATGTTAAAATAATTACCTTACTGTAAATCACATTATTAAAGAGTGATGCATAAAATATTTTATGAAGAGGATGGAATTTTGTTGTGTACATTTTCAGGAAATATTTATTTCCAGTATTGCTACCATCTACCGTGTATTTTTATGGTTTTATCTTTTATTTATTATAATTATTGTTTTTATTTTCTACAAAAGGAAAAAAAAGCCTGAAAATGTTTACATCGTGATAACATGTGACAGAATAACAACTGTTAAAACCAGTAAAAGTCTAAACAATCTTTAAGTTAAATTCTGTTATTTATGAAAAGTTTGTTGAGCTTCAAATGAGGTTTGAACACAAGTATTTACTGGTAGTATGCCATTTTAGCCTTTCACTGTTCCACCTGGTGGTTTTTCAAGCCAGAGCATTCACATTATTGTATATTTTTTAAAATGGTACAATTGTGGTAGATGTTGATTATATGGACTTAAAAATTGATATTGTGATTATTTAAGCAATGCAATATTCGATTTAAATGTTCTCAAAACTCTTAAAGACTGAAGATCAGACACCTTATAAAAGCATTTATATATGTATATGTGTGTGTATATATATGTATGTATGTGTGTGTGTGTGTGTGTGTGTGTGTGTGTGTGTGTGTATATATATATATCTATCTCTTTATATTATATATAATATATATATCTATCTATCTCTTTATATTATATATAATATATATATATATATATATATCTATCTATCTATCTCTTTATATCTATCTCTTTATATTATATATAATATATATATATATATATTTAATATAAAGATATATATATATATTTAATATAAAGATATAGATCTTTTTTTTTTCTCACAATGATATAATGAAATATTAGCAAAGGAAACATTTGAATTTAACAATTTAATGAGTAGCTATGCCTCAAGGAAACATCTCAACATGGTTTTTTCAACATTTTTTGTTTTATATCTCCTGTACTTATTTTCGAGTTTCGATTTTATGCTTTGTTGATGTCTTTGTCTGCCAGTCAGTAAACGTTATTCTCTCTCCCATATGACTGCTTTTATATAAGGAAAAGACAAAAGTATTGATTCATTGCTGTGCAAATCACAGATTATAATACATGTGCATGTGTGTATTTTATGATTTTTTTTTTTATGATTTATATCATTTGTAATGGTTCTCTGGATAGAGAGTCATAGAATAGACCACAGAGACCATTTTTTGCTTATTTTTAAAATTATAAAGTAATCTATTTTTAAGATGGGTGACTTTTATTTGTATGTGTGGTCTAAAATAAGCTGTGAAACAAAACAGTTAAACTATTTTATTAAACAGTTACGCAGTTTTGATAGATCAAGTTAAAAAAGTTACCAAACCATAACTTTAAATCATTCAAGACAGACTTTCATTGTCATTAGGAATCTCAATTCACCTGCTAAACAGAAATAAAAGTCAAAATGAAAATAAAATGGCTGGTAATGCATTTTACTGATATCTGATACACGAAAATTGAAGAAAAAAAAAAAAAACACTGCTGTTTTTATTTCTGCTTGTACAGTTTCAGTAGTGGGCAGTGCGTGAAATGAGGTTTTACATGATGCAAGGTTGTCTCACTTCTGTGATGTGACACCGGTTAGTGTAGTTATTTAACCACTGACAAAGTACAAATATTTTGTTTGTGCAACTTAAGTAGGAACAGCAAACATTTTATGAACTCTACTTGGCAGGGACCTGTTGCACGGATGCAGAAGAGCACATTCCAGGCATTGCATGTGTCTGGATGGCCTGTTCTTAATACATCTCTGGATACCAAACCATTTGCAAACAGCACCACTAATTTTATGTTGAAAACTCTTCCTTTTCTGATCCTTGCTTTTTTTCCATGCTCGTCACCGACAGGAAAATTTTATCTTATGGTAAAAATATTGATGCTAAAAAAAGTGATATGTTAAGGCAATTATGTCAATTTATTTATAGTAGAGAGAGAAGAGGTTGGATGATATGGAGATGGTGAATTAGCAAGGAGGAAGTAAAGACAGCTTTGAAGAGGATGAAAAATGGAAAGGCCGTTGGTCCAGATGATATACCTATGGAAGCATGAAGGTGTTTGGGAGAGATCGCAGTGGAGTTTTTAACCAGATTGTTTTTTGGAATCTTGGAAAGTGAGACAATGCCTGAGGAGTCGAGAAGAAGTGTACTGGTGCCGATATTTAAGAATAAGGGGGATGTGCAGGACTGCAGTAACTACAGGGGAATAAAATTGATGAGCCACAGCATGAAGTTATGGGAAAGAGTAGTGGAAGCTAGGTTAAGAAGTGAGGTGATGATTAGTGAGCAGCAGTATGGTTTCATGCCAAGAAAGAGCACCACAGATGCAATGTTTGCTCTGAGGATGTTGATTGAGAAGTTTAGAGAAGGCCAGAAGGAGTTGCATTATGTCTTTGTGGACCTGGAGAAAGCATATGACAGGGTGATTTGAGAGGAGCTGTGGTATTGTATGAGGAAGTCGGGAGTGGCAGAGAAGTACGTAAAAGTTGTACAGGATATGTACGAGGGAAGTGTGACAGTGGTGAGGTCTGCGGTAGGAGCGGCGGATGCATTCAAGGTGGAGGTGGGATTACATCGGGGATTAGCTCTGAGCCCTTTCTTATTTGCAGTGGTGGACAGGTTGACAGACGAGATTAGACAGGAGTCCCCGTTGACTATGATGTTTGCTGATGACATTGTGATCTGTAGTGATAGTAGGGAGCAGGTTGAGGAGACCCTGGAGAGGTGGAGACATGCTCTAGTGAGGAGAGGAATAAAGGTCAGTAGGAACAAGACAGAATACATGTGTGTTAATGAGAGGGAGGTCAGTGGAATGGTGAGGATGCAGGGAGTAGAGTTGATGAAGGTGGATGAGTTTAAATACTTGGGATCAACCGTACAGAGTAATGGGGATTGTGGAAGAGAGGTGAAAAAGCGAGTGTAGGCAAGGTGGAATGGGTGGAGAAGAGTGTCAAGAGTAATTTGTGACAGATGGATATCAGCAAGAGTGAAAGGGAAGGTCTACAGGACAGTAGTGAGACCAGCTATGTTATATGGGTTGGAGACGGTGGCACTGACCAGAAAGCAGGAGACAGAGCTGGAGGTGGCAGAGTTAAAGATGCTAAGATTTGCACTGGGTGTGACGAGGATGGATAGGATTAGAAATGAGTACATTAGAGGGTCAGCTCAAGTTGGACGGTTGGGAGACAAAGTCAGAGAGGCGATATTGCTTTGGTTTGGACATGTGCAGAGGAGAGATGCTGGGTATATTGGGAGAAGGATGCTAAGGATAGAGCTGCCAGGGAAGAGGAAAAGAGGAAGGCCTAAATGAAGGTTTATGGATGTGGTGAGAGTGGACATGCAGGTGATGGGTGAAACAGAACAAGATGCAGAGGACAGAAACGGGAGCAGCCGAAAGAAGAAGACGACTTTAGGAGGATAACCCTCTGAATATAAAGACTTTCAGTTAAGTAACAGAGTTGGTGTATGTTTATTTTGTAGTCAGTAATGCTTCCTGTTCTGATATATGGTCAATATGTTTATTACTTCTTTTAAATAGTCAAGTAAACATGGAACCTTCTGTATCTTCTATTCATAAAGAGCTGCAGGTTGAGAACTTGCATGAGAAATCTTTGGCATAACTGCACATTATTATTGTGCACTGAATGTGGGACTTGCCAAACCATGTCTGCATTTTGCCTAAATGGCCTGCTCAGAAGGGGAGGAAAATAATCTGCTGGAAGCAAAACTCCAGGATCTGAGACAAAAGAAACAACACCAAAAATTGATATAAGCAATTTTACAAAATGGGCACATGAATACGCAGAGACAACATCCTTGAAAGAGTCATTTGAACACCTTACAAGAAATCATAAAAACAATATAAGGAGGATTCAGAAAAAGAAGCATTGTGAATTTTGTGTCATTCAGCAAAAAAATGAAGAATGTCTGAATAAATGGAAATTGGGCAGGAGAGATTAAAAAAGTGATATGATTGGTGTAAACAATTATTTGTTTGAAAATCCATCCATCCATTATCCAAACCGCTATATCCAAACTACAGGGTCATGGGGGTCTGCTGAAGCCAATCCCACCGCAGGGCACACACAAACACATACACCAAGTACACATTAGGGACAATTTAGAATCGCCAATGCACCTAATGTGCATGTCTTTGGTCTGTGTGAGGAAACTGGAGTACCCAGAGGAAACTCATGCAGACAGAGAGAACATGCAAACTCCACACAGGGAGGACCCGGGACGCAAACCCGGGTCTCCTAACTGCAAGGCAGCAGTACTACCCACTGCACCACCATGCTGCCCTGTTTGAAAATTCTTGCTTTAAAGTACTAGATAAGATGATTACTAGGTGGTGTCAGCCATTTCAACACATGTAATCGATCATGGTCAAGTATAGTGACAGACTGATGTACTGTAGATCAGAGTTTAAAGGTTTGCTGCAGACTAGCAAGTACATTTTGTCCTAGCCTTTGGAGACGGTATGTTGTTGTTTCTAGACTTAAAAACCTATAAAATCTAAAATACTGATGTTAAAACACAAATTGTTTTACTGGCCATTTTGCCATATGTTTATTTTCTTAGAATTATAGGCAGTACAGTGTTGGTTAATCTTGGAAAATAATGAACAATTCTGGAACTGGAAAATGATGTATATGATCCTTGGAATACTGAAGCTATTCAAGTAGTTACTTGGTTGAAACAACTTAAGAATGTATTGTTTTTCTGCATAGGAAGAAGCTGCTTTGGAGTTTTGTCAGTGTGGTGTTTTTACCATCTACAAGACTAAATAAAAACTCTTGCAATGTTCTTATGTGAGACAGTTAATTTTTGTTTTATTCATTGTCTTACTGATATTTTGTGTATTTCTGAGCTGGAATCACACAATACAGTGTCAGTTTAATGTCTTAACTAAAATATGTCTGTCTTTATGTACTGGTACGTACAATACAGTATGTCCATTCTTTCCAATATATACTGTATGCTACAGATACCTTCTGTTATGGTCATATTATATACACAAGAATGCCTATTGTTACCATAGCATAATGCACAGGATCATTGACTGGCAATTCCATTTTTATGGTTGCAAGCTCAGGTTAAAGTTACCATCCCATGTTTATATATTTCTCATGGAAAATGTTGGCAGTAAATAAACATTAGATGGCATGTCATGCAGTATATAGGCAGAAGCAAATTACCTGTTGGGACAGAGATATAAGCTTGTTACATGCTATTTTGGTGCTTCTTTAGTGATAAGAAAGTGACAAAAATGACTTCTTTCATTGGTCATCACAAGAGATCTGCATTTGAAATTGTCTAGTGTAAAGCACAATCGAATATTAGACTAAAGATGCTATATATTCCTCTGTTAAATTGCATAGCTTAATGCAGTATTGAAGGAAATACTACTGAGAGTTGTTACATTAAATATTTAAATGGCTAGGTAAACAGGGATTGTGATTGCCATTAGGCCTTACGTCAGCTCTTGAGGATGAAAATTCAAATGTCCTGCACTCTACAACCATCCTACAGCACATTCTGTCATGACAGTAAGTGTTTATCAAAGCTCTTCATATGCAAGAGCGCTAGGATGTTAATGTATAAAGTGAAGGCAATTACTGAGAGGTTAGTCTCATCATAGGATTTTGATGCATTAGATTGGGAAGTTTTAAAATAATTAGCAAAATAGAAATGTGAAACTGAAAACCAATAATTTTAAAATATTCATCTGGTTAAGTTAGTATTTTTGGTAAACCTCCTATGGCAAGTAAAATTAACCCCTTTATTTAGGTCTGTACTAACTTTGCATTTTTCTGTCAGAAAAATATTTATCCTTTGCTTATTGCAAAACTGTCTACGAATAGCAGACTAGATGGGGAATAAGGAGGGACTCAGCAAGTTTTGTAGCCTTGTCACGGATATTCGCTGGGATACTTGGACTTCAGTTTTCTTCATTTTTAGCCCCCAAGGTGGTGTTCAGGAACTGTATCCTTTAAGTGATTTCATTGAGGAAACGTGTTAAATGTTCATTAACTGTGCTTTGCCGGCGTAAACACAAAGGTATTTAAGATGTATTTGTCTGTGAACAAGGAGTACACAATATGCCAGTTGATTTACTTTACTTGATGAATTTCTTGGAGTACTGATTTCATAGAAGTTGTTTTACCAAAATGCATAAAATTAGGTGAAAACATGTGAATACGTTTTAAACATGCAAATCTGTACTTGTTAAAGGAAACTGGGAATTGTGATTTTTCTTTTCTATTACAAGTGTCCCAAAACTAATTGTCTTTGTGTATGAGGGTGTATGTGGACTCTACATAGTAAATGAGCTTGTCCTTTTAATATATTACTGAGTGCTATGTAGTTCAGCCTAATTGAGTAGATACAAACAGTAAGGTTTTCCTACTGTCCTACAGTCAACCTCGACAAGCTTCCTAGTCCCTGCTAGGAACATGGTTTGAACTGGCAGGGATGCCTTATTTGGTATGATTTCACTCACTTTCAATCCAGAAAGTCCTAGTCTCATCAGATGGCAAGAATTTTTGATACGTAATCCGCATCACTTTTTCCACATTTTGTTATGTTACAGCATTATTCCAAAATGGATTAAATTCATTTTTTCCTCAGAATTCTACACACAACGCCCCATAATGACAACTTGAAAAAAGTTTACTTGAGGTTTTTGCAAATTTATTAAAAATAAAAAAACTGAGAAAGCACATGTACATAAGTATTCACAGCCTTTGCTCAATACTTTGTTGATTCAATGTCTCAAGCACTTGTTTTCATAGCTGTGGCTTGTGAGAGCTGTGGTAAGTGCAACATTTTGTTCCCATTAGCATTTGAGCTACTGTATATCTATACTAATAAAAGGCAAAGCCCTCACTGACTCACTCATCACTAATTCTCCAACTTCCCATGTAGGTAGAAGGCTAAAATTTGGCAGAAGATAAACACAAAAGAGCACAAAAGTTAACTTTTTACACAGCGAAACATGTTGATGCTGAATGAGCGAGACGAGACTTCCTGGTTAACGCAGCGGAATCGAATTCGCTGCTCTGTCGCTGAGCCAATCAGCACACAGGAACTTAACTGCATGCTCTGATTGGGTTGCTTCTCAGCCATCCGCCAATAGCGTCCCTTGTATGAAGTCAACTGGGCAAACCAACTGAGGAAGCATGTAACAGAAGTAAAAAGACCCATTGTCCGCAGAAACCCGTAAAGCAACAAAAAATCTGCGTTATATATTTAGATATGCTTACATTTAAAATTTGCGAAAGTTGAAGCGTGATTTAGCGAAGGATTACTAATATATAAAATATATATACTAGCAAAATACCCACGCTTCACAGCGGAGAAGTAGTGTGTTAAATAAGTTATGAGAATGAAAAGGAAACATTTTAAAAACAACGTAACATGATTGTCAATGTAATTGTTTTGTCACTGTTGTGAGTGATGAGTGTTGCTGTCATCTATACTAATAAACGGCAAAGCCCTCACTCACTCACTCACTCACTCACTGACTGACTGACTGACTGACTCATCACTAATTCTCCAACTTCCCGTGCAGGTAGAAGGCTGAAATTTGGCAGGCTTATTCCTTACAGCTTCCTTACAAAAGTTGGGCAGGTTTCATTTCGAAATTCTACGCGTAATGGTCATAACTGGAAGCTGTTTTTCTCCATTACAGTAAATGGAGAAA